>JAQJVL010000143.1:1558980-1938980 GCA_035578905.1 Stictocephala bisonia
TTAACTTGAATGTTCTTTTCTTTTTAATTTCTCTAGAGAACATTAAACTTGTCGACCACTCTTGTTTGCTCTAAGTTAAGTCGGCATTCACATACGGCAATCCCCTACACAATAAGCTGTTTACTTTTACTGCCTAAAATAGAATTTAATAATGCATATGGCAATTTAGTCATTACATATTATTTCTGTTAAACTATTTATTCATCCTTTCGACATAAATAGTTACTTATAGCACATAAAGCACAAACTTATTCTTTCTGTTGGATGGGAATTTTTGTTTTTCTGTTTTTAATTTGTATATTCGTTATGCGTAATTAAAAATCACGAAAGTAATTACTATACCTATTTAACACATATTTATATGTAAAAATAATAATACCGCGTGTCACATAGGGAGTTGCCATAGTCATGCATCTTCACATGAATCAGTGTACGTCTGCCAGTTGTGACATTCACGTATATTATGTGTTTACAACAGATATTATAAAGCACATTATCTTCCACAGTTCATATATGTGTAAATGGGACGAGTCGTCCATATATTGATGTGTCTAAACCTCTTTTCTCGGGATGTGTGTACATATTACTATCAGTATTGTTATGAATGATTGTATTGGTATTCCAGCTATGCCAGGAATGACGACTGCAACATTCTCTGATGAAATGAGTTTCATCGCCTACTATGAAGGTACAGTTGTGCAATGTGAGCACATACAGAGCGTCTTCACTCCCTTGGCTCCCGGTGCTGAGCAATATAGCCCCCGCTAGTTATATGACGTCAAGAGTCAGTACGCAAAGAATTCAATAAGATCCTTTATGTTGACAATAAACATACTCTATATACACGTAACGGATTACGTGAAACACAGATAACACTGTTTAAATGAATCTCCCCTTCTGCATGTCCACAATAGTATCATTCTTTCCGAATTATCTCTCTTACGTTCTGTTATTTTCCTGCAGCTACTGACTAAATTTCCAATCAATTGTATTTTGCCTCAGTGATACTTTAAATGTTTGTTTATTTAATACTTACAGCTTTTAGTTCTTCGTTTATTGCAAATATGTAATACATACTTCTGTTTCGTATACTTAAGCAGTGGTATGTACAATTTATTTATTGGCCTAATGACTTGCCATTTTAGTTTAAGTTTTCTCATGTAAGAGTGTATGTATTAGTTCTCTTTCATTCTCATACAATCTTTCTTTTCGTTTTGTTGACATTAGATTCTTAAACACACTGCCGGACGATCTTGGACTGGTGTTGGTTGCAGGTTTTTTGGTATTTTAAGATTTTAAGACTTACAGATGATAAGCATTATTACAGCGAGAGGGGTTATCTGTTATGCTAGGGAGTCAAATTTAAAATTGTTTTGTATGCATATTGTATTATATGGTTTCTGGATTACTTACTGTATTAAGCCCATATATTCAAATTTAAAAAAATTATTTGTAACTATAGCGCAGTTTATCTGATTTTTTTATAAATATGTTTCATTTGATTATACATCTAGATTTCTTCTGGTAATTGTTTTAATTTTCAAGCCCCTTTTTGAAATATGTAAATTTCATGCTTTATATATTTTAATATTTATGATATTTAACATTAATTAAAGTAAAATTATATAAATCAATTTTCTTCAGTTTTGTAGTAAACTCAGCTGCTTACAATCTACTGCAGTAGAATCAACAGTAATTACATTTCCCATGTTACCCCCAAGTAATGGAAAGCACCACCTGGTCCTCTTCTATATATTTTGCCACAGCTGGAATGGGGAGTCGTACAATTTCGTTGCATTTAACTGTTTTATTTCTAGTTTAAAAAAATACATATGTACTTAATTTAGCATTATCAGATTTACTGTCCAAAAAACAACGATTATAAGTTTTAAATCAACTATTTGACATAAGAGCAAATACAACAGCATAATATAAATTTATTTTTGATTGGATGTTGATCATTTTAATGTTTAAATCTTAAGAGAAATTAAAAAGGTAAATAATTATTTATGACAGTGTGTATGTAAATAACGATTATCTGAACTGTAGGAAAACAAAGAAAATAATAACAATTATTATTAACATGTAACTAAATACTAAAATAAACAAGTTCTGTTTCTGATGAAACCCATAATTATTTCAAATAAAACGTACTACCATTTAAATAATGTTTTACTACTATATTAATATAGAAGCTGTTAATCACTTTAATGGTAAAGCACAGTTAGGAATGCTTCATTCTCTGTTAGGGGATGAAACTACTTAAGTGTTCTAATGTACTCTCCCACTTAGAGTTCACCCAGTCTGCGCCACCAAAGGTAAGAGCCATTCAAACTTCTGCAATTATATGGTGTTTTAACCTTCTATAGCCTTGCGGAAAGTTCTTCGTTTTATATTTACAAAAGCTGAGTTCTAAAAACCTCTAATTTCTAAATTCGTGGAACGTCTTCTCATATTTTCTGAAATAGGCCTACAGTGTGTACTAGCAGTGTGTTTGTCTCATATTTTGTGTCAGTTAGCCGATAAAATGTGATGTAAAACTACAATCATTTTGTACTAACCATCCATTAACATAAATTAATGCAAGTTTCAGAAAATAAAGAACGCATAAGTTTTTAACTAGTTTAGAATGAATCATTTTAATTAATTCTTTCGCAATTTTCAGTGTCAGAGTCATTGGTTTTAAGTTTTCTACAATAGAGGATCTAACTTAAATCAAAAAACGTTATAATCAGCTTACTAAATTTTACTAAAGCAACCTTAACCTCACTATTAGCAACACTTCGCTAATTTTAGTATGAAGGAATCTTCAGTTTTCACATTCCAAAATATCATCTAAGTTATACGTCATATCTTGTAATGGTTATTAATGTTCATACAATTTGACTTGTCTAAGCCAGATCAATTTACTTAATTAAGTGACAGACATTAGTCATTGTTTTACATTATGTAATATATGTCATAATGACAATTACGTTAACGAATGACAGAATGATTTACAGAATTTTAAAAATGGATAATCCTCTTTTTAGTCTAAGGACACCTGTATTGCGTAGTATTTTAATTGTTTATCATATCAGGCAGCGTGGTATTATACCAGCAGGATCATAAGATATAATTGTTTGATTACAGTATTGCTTTAATATACAAATAATTTGTTGTGTGGTTCAAAAATGTTCCCATTATTGCTAACACCTTGAGAGATATTATAGGCTAGATTATTAAGATAAAATATGATTTAGATTTGTGCATCAAAAGTTACTTATATTTCTATAAATCGTTCATATTTGGCTGTGCAAAAATTACACTACCTCAAAATAGTAATATTTAGCTCTTAAATGTACATGGGAGCCCACTCCCCTTCTCTTAAATGTACATGGGAGCCCACTCCCCTTCTTAAATGTACATTGGAGCCCACTCCCCTTCTCTTAAATGTACATTGGAGCCCACTCCCCTTCTCTTAAATGTACATGGGAGCCCACTCCCCTTCTCTTAAATGTACATGGGAGCCCACTCCCCTTCTATTAAATGTACATTGGAGCCCACTCCCCTTCTCTTAAATGTACATTGGAGCCCACTCCCCTTCTCTTAAATGTACATTGGAGCCCACTCCCCTTCTCTTAAATTTACATTGGAGCCCACTCCCCTTCTCTTAAATGTACATTGGAGCCCACTCCCCTTCTCTTAAATTGGAGCCCACTCCCCTTCTCGATTTCTTACCAGATCAGCCGTTGAGAATAAAGGGCCGTTCATAATAACTCAGTGCGGACCGCGGCGGCTATTTCATACAAAGAAACAGATATACGGTGGATGAAGGGTCTACATCAATAATACTGACTCACCACTGACCGTGGTGAATACGTTATACAAAGATAGAGAGATACGGTGAATCAAGGGTCGCCTTCAATAATACTGACTCACCACTGACCGTGGTGAATACGTTATACAAAGATAGAGAGATACGGTGAATCAAGGGTCGCCTTCAATAATACTGACTCACCACTGACCGTGGTGAATACGTTATACAAAGATAGAGAGATACGGTGAATCAAGGGTCGCCTTCAATTATACTGACTCACCACTGACCGTGGTGAATACGTTATACAAAGATAGAGAGATACGGTGAATCAAGGGTCGCCTTCAATAATACTGACTCACCACTGACCGTGGTGAATACATTATACAAAGATAAAGAGATATGGTGGATCAAGGGTCGCCATCAATAAAACTGACTCACCACTGACCGTGGTGAATACATTATACAAAGATAAAGAGATACGGTGGATCAAGGGTCGCCATCAATAATACTGACTCACCACTGACCGTGGTGAATACATTATACAAAGATATAGATATACGGTGGATCAAGGGACTCCATCAATAATATTTACTCAGCACTGACCGTGGTGGCTACATTATAGAGATATAGAGAGATACGGTGGGTATGGATGAAAGGACGCCATCAGTCATATTGACTCAGAGTGGCCCGTGGTGGCTACATTACAAAGATAGATAGATACGGTGGATATTTATTTATTTATTTATTTTTGTGAATGCTACATAACAGCAATGCCAATTACAATGTAGCATTAATTATTATACATCTAACAATACATGCAGCAGAGTAAGAATTCTTGATAAAGTTCTTCGATCAGTCCAGCACAAAACATTTCCAATTTAAACCATAATACACGAACCATAAGATAATTATAAACATACATATATATATATATATATATATATATATATATATATATATATATATATATATATATATATATTTTAACAATATAACTTAGGCTATAGAAAAGATGTACACTAAATACGCTTAACATGCAAATGAGCATCCCGTAATAGTACAAATAAACGAGTGACAGTATCAGTTAACCAGTTGATAATATGCACAACAATAAAAATTCAACCAACATAAATAAAATTTATAAAAAACTTAACAAAATATAATATTAGTGTAATAACGAATTATATAACTAAAACATTATGCAAACTCTCAATTTTAATGGAATGGTGAAATAAATCTATTGGGGGAGAGTAAATGTTATACAACCTGGACATAAGATTGATAGGGGAGTAATAACCTAAGTTGGTACGTGAGTACCGCGGAGTGAGCAGGAAGGAGCAGCGAGAGTTGTGCCGAGGCACAGTGAAGTCCAGCTGAGACAACAGACGGCTGTCGTCCAGCTCGCCGCGCGCCAGTTTCTGCAGGTACATCAGTACACACACGTCTCGTCTTTTGGAAAGGCTCACTTATTCAAAAACACTTAATAATTGGCTATAAGGTATGAAAGTGGCGGGAATTCTAAATGATTTAAAATACAAAAATCTTAAAATATGGATGAAGGGTCACCATCGTTGTTCATATTAACTCAGTGCGTACCGCGGTGGCTAATTCATACAAAGAAAGAGAGATACGGTGGATGAAGGGTCTCCATCAATAATACTGACTCACCACTGACCGTGGTGAATACACTATACAAAGATAGAGAGATACGGTGGATCAAGGGTCACCATGGTGGCTACATTATAGAGAGATAGAGGGATACGGTGGGTATGGATGAAGGGATGCCATCAGTCATATTGACTCAGAGCGGCCCGTTGTGGCTACATTACAGAGATAGAGAGATACGGTGGATATGGATGGAGGGTCACCATCAGTCATATTGACTCAGAGCTGACCGTGTTGGCTACATTACAGAGATAGAGAGATACGGTGGATATGGATGAAGGGATGCCATCAGTCATATTGACTCAGAGCGGCCCATGGTGGCTACATTACAGAGTTAGAGAGATACGGTGGATATGGATGAAGGGTCACCATCAGTCATATTAACTCAGTGCTGACCATGGTGGCTACATTATTCAGAGATAGAGAGATATGGTGGGTGAAGGGTCACCATCAGTCATATTGACTCAGAGCGGCCCGTGGTGGCTACATTACAGAGATAGAGTGATACGGTGGACATGGATGAAGGGTCACCATTAGTCATATTGACTCAGCACTGGAAGTAGTGGCTACATTATACAGAGATAGAGATACGGTGTGTGAACGGTCACCATCAGTCATATTGACTCAGAGCTGACCGTGGTGGCTAGATTACAGAGACAGAGAGAGGCGGTGCATATGGATAAAGGTCATCATCAGTCATATTGACTCAGCACTGGCAGTAGTGGCTAAATTATACAGAGATAGAGAGATACTGTGGACGAAGGGTCGCCATCAGTCATATTGACTCACAGTGGACCGTTGTGGCTATAATACAAAAATAGAGAGATATGGTGGATAGTAATAACGTTATTTAACGTTATTTATATTAATTACATATTATGTAATATAGGCAGTATTACAAAATAATCTTATTTAAAATGCTCCTGGTATTTAATCAAACGATAGTATGCTTATGTATGCATTAATTTGAATTTAAAAATAGTTAAGATCATATTATCATACATTTCTGAATTAAAATATACTATAAAATTATATGTTACTATACGAAGATCTGTATTACTTTACTACCAGACTAAATGTTCCATATAAATGCTTTAAGTTGTTGGAAAGTCTGTGTTAAGTCGGTCGAGGGGAACACTGGAAGTGCGTCTCAAGTGTACTTACGGTACCTGACTTTCTGTTGGATTATTGAACTGCTCTTTATAAGCCAGACAAAAGCATACCAAATAGTGCATTAATCTACAAATCATCCTGAACAGATTATCACATGAAAACCAGGTAGATCTAAAAAAAATATATACACTAAAATTTAAAGGTTTTCTAAAACTGTTATTTAACCATATATGGTTTATATATAAAACAATACAGAGCTAGTTATGACCCCGGCCGCTTAAGCCTAAGTTCTAAGATTACAGAGCTAACTATTCTGATGTATTACTGTATATGTACAACTATTCATAGAGATTATTTATGACTGAAGTAGAAATACATTTTAAAAAATGTTATTAAAATTTAATAACATTTTTTTAATTAACATTTTTTTAACATTTGCCTATTTAATAGGCAAAATATAATTAAAAGAAAATAACTTATTTGTTAATCAAGTGGTACAGTTTTCAATACAATTTGAAAGATTTGTCTAATGGAATTTGATTATCCTAAACGACACTTAGGAGAGTTAAGAGGAGAGTTAGGTTGTTATAAGCTACCGTAACAGTTATAATCTAATAATTATTGTTTGTAATGCTCAATTTTCGTAATCGTTTCTTTATTATTTTGATTAACTACAGCAACATTTTTTTTTTTTTTTTTTATTTTAAAAGATTTGTCTTCGAAGGATTTGTCAAAAATAATATTCATTAGACTGTTATTAACTTTCTCTCGTTATTATTATTTGGATAAAAATCATCTTTTGGAGTTAGGTTAAACTACATAGCAGTAATAACATGTTTTTTTTATTTCTGACTTTTTATTGATAAGAAGTTATTTTTGCGTATATTCCAATATTTAAATATATTATAGTTGTTTCATTAAACTATATATTATCATCTTACAATCAGATCAAAACACATACGTCTCTCTAGTTTATCTAAGTAATCCCCGTTGTGGTATTGTTATGTAATAAATGTGTTTTTGTAGAGCAATATCACGATTATAACAAGGTTTCTTCTTTCATTTAATCTGATCGTTATTTCATAATAATATTAAATATGTTTATGTATGTTAAGAATTTAAATAACTATTTTCAATAATTTCTTATTTATCCTTTTTATAACTCCTGAGTTATGTGGAGTGTGTCTAAATGTGGGTCTAGTGTACTGAATATGTAAGTACCATGGTTTAAAGTTTATTTCTTATGTTTAGCCTAAATTTCACGTTATTGTAGGATAAATTTCATGTACACCATCTACCCAAGGAATTATATAAATAACTATGTAAGTTCTTTTTTTTTTTCTTTTTTCTATTTTTATAGTGCTACATTAAAATATATTGTTTGCTTTGTGATCGTATAACTGTTCCATTATCAAAACACGTACTGCCTACGTCTTATTTATTACATATCAATTCTCTTTTCATGGATGGTTATAAATTAAATAATTTGTTTTATAAGGTGAGATAGAAAGCATTTTATTATTATCTTAGTGTGTTTTAATTTTAACTCATAATTTATATTTACTATATATTTTTATCATTGTTATTGCAACTTTAATCGCATAGCCTCATTGTATCCATCCTATATTATTAGTAGTCATTACTAATTGAAGAGTAAATATTCAAGAAGCACGATTAGTTCATGTTTGGTACCATGCTGGATATTTTCATTTTATGTTATTGAAGAATTGTTTTTGTTTACTTAATTTTAAATAGTTAGGTCGTAAAATCTGTTTTATCTTTGTTGTGATTAGGCCTATGGGTTTAATTCAATAAATACACTTATTACTTGTTGTATTCAATTTGGGCAGGTAGGACAGTAATCTACTGTATGGACGATGTAATAGATGAGATTGCGAATTGCAGAGTTGTCAATGCATGCGTATATGAGGGGGCAGATGATTTTAATTTTTTTGTAGAAAAAAATGCAAACCTAAAGAATTCCATAACTATTTTAAGTGTGAATATCAGGAGTTATAACAAAAATATAGATGAGTTACTTATTATATTAAATAATTATAGTTATAATTTTGATATTATTGTACTAACAGAGACTTGGCTAGATGAAAGTTGCGCGAATGCGAGTATGGAGGGGTATGATGTGATTGTGAATAAATCTAGTAAAAACCAGAATGATGGCGGATTGTGTTTGTAAGTAAATGTTTGTGTGTGCGGTCTGAGGAAGTGAGTTTGCATGGTGCTACATGTATCAAAGCAGATATAATGCTTGGCAGTGATCGGCTGTCGCTGCTGTCTGTCTACCGGAGTCCATCGAGCGACTTTGGCCTGTTCATCGATGACCTTGAGTCTTATCTGGACGATCGGTGCAGGAGGAGTTCGTACTGGCTGGTTGGGGACATTAATTGTTGTATTTTGCCTGGAACTGTGGACCCGCTAGCTCAAAGATACCTCGATGTACTTTATGGAGCAGGATTTTTTAGCTGTATAAATATTCCAACTAGGGTTACAGATGTCTCAGTCAGCTGTATTGATCATGTATTTACAGACGTAAACGACGTTAGTTTAATCAAATCCGCGGTGATTAAGTCTCAATTAACCGATCATTATTTTATAGCCGCTCAATACCAATCTTGCACTGAGAAATACTCAAACGAGTCTCCTTTCAACAATAAAACTTCTTTCTTTGATGTAGATTCAGCTGGTCGTCTTATCTCTGGTTGGGATTGGTCCCCAGTAATGAACGCTACTGACGCCAATTCGGCCAGTAATACGCTTGTACAACTATTCAAAAGTATTATTGATATGTCAATGAAAGTAAAAAAAGTTTCATCAAAAACATCACGACTAAAACCTTGCATGTCTACAACATTATTGAGATCGATACGGACCAGAGATGCGATGAGCAGGAGATTGAAAAAGCAACCGTTTAATATTGAACTAAAAATTCGCTTTAAAAATTACCGGAACATTTTAACAACCTTGATTAAATCCGAAAAACATTTACACTATCGCAGGTTAATTAACGAATCGTCAAATAATAAACGAAAAATGTGGAAAAACGTGGCTGAAGTCATGGGTTTAAACAAAAGTAAATATAAATTTCCTGTGGAGCATTTTTTAAAAAACAGTGATATTCCAAAAATTGAAGGCATAAAATACGTCGCTGATACATTAAACGACTATTACGTAGGGGTAGGAGCCAACCTAGCCGGAGCTGTTCCTCCTGTATCCGAGACAGTGTTGAGCGACCGGGAGTTTCGAGTGGACTCCGACTTCCAGCTGGAACCGTTGACGGAGGAGGGACTGTTTCATATAGTCTCAAGCATGAAGGGTAATTCAGCCCCCGGCCCTGATAACATTCCGGCATCTCTAATTAAAAATTTTTTTGAATTCATAAAACTCCCATTACTTCATGTAATTAATTTAAGTATAAATCAAGGTGTTTTCCCAACTATTTTTAAACTTGGCAAAGTGATTCCAATATATAAAGGTGGCCCAAAGGACCAATGTGTCAGTTTCAGACCAATTACTTTAACTAGTGTATTGTCTAAACTAATCGAAAGAAGTGTAAGATGCCAATTAGAAAAATATGTAACCGATCACAATATTTTGTTTCAAAATCAATTCGGCTTCCGGAATGACCACAATTTAAATGACGCCTTGTTTTTTGTTACAAAAAATATACATAACGCTATTGAGCGAAATAAAAAATCGTTAGTTGTATACATAGAACTTGCCAAAGCATTTGATAGTGTGGACAGGGGTTTGTTGATCGAAAAGCTTGAATCCATAGGAGTAAGGGGCACGGCATTACATTGGTTTCGAAGCTATCTCAGTGATCGGTATCAGACAGTGTCAATTTATGAGCAATTTAGTTCAAATAAAAAAATAGAGTACGGTGTTTTGCAAGGAAGTTCGTTATGTCCTCTCTTGTTCTTAATTTTTGTAAATAATCTAGGTAAAATAAATTTAGCTGGGGGCCAAATATTTCTCTATGCCGACGATACTGCCATTTTGTTTGAAGGCGACAGTTGGAGGGAGGCTTTTGGATTGGTAGAGCGCGGTCTGCTCACTGTCAAGCGTTGGTTTGATCAATGTCGGCTCACTGTTAATATTTCCAAAACAAAATGTTTACCTATTTCCTTAAGAGCCGACTGCGATCCTGTAGATTACAATCTGCGCCTGCATACATGTGGTGGACAGCATGATTGTGTGATGTGTGAATGCGTGGAGCTTGTTAATGAATACAAATATTGGGGCATTGTTTTCGATAGCCGCATGAGGTGGTCGAGTCATATAAACTATCTGAGGAATAAACTCCGGAAATTCATATTTATCTTTCCCTATCTTAATAGAGTACTTGAACCGAATTTACTAAAAACTGTATATTATGCCTATATACAATCTCAGCTTCAATATGGAATTATAGCTTGGGGTGGATGCTTCCAAACTATTCTTTCACCTCTCGAAATAACTCAGAAGACAATAATTAAATCAGCATTACAAAAAAATCGACGTTTCCCAACGGACTTACTTTTTGATGAGTTCAAAGTTCTAAATTTATCTCAACTGTATATTAGAAGTTTATTGATGTACATTTTCAAAAATAAAAACAAAATTTTCAATCAGATTCAACACTCATATCTAACCCGTACTTCCACAAATCTCGGAATCAATGCGCCTCGATTGGTTAAAACAATAACGACGACATCTTCTCATTATATCGCAAATATCGTTTATTCTAAAGCTCCTCGCCACATTAAGAATCCTATACCATGTAGCATAAATGTTTATAAGAAATCTGTCAACCAGTGGATTGTTGAAATTGGTAGAGCGGAAATTAAAAGTTACTTTCGTTCTTCCTACACGTAAGTATCGCACAATAGACCACATTCAGAATGATGACGTGCGCGCGCGCGCGCGCGCGTGTGTGTGTGTGTGTGTGTGTGTGTGTGTGTGTGTGTGTGTGTGTGTGTGTGTGTGTGTGTGTGTGTGTGTGTGTGTGTGTGTGTGTGTGTGTGTGTGTGTGTGTGTGTGTGTGTGTGTTTTATATGCATGTCTGCGTTGTGCTTGTGTGGGTGTGTGTGTGTGTGTGTGTGTGTGTGTGTGTGTGTGTGTGTGTGTGTGTGTGTGTGTGTGTGTGTGTGTGTGTGTGTGTGTAAGTGTGTGCTTTTGTTAGGGTGCGTCTGTGTGTGTGATAGGGAAGTGATGTGAGTAAGTGCAAATGTGACTGTGAATGTGTGTTTGTATGGTAGGTGAGTGGGTGTGAAGTCTCTACTAATAATAGCTCCTGATACAATAAATATTAATTGCTTATGTGTCCCTTCTTATTGCGCATGCATATATATGATATTCTTTTATATCAACTAGTTTTAAGTTATATTGTTCTTTATGTTATTTAGTAGTAGTGGCCGACAACATTCCGACTGTTCTGGACTCGTTTCCCGACACACAGGCAGCCGCCCATGTGGGGAACCAATTTCATGTATTTTTGTATATATTTCTTTGTATATGTTATAAGGAGGAAATAAATAGATTTTTCATTTCATTTCATTTCATTTCATTTCATTTCATTTCATTTCATTTCATTTCATTTCATTTCATTTCATTCCATTCCATTCCATTCCATTCCATTCCATTCCATTCCATTCCATTCCATTCCATTCCATTCCATTCCATTCCATTCCATTCCATTCCATTCCATTCCATTCCATTCCATTCCATTCCATTCCATTCCATTCCATTCCATTCCATTCCATTCCATTCCATTCCATTCCATTCCATTCCATTCCATTCCATTCCATTCCATTCCATTCCATTCCATTCCATTCCATTCCATTCCATTCCATTCCATTCCATTCCATTCCATTCCATTCCATTCCATTCCATTCCATTCCATTCCATTCCATTCCATTCCATTCCATTTCATTTCATTTCATTTCATTTCATTTCATTTCATTTCATTTCATTTCATTTCATTTCATTTCATTTCATTTCATTTCATTTCATTTCATTTCATTTCATTTCATTTCATTTCATTTCATTTCATTTCATTTCATTTCATTTCATTTCATTTCATTTCATTTCATTTCATTTCATTTCATTTCATTTCATTTCATTTCATTTCATTTCATTTCATTTCAAGGATAATACAAATGTGGATAGTAAAAAAAAGGATAAAAAGGATAAAAAAAAAAATACAAATGTGTGTCCTCTGTTGTGATCTTGTTATCCTTTGATTTGTTCTCAAACACGACTTGAGTCCTCTTGCAAATCATGCACTAAATTATTATAATCGTTAAAAGTCTTACGTTTCTTATTTATTGGGTGAACCTAATCCGATAATAGACAACATTGGACTTCGTCTTCACTACTAACACCATCATTTTCCAAACGTAGAACTACTTTGTAGACTTATGTCAGGTAATTTCAAAAGAAAGAAACCTTACAAAACAAATACTTTAGTTTGTATCCATTGATGCCAGTGAGGAATGGCTTTTAGACACCAACAATGAAACCAAACCAAAACACCCCCCAAAACTTACACAAAAAAATAAATTCAATAAATATCGAACAATATGCTATATTCTCTTAAAATAACTAACTGTACCGGGCCTTTGACCGGTACATTACGTTTTTTTTCGTCGTTGTCTGCCAGGCTGCCTGAGATTCGCTTTTGCCCGGCGATTCGCGTACTTTGGTGGCCGTTGGCCCAGTTCCGTTCGTTCCGTGTTCCAGCAGGTTGTCAGGTTGGCCATCAGTCTAGTTTGTTCTAGTAGAGTTCTACTCGGCCGTACCTCCTTACCATGCCAGGCTAGAGCTCCTAAAACGTAAGTGTTCATTCTGTAAGTTTTAATATCTAATCACCCTTTTGGTGAAAATACTTTTGTTGCATTGAAAATATTAATTGGGCTTAGTTGTGTTTTCAGGGTTTTGTTAAATTTGTATTTTCTTTGTCTAGTTTTGTTAACCTAGGTTTGAGCCATGAGCTCCATGTTACTTTTTACCGTTAGTTACCGTTAATGCTGTTTATATCTGCCTTTATTGTCAATAGTAGTTCTGTATAATGTTTTGTTGAGCCTTTTTACAGTTGTAGTTACCGATTTACCATATATTTTGTTCTTTGCCAATAACCTAGCCTAGCTGTACCCTTTGATTTCATGTCATAACCTATTGCTCATGTATCCATAGCCTAGTTTTCAGTTTGTCATTTTTAGTTCCATATACGTAATTACGTCTTTTATAATTTGTTAAATTTGTAAATTGGTTTTAAATCTGAGTTGGCCAACATAATTATTCATAGCCTAAAGTTAATCTTTCACTGTCTTGTTTGCTCTTCATGTCCAGTTTTGTTAAATCATACACCCTTATATTTAGTGGTTATGTGTAATATTTTGTTGTGATGGCTGGACTGGGTTTAATGGCTGTGTTTGACCTTGCAGTCCAGGGTCCTTGAGTGGGACGTTCAGCCCTCGGCCTGCCGTCCGGGGATTGTCTACTATCTACTCGGCGAGCCTGGCCTGGGGACCATGTGATTGAGCAAGTTTGCCCCGTGCTGCCCTCTCTACTTCTTTGGGTAGAAGACTTCTGTCCTCAGGTCAGTGCGTTCCAGCTTATTTTCCCGGCGGCTGAGCTGGGGGGGGGGTTTAATTTAAAAAGAAAAAAAAGGTGCAAAATGAAAGAAGAAAAAAAAACATGTTTGTGGATATATTTATGTGGACTAGGCCTAGAACTGGACAGTGATTTGATGAAACAGCCATGGGGGACTTATATTTTTTTTATTAAAGAGAAAAAAAACTTTTTAAAATATAAAAATTTTTTTTTGATGTTAATATTTATTTATTTATATTTATTGTTATTTAGTTTAATTAGTTTATTTGGTTGTTACATTTGTTTAGATTTTTATATTTGTTAGGTCCCCATTGTTACATCCTGTTATTATTTATTGTTATGTTTAGGCCTAGTGATCGTTATTTATTTTTTGTTGGTGTTAATTGTATTATAGATGTCTTGAAGTGCATTTTTACTCGAACGGTACCGTGTTAGATTTTCTTTTTAATTGTTTAATTTTTCAACTCACCAAAAGGGGATTATTGTGCTTTGATTTAACGTCTAATTCGGAGCTGCCCAGGGATTCCGGCTTACTCCCTGGCCCGGTGGAATTATGCGATTTGGGCTAAATTGCCGGTTTAATTGTTGTTTGCCAGAAGTTTTCTAAATTTTCAATTTTATGTGGGCATTAAATTTATCTTACGTTTTGGGGGTCTCCGGCTAAACTGCAGATAGGCCATGTAGTTGTTAATTGTTAATTTTGGTATTTGTTGAGTTTCTTGTTTTTGTAGAGTTTGTATTATCTTGTTAATTTTAGTGTTTATTGTTATTTATTTAAGTGAGAATTATATTGTGGCCTTCTGCCTATTTTTGGTGTGGCCTTCTGCCTGCCAGTTTTATTTAATATTTGCTCTTTGGTAATAAACTAGTTTTGCTCAGCTGCCGAGTTTTATTTTGACCCTCCAACTGCCACCCGTGACCCCATCGCTCGACTTGTTTTGAGCCATCCCCCGGTTGGCACGTTTACCAGCTTTGGTGGGGGGGGGATGGGTCTCATAGCATAAATTAATTATAATTAACTGGTATAGCTATCAATATGTATGATAATGCAGTACAAATGAATTACTCTCTAAATTACCATACACAATCTATTATACTATTGTCAACCGTGTCAGGGATTTTACTGCCCTTAATCTATACTGTTCAAGAGGTATAATTTTGAATAAATTAATAAACGATTATTGTTTTTTCTACAAATAATAATACTATTACGTTCTAGTTAATTCTAAGACAACTATAGTTTAGAAAAGAAATAAAGAACAGTGTGTTTTTATTTAAATGTATTAGTAAAGATTGTAATTTGTAAATATTTTATTGTTTGGTGACATGTAACTGATAATTGTACTGGTAATATTTATTTTTTGTTTCTAAGTTACTTTCTAGTTGTGTAAGTGTTTCCTAAGAGTCATTTTTAAATCCTAACTAATAATCCATCTTTGACATTTAACTATTATATAATGTTCCTTTTACTGGATTAAAAACTTCGAAAGTACAAATTGGCTATATTTACTATTATATGTATATTGTACTTAGTTATTATGTTATATAACAGATCATAAACAATAATTGTGGTTATTCTATTTGGCTTTATGAATGTTAAACATTATATCTCATGATATTTTTTAAAAATATTCCAACAAATCCAATATATAAAATCAAATATGTTCATATTTCTAAATATTTGTTGCTTGTAATGCTAATTACCTCCATGAAATTACAGCAACTTATTCATTTAAATGGACAAAAAGTAATTTTAATTACGTAAACGTATATAAATATAAACCAGTTTGATTTTTTTGCAGAAACCAGTGAAATTAAACGTTTTTTACGGGTTTAAATTGTTAAATATTCCCCTGTTTGGTAATATGAGTTTTAAAAATGCATTTAATCAAGAAGCATGACATAACAACATGCTTAACGGATTTTAATATATGTTGTAATCAGAGCTCAATGAATATGGAATGATGTTTCTTATGTATTCTACTTTATGATTTTCAATATGAATCGCCTAGTTGTCAACAAATTATTTTACTAAAATCTATGCCTAACATTGTCCTTATGGAAAATAAAATGATGTTAATTGATTTACCCGTGTCATGAAGCACATATATAACTTCCGTAACAATATTACACATCATAACAACTCATACTTATTTAGGTTTAATTATATTAAAACATATTAATTTATCAAGAATACGGATTGGGCACTTCCAAGGATTTACAAAAGGAAGTGAAGAAAAGATTGGAACATATTACTTATTTTAAAGTACTTTGTAGAGTCCAGAACCACCATTCACTACTTGAGCCATCTGGAAATCATAGAAGTGTAATACGAAACACGTTGTATGGACTGATTGTGTAATTGTTCATTGTATGAATACTAAACGATTACAATTTAACTATTTTAGCATAATGACGTGAATCTTGTAAATATTGGGAGCTTTCCTCGTCAGTGATTAACAAAATTTTCCTTTGTTTAGTGAGTTTTACAAACTGATATAAAACTATATAATCGCCTACTGTTTAACTATCCGAGTACAACCAATTATTCACGTTGTAACTTTTTTAACATGGTTCATAACACTTTTTGAGTCTTTTTACCGCATCCCCCTCTTCAGATTAAATAAATACTCCTAACAATTCCCAGTGGCCTACACATCAAATAATAACGTTAAAATAAATAACGTTATGTCTAAAAAGGGACATTTGGACATCATAATAATTGTGATTTAGCAGTTAAGCTATCAAACCGTTAAGACATACGAAATACACCAACTCACACCATTTGTAATAATACTTGATAAATATTGATGTCATTTTTGGATTACCTAAGTAAATAAAATTTAAAACTATGGTATTTTCAAAAGCTTTAATATTGACATTCTATATTCACAGTGTCACCGGTTGTTTTGTCCATTTATAACATCACGTTTTCAGTGTTATTGTTTGAACAGCTGGAAAAGTGTCAAATTTTCAAAATAAAATATTATATCATCGCTAAAAATAAACCTAATCTTTTAATAATAAAGTAATAAGATCTATTTCAACAATATTAGTAGATGATACAATTTGTTTGTGCATGGTATGAAATGTTATGCAATTTTTGAGACTTAAATAATTGGCATTTTCAATGCTTTGTTACGAAACATCATGTGAAAAAATAACAGAACGAACGAAACAACATTATTTATAACTTAAACAAATGTCCATGTTACCAGGATTATAAAAACTGTATAATCCAAATAACTTCAATTAACAATATAACTTTCCAGAGAGTGAAATAATATTTTCATCCCACAAGCTAATTAATTTTAACGGAGCATTGCGAGGTTAAATTAACCTATAGTAAACGTTAGTGGCATTTCGCAACTTAAAATAGTTGGAAATGTAATTAATTTTCGTCAAATATTATCACTAGCACAATGATAACAATAAATATGTTTACAACTTAGAAATTACAGTTCTTTGTTATCTGTATTCACCTTTGGTTGAATTTTAAACACAAGAGTCTATTTTGTAATTAAAAACAATTCAATAATTCATATTATTTAACGAGCCCGGTGGAAACAATCAAATTACAGTATCTCATATGTAGAATCATCCATTTTTAGATTAAATCATTCAACATATGATTATCATTCAACTAATAAAATATTATCTTTCCGATGTAAAATCAGTAAATTATAAATTATCTCGTGTGTGTGTGTGTGTGTGTGTGTGTGTGTGTGTGTGTGTGTGTGTGTGTGTGTGTGTGTGTGTGTGTGTGTGTGTGTGTGTGTGTGTGTGTGTGTGTGTGTGTGTGTGTGTGTGTGTGTGTGTGTGTGTGTGTGTGTGTGTGTGTGTGTGTGTGTGTGTGTGTGTGTGTGTGTGTGTGTGTGTGTGTGTGTGTGTGTGTGTGTGTGTGTGTGTGTGTGTGTGTGTGTGTGTGTGTGTGTGTGTGTGTGTGTGTGTGTGTGTGTGTGTGTGTGTGTGTGTGTGTGTGTGTGTGTGTGTGTGTGTGTGTGTGTGTGTGTGTGTGTGTGTGTGTGTGTGTGTGTGTGTGTGTGTGTGTGTGTGTGTGTGTGTGTGTGTGTGTGTGTGTGTGTGTGTGTGTGTGTGTGTGTGTGTGTGTGTGTGTGTGTGTGTGTGTGTGTGTGTGTGTGTGTGTGTGTGTGTGTGTGTGTGTGTGTGTGTGTGTGTGTACGTACAAGATGCTACTAATTTTTTTTTTTTATTTAACATGTTTGTATATAGCGTATGGTTTGTTATCAGCTACCATTTGTCAATTTCAAAGTTGTGATGCATAGTTGGATAAATATCTAAAAGTTATGATTTTTATTACTTCAATATTCTTTGATACAAAATTATATTAAACAATATTTAATTTTCATTAAGATTGCATGTATGTAAAATCATAATTACCTTAGATTATGTAGGTAAAATGTAAAGTGGTCTCCTGTCAAGCTAAGTTCAATCCATCGATAATCAACCGATGGGAGGTTCATCCCACCTACAGGTATTGACGCATCGTTAATAAGGAAATTATTTCGTCCATCAAAACTGTTCTACGCTATGGCCCAGCTAATATTGGGCGAGAAGCTTGATCTGCTCAACTGGAAAGCCGTACGTAGAGTAGTTTTCGAGATTTTAAGTGACCGTTCTGACGTGGGAGATCCTGTATAATGTGGAGGATCTCCCATTATTAATACACTAAATTATTAAAACATATATTATTTAATGCATTAGTTAATACATTTTATTTAATTTATTACATTTTTAATTAGGTAGAGAGGCAACGTTTTATTTTTTATAATTTAGATAGTTTTTAAGGTTCGCTAATATTTTTTTTAGTGTACTTTGTGTGAATTCCATTTACTAAGTGATTAGTAAATACTACGAAGCCTGTATGAATACCTTATTTATAAAGTACAGATAGTTGATAACATTCATAATGTTACGTCGAAAACTGAGTTAAGAGTCACCTTTATTGTACTAGATTCCAGCAACTGGACACAATGCATTGCTATAATTTATTTATTGAATGGCCCGACTTTAAATGAGCTCGCTTGTTGGGTTTGAATGAAGCTCTAACTCGTGGTATTGCCAAGAGTAGTGTTTCTGCGTTTGACCTACGACAGAAAATACTTACTTGTTAATGTCGACAGAAATTCACTTAAAAGCATTTTTATCAAATCAAACAATATTACAATATAACAACACATAAATAATGCGATAAGAGGAATTTATAAACAATTGGAAACAATAATGTGTTATGCATGATCATATTCGCACTCATATTCACAATATAAAACAAGTAGGTTATACAACAGTTGTATTTAAAAACTGAAACTTGGCATCAATGCAAGACATTAAAGCGTTGGTATGGTTGCGGCTAGCTTGCACTGCTTCGCCATTGGTTGTAGCATTCTCAAACTCCTTGTATTTCCAGCATTAACTGTAAGAGCGCTCTGAAGTCAAGGTGGACCATTTAATAAATAAAATTTAGATACACTTTGCACACCACCACTCCTACAAAGTGATATTCTTCATAGTTGTGATAAGCCCTGAAGATTAATGCATTAAACATATTATAAATTTCTAATTAATTAAATATCTATGCACAAGATGAAGAGAAATTAAAAGTTCATTTGGTTAAAAAATGCATGAACTGCTTTAGTGTTTAAAAGACTACTTCTGTAAAAGTATTTAACGGATGTAAATTCTGTGAACTTAACATCTATATTCAATAAATATGAGGAAATTTAATCCCACCCCACAAGGTTTGTGTTACCATATATGTTCGAAGGTATTGAACCACCCGCCCAACCATGCACGCACAGTGCTACTAACCTACCCACCCACCCATACACGTGCAGTGGTCCTAACCCACCCACGCGCCCATACACGCACAGTGGTACTAACCTACCCATCCGCCCTCACATACACGCACAGTAGTACTAACCCACCCGCCTACCCATACACATACAGTGCTAATAACCCACCTGTCCACCCATACACGTGCAGTGGTACTAACCTACCCACCCAACACTTGCAGTGGTAATAAACACCCGCCCACTCATAAACGTACAGTGGTATAAACCCACCCACCCACCCATACACGTACAGTAGTATTGAGCCACCCACCTACCCAATCATACACGTACAGTGGTATTGAGCCACCCACCCACCCAATCATACACTTACAGTGGTATTGACAACCCACCCACCCAGACACGTACGGTGATATGACCCACCCACCCACCCATATACGTACGGTGGAATTGAACCACCCACCCATACACGTACAATGGTATTGACCCACCCACCCTATCATACACGCACAGTGGTATTGACCCACCCACCCATACACGTACAGTACCCATGGAACTGGTAATTGCTATAGTGTTAAAGAATTTCAATTAAAAACAAAAAATATAAACTATTCAAAAATTAGTAAATCTAATAAAAACTATTTTACGAATCACATATCACTCTCACCCCATTTTAATCTTGTAATAATCGCATTCAGCCTATACTTTGTACATCAAACAGATTATGAACTAGTACCATTGATTTTATATATAATCAATGCTAGTACCAAATAAGTTGTGAGTGTAATCAACCGATTTCACTTATGCAGGTGTACTAAAACGTAACCCCAGGAGTTAAAACGAAATGATATTATGATATTTTTTTCTTTTTAATAGTATATTTCTAATTATTGGCCCAATACATCTATAATAATATCAATGTCTTCATCTACATGCGTTTTTGACTGTCTAATTTACGAATCGAATTGAAGTCGGTTATTTAAATATAATGTTCTCTTATTTCTGTATAATAATTTCTTCCAAAGAAAATTTAAAAACTACTTTACAATACCAGTACAATTTATTAGCAATGTTACTTATTCTAGGGGATATTTTTTAGTATATTATTTTTATAATTATAGTTTATTTTCATAGATATATGACTTTATTGAGTCTTGTATGAGTTTCAAAAGTAATCAATGGAAGTGAAGGGGATTCCAAACTGTAAGACCTCAGGTTATTGATGGAGGGATCAGTGTCTTGACCGACGGGGTGTCTTCGATTTTCTTAAAAGAATTCTCACTTCTCAAATATAATTAAAAGTAGTAGGGTAGCTTGACTACTATATTAATATCAAGACTAAAAACAATATGAAACAATTCCATCATCTCGTAAAATATTTTTTAGGGTTTTCAGAATATTTTATTGAGTTAATATACAAAACATGATGGTAAATAAATTGCAAATTAGGCATTTTAGATTTGTTCAGTAATTTCTGAATGAACTTGTATGTGTGTATGAATGGAATGAACGGAATTGTGTGTACATTAATAAAACTGTTACGTAAATACAATATTTGTAGTTTTCTTAATATAACTTGAACAATTAAAAGTTACATTTTGGTTTTTGGTTTTGCTGTTAAAATTTAAGTTAAATTTTAAATATGTATTTTTTTGTGGTTGAGTAGAAGAGAGTCCTAACACGCCACGTAAATAAGACTAGTTTCGTGTCGTACACAGTAAACATTTCTATATGACTATTATTGTATACTAGATTGTATTCGCTTGGCACACTCCAACCACATTGACTGTTTCTACAGAGAAAACAGGGTCAATAGCATGAAACAGAACTAGCCACCAGATCTTTGGATTATAAGTCACTTCAGATGATTGCAGAACACCCTCTTTGTTATCTAGGTGTACTGTACACTAGTTTGGATCCCGCTTGGTACTCCCTAACCACCTATGACTGTGTGTACCCAGATAATAGTGTGAATGGTGCATGAAGCTTAATTTACCACCAAACCCTCTCAATATAAGTCATTTCAGATGATTGCAGAACAACCCCTTTGTTATCTATGTGTATTATACACTAGATTGGATCGCGCTAGGAAGACTCCAACCACATTGACTGTGTCTACAGAGAAATCAGTGTCAATAGTTTCATGAGTTATAAGTCATTTCATATATGTTATATGGTTATAAGTCATTTCAGATGATTGCAGAACAACCCCTTTGTTATCTAGGTGTATGAACACTACATTTGATCCCGCTTGGTGCTCACTAATCATCCCTAATAGTGTGTATCCAAAAAATAGTGTAGATGGTTCCTTTCATGAAGGTTAATTTACCACCAAACCCTCTCAATATAACACATGTGAAGTAATTGCAGAACAAAGCCTTTGTTATCTCGAGGTATTGTACACTAGATTGGATCACACCTAGTTATTACAACCACAATAACTGTGTGTACCCAGATAATAGTGTGAATGGTTCCATAAACCTCAACTAGCCATCAGAACTATCTCAATATAGCTCATTTGAGGTGACATCGTACTTCTTAATACCAATGCTGATAACTGTGTCAAGAAGACCAAGATCACACACTCGGTAATGGGGCCTGGAGGGAACGTTTCCACCTCAGCCGGGCGTGAACCGCGTTACATTGCAGAATGCGTCACCTTGTGTCGTAAGCATATTCTTGTAGTTATTTATGTTTTATTTGTTATTATTGTTATTATTGATAGATGGTAGTTTATGTATGCGTGCATGTTCTCAGGTTAAGATGATACATAATTCTTATATGACTTTTCAGTAGAAGAAAAAACTATAAGTGCCATACACCACCATGATTGGTATTCGGATAGGTAATTTTGCCTACTGAAAAAAATAGCTGGGGAAGGAAATCTTCTGAGAATAATCTTACAAAATGAAAAAACGCCTGACCTAACCATTCAAGCAACTGATTGAAGTAAAACTAGTAAATATTTAACCAAATTATCAAGATAATTCTACAATTCGGACATTTACGCTGTTAATATTCTTTAGTAGTAAGACATGTTCTGATAATTTTTCATTTTGAACTATATTCGATTATAAATGTAGTTTGTACACTCAATTTTACTAGCATATTGTTGTTTCTTCATATTTGTTTGTTTCATATTTAATTCTACTGAAAATCCACATCTAGTGTGCAATCAATTGGTCCCTCAAAACATGGTCCCTAATCCACATTAAACGGCTTGTTCATCATCAAGGACACATTTCTCATTGTTTTAAGTTTTATTTTCACTAAGAGATAGTGATTTAAAAAGTGTGGTTTGAGATAATGTAAATTTTAATTGGATATTTTTCATTCTTAAATTGAGGCCGTACATGATGTCTTAACTGAGAGTGATTGAGCCTTTCGGCTGTTGCTGCTCTAGATGGACTGTTATCTCATATTGTATAAAAAATACTTATCCATAACTTTAGTCATATAAAGAGCAATTCCAACTATAAACAATAATTTTATTTAATTATGAGGGTGTTGTGTTTTACACTAAAAATTCAATGCTGAGATGGATGTTAAAGTGTGTAGTGATTATTTTTAACGCTAGTTTTAAATCTTATTTGGTGAACTGTACTGATTTATTCCATTCCTTTAGTTTGTATGACTAAGTTAAAAATCTCAATTGGAAACATACCTGGTCTAGATATTGGAAAAGTACGTTTTTACAACAATATTATAACTATAACGAAATATTAAAAATAAATATAATATTTCCATTTCATTGTGATATTAAAAAAAATCAACGACAATTATTAGTATAGTGCAACCTTATAAACAATAATACCATAGCAATATTTTTTCTGAATCGTTCACTACTGTTCGAAATTGATTACTAAGTTCAAAATTGAATCTCTATCCGAAATAATGTCATCCATTGCGATACGATTGGACGTTTTGCAATACAATGACGATACGATTTCTGTTTTGCAGGTTTTGATATCTCCTTCAGTCTGAGTCCTATCAATTAAGGAGACTTAAAAGTATTTTGGAACGTATATTATACTTATTTTTACTTATATCTGAAGTCTAAGTACGGTTAAATTTGATTATGCCTTTCTTGAGTTTATTTATTTGGATTTATACGAATTTTAAATTTAAGTTCCCTTATTCAATTTATGATTCCACTATATCCAGAAGTTGAAAACGAAACTAGGGGTAAGTTGAAGTTTTACTGAGAGACTGTTCACTTACAAATGTACATAATCCCCAAGTTAAACTCAACGAATATTCTATTGTGTACTTGTTTCATTATTAGTAAAGAAATAATACGAGGCACATTTTTAATTTATTTCATTTATTTATATACAAAATCTATGCCTCACCAAGTTATGCAAAATGTTTCGGTGAGGTCCTATAGTAAAACACAAAAATAAAAAACTTAATACAGAAAATACATGTTTTTTGTTTTAATTGTTTTTATAGTAATTATCAACATTGGGTGGTTTAGGGCAGGCACTTATCTTTAAATATAAATATTGCAGCTTATTATTATTTTACTAACTAATGTTACAAAGCAAACGTTAATACAATAACAGTGCAATGTGGCTACAACAGAAACACTTGGAGATAACGAGTGAACGTTTGTAGATAATTTTATCCTAATTACCAAAATATTCCTGTTCTTGTCTCTATGTCCCATTCCCTCTAGAACACTTAGTTCAGCAGTATTTAAAATGTAATGTTGTAACGTAAATCTTAAATCCTTAAGATCACAATTTCCAAAAACAGCAATATTTGTAAATTTGTTTTATAATGTATTTGATCCGATCTTCCTAATGTAGTAACAGACCTACTATAAAAATCAATAAAACTTTTATATATAAAAACGTTTACAGGTGTTATCAGTACAAATATCAATCAAAGAAGGTGAGGTTATTTTGTTAGTTGTATCATCCAGCAGTCTTCAGTGTACTTTCTAAATAAAATCTCTATCTTCAAATTCCAATGAAATTGGATAGCTGAGATGTCACGACTTTATTTCCTAAAGTAGTACTTGGCTAAAGAATTGCTAATATCAGCTAAAATAAAAATAAAAATTGTACATTGCAAAATGTAGTTATCGAACCTTTATTTTAAAAACATTCAGAAATAAACGAATACACTATGAGTGATTATAAATTCGAACCTTGCTAGCTAATCGCACAGATTGGTTAAATGGAAGAGAGTTTTTAACCAAATATTCAAACCCGGTTTTATTAAACGTACCATAAGCCAAGACTCAGTTTGGAACAAGTTGAGTAAAGTCAATGCATTATATATTTTGTGTCGGCAAAGCTAACTTCAAGCCTTCTATAAATAAAAACCACCTGGAGGTAGAAAAAGTTTGACACTTTGTTTCCTTGGCGTTACGTAAAGGTTTTCTGCAATGTATGCAATAAAGGAAAGTCTCCTGTATGAAGCATAAGTGTACACTATAACTGAAATGTGTGATTGATTTTGCACAAGAACATATTTTGTTTATTTTACCACGTGGTGTTATTGTGTGGTGAATGGTTTAAAAAAATATTGTTATGGTGTTATTTGACTTATCATTGTTTATAAGGTTGTGCCATACTATTAATTTTCGTTGATTATTTAATATTATAACGAAACGCTAATTTTTTATTTATTTTTAATATATTGTTCTAGTTATAAGATTGTTGTAAAAAAGTTACATTTCCAATATCTAGACAAGGTATGTTTCCGAACATTCTATGTATTCATTTTTTGACGGAAATTGAAAGTTACTATATATAGGCACCATTACATTATTGTATGTCTTTCATTCACATGTTGCTAATATAGAATGATGTGCACCTTATTTACATGTTCTTATCTTACAAGATATTTTAAAAATGCCAAGAACTACGAAATTTGATAAATTGTGGTTCCCTTAAGAATTTTTATATTTTATAAAAGCAAGAGGTCGATTTTCTTTTCAACCTTACACTTTCCGTTCCACATTGACTATTGATCTGTCTCCGGAACAGAGTATATATATCAAACAGAGCAAGGGGGTGAACCAGCACAGTAGAAGGTGAATATTACTAATAAATCTTCCAGTCTATGCCGGATTCGAATCTACGCTATCCTTAACCCAGGTAAAAGTCCTGACGCCTTACACCGCTCGCCCATTGGCTCTCCAAAATCTGACACATTAAATTAAAGAGAATATCCGGCTATAACAGCTAAACTCTTTTTTATGTCAGAAATATCCATTCAAAACCTTATTGTTTATAAATAATATCGATTAGCATGGTACTAGTAATCGTTACTTTGTACGGACGGATCCATTTCTATTAGTCGTATGTTTGACTAAATCTTCCGTCTTATAGTAATATTTATTGAACTGTAGCCCATTATATAACCTAAGTAGTTTGCTTAAATCGTTATTCGTTGTCAATTACTTCATTTATGAACAACTCATAAATTATCTGATAAATGGCTTACAATGACCACACACATTCAAACAAATAAGTTTACTGCAAATTGTGTTTTATTAGTACTATTTTTGCCAAGATGGATGTGTTTTGGTTCTTTAAATAAATCTTCAAATTCTACATTATTACCAGTTTATTGTATCCTAAAAGTTTAAAAATAGTTTACATGCTGCGTCCGATTTAATTGTAAGTTACCATATGACAAAAATGTTTTTAAAGTCAACTAAATTATTCCTATTCAATTGTATTATGGTAATTTATTTATTTATTTATTTATTTATTTTTTTTTTTTTTTTTGCAGATAAATGAGTGGGAAATAAAGGTAAAGTTTTGTGGCGATAAACATTCGCCAGGTATTTATAAACGTACATCTCTGGGGAAATATGTGAGGAGAGGCCGGACTTTCTGTAGGATCTCGACAGTCAGTAGCTCTTATATATTGTAATCATATATAACTGTTGTCATTCGTATGTTTTGCATGTTAGTGTCATTTTAACTACAAAATTACTTTTTGATAGAGACTATAAAATCAAATTCATAAACTAATTTAAAAATTTAAGGACAGTAAATTACATAAATGATGACTATTTTGGTAAATAACATTAATCATTCTTATAACATCGTGACTAATAAAATAATTTAATTGGCTAAACATACATTACGAAGGTTAGGTTCATTAATCATAAAGTTACGGAAAATAATATAGATGTTAAAATATCCTCCAATGGGGTTATTGTTATTTTGAAGTAAATTTCAAGTCACGTAATCTTAAGTGTGCAAAATTTGTGGTGAAACGCTACTGTATTTAATTCGTATGTATGAAATTCATGCGGGTGTAATAAATGCATTATCTTTTAATATTATTTTTAATATCTTACTTTGAAACAAACTATTTAATTAATAGGCCGATTTTAACTGGACAGAAACATGTTTTAAGTGAACTTTGTTGATCCATTACTGCCGTGTTATTTTATATTATTATTATTATTTTTATAAAAATTATAAGACGAAAATGTTGAAAGACTAAAAGTTTATTCGATATAATACTAGTAATATATTCAATAGAGACTTTAAGCAAAAAAATGTTTAAAATAAACCTATGGTGAAATAAGAAACATGCCTTAAAATTAAAATGTTTATCTATAAATACACAGCCAAAAAATAAGTACTTTTATTTTTCCTCTCAATATTATTTTATTCATGTAGTTTACAAGCAATCTACACATAATTACAACTCTTCACACACATGTTAATCGCTTTATATGTATCCACTTTAAAATATCTACCACTGTTTTTATTACCACGATTTCCAGCGTCTATATAAAATATACTAGATTTTGTGAAAGCCTTGAAAAAGCCAAGCTGACAATGTTTTCATGAACAAAATATTTAACAATTACTTATTTTCAAACTAAACATTAAAAAGAAATAAATACGGTATTAAGAGTAAATATCACCCATTTGATTATATAAATGTATGTTGAGATGAAAAATACGCCAACTTTGAAGAACGAGTCTCTACATTATTGTCTAATACCTCAAAAGCAGAAACCTTTTAAACTGTCAAGAACTGTGTATACAGCACGTGTCTAAGTGTCAAGATAAACATAGTTGACTCTCTTTTACTTATTTTGGCACACAGCTCGGCAAAAAAATGATCTCAATGACATTGACAAAGAGAATTTATAAACCATTATTACCTCATTAATATTTATTCTAACAGTAATAGAACGGTTTGTCCTTCTTTAAGTATGTCGAGTAGAAACTCCTGGGACTCAAGGTATAAATGAACAATTCTAGTGTAATAAATACACTAAATCATTGTTCGTGTTTCTACAATGATGGTGGTATCTGTATACAAAAATAACTTCGTTGAAAATGCAATAAATAATTTATATATTAGTGTTTTAACTAGATTTAACAGAAAGTGTTTGTTAGATACTTTGGAAACTCCCTAATTTATCATGTATTACCATCATGACCATCATTCATCACCACTGTACGTGTATGGATGGGTGGTGGGGTCATCACCACTGTACGTGTATGGGTGGGTGGGTGGGGTCATCATCACTGTACGTGTATGGGTGGGTGGTTAGGGCCATCACCACTGTACGTGTATGGGTGGGTGGTTAGGGCCATCACCACTGTACGTGTATGGGTGGGTGGTTAGGGCCATCACCACTGTACGTGTATGGGTGGGTGGGTGGGTTCATGATGAATGGTGGGATATTAAACGAAACTAAATTTGTTCTTTTTGATTCAGGGTTCTTTTAATGTGTCAGTGAGATGTAAGACTGCGCTGAACTGTACACATGTCTTTTTCAGGTTACTGTGGACTGTTGATTGTACCACTAATGACTTTGAGCTTAGTTTAGAAGAAATATTTCCCAACGCTCAAGAAAAATTATGAGTTTTCTTTCTTTTTAATAATATAATAAAAATAAAGCAAAACTATAATACCTTATTAGTATCATTAATGCATAAATACTGTCAACTTTTACGCACGTTTATTTGTATTCACCGATGATGGAAGTTATATAACACTCAATGAAGAATGTATACGTAAGTAAGCGTCATGGCATACTTTTCACTAATTTGTCGTGGAAAAACACTTATGATCCGTTAAATAATAATAAATAAAATTCTGACTATTCTATTTTGATTGATGTTTTGTAGTGTTAATTCTACTACAATTCATGTGCTAATTTATTCGATAACAACCTTATTGAAGTCCTATTCATCTCAGTATAGGCTTTATTATCTTTATTTAAATTCTCCTACAATATATCGTATTTCTTTTTAAAATATTGTTATAGTAAATAGATTTAATGTTAAGGCAAACATATAAGAATTGTTTAATCCTTTCAAGTCGTGTAAGTTTATATTTAAAATTAAAATACAGCAAAACCAAATAAAAAGTCATGCAGTTTACATGCCTGCTTAAAAGATGTATAACTTAGCCTAATAAATCTTACATTCTATGGGCGTTAATATTAAACTCATTATTATTAACTAGGATTAGTTTTGTTATTGACTGTCCAAAATATAAACGTCACTTATAAATTTATTTTACTAAGAACATAAGTTACGATAGTATTCCTATCGTACTTACAAATATTATATCATACTTACAAAAAACAGAAGTCCACCTTTTATGGAGGACTTCAGTTTTTTCTTTACTGTTATTCTCTTTCACTCTCTTGATGGGTTACTGAAGTCTGTTCACGAACCAACAATTGTCTTACTGTACTTTACAGTGACCTTGTATCAGTGGTACTTCTGTACCTGCTTTACTGTTAGTTCCCTTCACCCTCATAATGGGTTACTGAAGTCTGTTCACAAACCAACAATTATCTTACTGTACTTTACAGTGACTTTGTATCAGTGGTACTTCTGTACCTGCTTTACTGTTAGTTCCCTTCGCCCTCATGATGGGTTACTGAAGTCTGTTCACAAACCAACAATTGTCTTACTGTACTTTACAGTGACCTTGTATCAGTGGTACTTCTGTACCTGCTTTACTGTTAGTTCCCTTCGCCCTCATGATGGGTTACTGAAGTCTGTTCACAAACCAACAATTATCTTACTGTACTTTACAGTGATTTTGTATCAGTGGTACTTCTGTATCTACTTTACTGTTAGTTCCCTTCGCCCTCATGATGGGTTACTGAAGTCTGTTCACAAACCAACAATTGTCTTACTGTACTTTACAGTGACCTTGTATCAGTGGTACTTCTGTACCTGCTTTACTGTTAGTTCCCTTCGCCCTCATGATGGGTTACTGAAGTCTGTTCACAAACCAACAATTGTCTTACTGTACTTTACAGTGACTTTGTATCAGTGGTACTTCTGTATCTACTTTACTGTTAGTTCCCTTCGCCCTCATGATGGGTTACTGAAGTCTGTTCACAAACCAACAATTGTCTTACTGTACTTTACAGTGACTTTGCAATAGCGGTACTTCTGTATCTGCTTTACTGTTAGTTCCCTTCGCCCTCATGATGGGTTATTGAAGTCTGTTCACAAACCAACAATTGTCTTACTGTACTTTACAGTGACCTTGTATCAGTGGTACTTCTGTACCTGCTTTACTGTTAGTTCCCTTCACCCTCATAATGGGTTATTGAAGTTGTTCACGAACCAACAATTGTCTTACTGTACTTTACAGTGACTTTGTATCAGTGGTACTTCTGTATCTACTTTACTGTTAGTTCCCTTCGCCCTCATGATGGGTTACTGAAGTCTGTTCACAAACCAACAATTGTCTTACTGTACTTTACAGTGACCTTGTATCAGTGGTACTTCTGTATCTACTTTACTGTTAGTTCCCTTCGCCCTCATGATGGGTTACTGAAGTCTGTTCACAAACCAACAATTGTCTTACTATACTTTACAGTGACCTTGTATCAGTGGTACTTCTGTACCTGCTTTACTGTTAGTTCCCTTCGCCCTCATGATGGGTTACTGAAGTCTGTTCACAAACCAACAATTGTCTTACTGTACTTTACAGTGACCTTGTATCAGTGATACTTCTGTACCTGCTTTACTGTTAGTTCCCTTCGCCCTAATGATGGGTTACTGAAGTCTGTTCACAAACCAACAATTGTCTTACTGTACTTTACAGTGACTTTGTATCAGTGGTACTTCTGTATCTACTTTACTGTTAGTTCCCTTCGCCCTCATGATGGGTTACTGAAGTCTGTTCACAAACCAACAATTGTCTTACTGTACTTTACAGTGACCTTGTATCAGTGGTACTTCTATACCTGCTTTACTGTTAGTTCCCTTCGCCCTCATGATGGGTTACTGAAGTCTGTTCACAAACCAACAATTGTCTTATTGTACTTTACAGTGACCTTGTATCAGTGGTACTTCTGTACCTGCTTTACTGTTAGTTCCCTTCACCCTCATAATGGGTTATTGAAGTTGTTCACGAACCAACAATTGTCTTACTGTACTTTACAGTGACTTTGTATCAGTGGTACTTCTGTATCTACTTTACTGTTAGTTCCCTTCGCCCTCATGATGGGTTACTGAAGTCTGTTCACAAACCAACAATTGTCTTACTGTACTTTACAGTGACTTTGTATCAGTGGTACTTCTGTATCTACTTTACTGTTAGTTCCCTTCGCCCTGATGATGGGTTAATGAAGTCTGTTCACAAGCCAACAATTGTCTTACTGTACTTTACAGTGACCTTGTATCAGTGGTACTTCTGTACCTGCTTTACTGTTAGTTCCCTTCACCCTCATAATGGGTTATTGAAGTTGTTCACGAACCAACAATTGTCTTACTGTACTTTACAGTGACTTTGTATCAGTGGTACTTCTGTATCTACTTTACTGTTAGTTCCCTTCGCCCTCATGATGGGTTACTGAAGTCTGTTCACAAACCAACAATTGTCTTACTGTACTTTACAGTGACCTTGTATCAGTGGTACTTCTGTATCTACTTTACTGTTAGTTCCCTTCGCCCTCATGATGGGTTACTGAAGGCTGTTCACAAACCAACAATTGTCTTACTATACTTTACAGTGACCTTGTATCAGTGGTACTTCTGTACCTGCTTTACTGTTAGTTCCCTTCGCCCTCATGATGGGTTACTGAAGTCTGTTCACAAACCAACAATTGTCTTACTGTACTTTACAGTGACCTTGTATCAGTGATACTTCTGTACCTGCTTTACTGTTAGTTCCCTTCGCCCTAATGATGGGTTACTGAAGTCTGTTCACAAACCAACAATTGTCTTACTGTACTTTACAGTGACTTTGTATCAGTGGTACTTCTGTATCTACTTTACTGTTAGTTCCCTTCGCCCTCATGATGGGTTACTGAAGTCTGTTCACAAACCAACAATTGTCTTACTGTACTTTACAGTGACCTTGTATCAGTGGTACTTCTGTATCTACTTTACTGTTAGTTCCCTTCGCCCTCATGATGGGTTACTGAAGTCTGTTCACGAACCAACAATTGTCTTACTATACTTTACAGTGACCTTGTATCAGTGGTACTTCTGTACCTGCTTTACTGTTAGTTCCCTTCGCCCTCATGATGGGTTACTGAAGTCTGTTCACGAACCAACAATTGTCTTACTGTACTTTACAGTGACCTTGTATCAGCGGTACTTCTGTACCTGCTTTACTGTTAGTTCCCTTCACCCTCATGATGGGTTACTGAAGTCTGTTCACGAACCAACAATTGTCTTACTGTACTTTACAGTGACCTTGTATCAGTGGTACTTCTGTACCTGCTTTACTGTTAGTTCCCTTCACCCTCATAATGGGTTATTGAAGTTGTTCACGAACCAACAATTGTCTTACTGTACTTTACAGTGACTTTGTATCAGTGGTACTTCTGTACCTGCTTTACTGTTAGTTCCCTTCGCCCTCATGATGGGTTACTGAAGTCTGTTCACAAACCAACAATTGTCTTACTGTACTTTATAGTGACTTTACAATAGCGGTACTTCTGTACCTGTTTTACTATTAGTTCCCTTCGCCCTCATAATGGGTTATTGAAGTTGTTCACGAACCAACAATTGTCTTACTGTATTTTCAGTGACTTTGCAATAGCGGTAATCCTGTATCTACTCTACTGTTAGATCCCTTCGCCCTCATGATGGGTTACTGAAGTCTGTTCACAAACCAACAATAGTCTTACTATTCTTTTCTATATGACATACCGTTCTTACATTATATATCATGTTGACATATATAGCCTGAGTTATATGTCACTATAAAGTGTTCAATTGCTAAAGTATTTATTTATTTAACTGTAAATTACATCGATATATTGTTTATATTTTATAAAACAATCAGCTGTGTTTTTTTTTTTTTTTCAATTTTCTTGCAAAAGTAATGAATATAAGAAACGTTACTACAGGGATACAAATGTAATTAAGCTTGAATCCCTTTAATTAACAATTCACCCAAGAGAAACGTGCTTAAAGGGATGATTTGATTTTAAGCTGCATGAAACTGAGTTGTCACTTTTTCTGCTCCTTCTATCTCGTTGATTCTGTTAACTGATTAAAGGCCTATAACATAGCAGGATCTGTCAGAAATGTTCAGGAGGGGATAATAAGATTTTACCAGAGTTTAAAGTGATGTGACCGTGTGTCGATGAAAACTGCTTTCTCTATCGGATACTATATACAGTATTTATAACTCATTTCTTTAGCAAGAATTTATTGAAAAAGCTAATTATTTTGAAAACACGTTGGAAATATGTAGATTTTTCGTGATTTCACTTTAATGCAATCTTAACTGAACTTGAATGCTATAAATTTAATTTTCAGTTAAGCTTAAGAGACCATAAACTATAGCGAGTGCATATAGCAAGTGCACGCTGACAGAAAAAATGTAGCAAAACTGTCAAATATTTATAAAATTAGACGTTTACAGAACAACTTAAATTACCGCTTAAATTTAAAGTTAAATGTTTCTATAGCAATAATTTTGCATATATTACATTGATTCACAAACAATATATACCTTATCTAGTTATAACGGTCTAGCCTACATGTAAATATACTTTACTACATTTAACAAGATTTCTATTCGTTGGCAAAAATAGCAAAAGAATTAGGTCATAGTTAAATGAAGTAAGATTATTTTTATGCGCATAAAGTATTCATTTACTTGTAGTCTGGAATTTGTAAAAATAAAATAACAAATATGCTATGAAAGCCACATTATTGGCTTCAAACGAAATGCCTTTAGGGTTTTGTCTTAATATATCAAGAGTAGAAAGATTTTAGAATATCAAGTAATTGTTGCTCACCAGTTTTATGGCTAAGGTAAGTACAATCGACACTTAATTCACTATTTATGTAAAAACATTTTTTTAATTATTATTTAATACCAAATAATATTTCACTCTTATAATTGTAAAAATATATTTAGGAATACAATGTAAAGGGTCCTCATTCTAGGAGGAATTAGGATACAACATAATTAGGTTTACAAGTGAGGAGTACTAAACATTTGTTTTTGACAGTTATATAAACAACTGCTACACAAGTATAAGTAGCTTTAAATCTATTTATATCTTCATTATTACTAAAAAAATACAATATATATATATATATATATATATATATATATATATATATATATATATATATATATACTTTAAATAAAATCAATGTTGAATCTATCTCAATATTTTATTCAAAAATGTGTAAAATATTTGCTAACATCGTTTAAGTATAAGCAAGGTCATAGAATTGTTGTTTGATTTAAATACTATAATATTGGTACTAACAATTAATTGTGGTTAAATTAATAACAATTACTAAGTATGAGATAAATATTTCGTTATCAAAGACGTTGATGTGTCCCCGAACTGCCGAACGTCATATTCCTTTATTAAATGTTATTTGATTTAATTTAACGTTCTTTCAATTCGTGATATTAGGTTCTGTTACAGTTTAATTTATTAATTTTTTTCGTTTTTTCTTGGCTGAAAGTTCTTGTTATGCCTAAATACGGTAGGCATAATCCTCTACAGTCATGATTGACAATGGATATTTCAGGTAAAATTTGATTTAAAATAACGTCACAATCTGTTTATTTCTCTAGTGTAAATCAATATGAGACCGAACTTTAAGATCGTATCCACCACTAATATATTAAAATATGTCATGGAATATAAAAAATTGTGTTGGGTGATTTTAACTACTGCAAAGACAAAAGGTAGCAGGTCTTAAATGTACTTTTTTATATGTCATAAATTTATCGTTTATCAATAAAAACAATATTTTGTTCATTTTAATTATTTTTTTATTTATAAAACTTAAAACCTATAATATGTAAATATTTGTTATATATAAAGTAATGACACAGTTAGCTATCTTTAAACATGGACTAAGAAAATCAAATTAAACCTTGTAAGATCATCATTTATTTTAGTGTTACTTGTACAATCTATTTTATTTGTATTTATAGTTAGCAAACAATATTTATCTAGAAAATATAACATAAATTTGAAATCTAAACCTAATAATGTGTAAGATTGAAAAACTGAATTTTTAATTTGTAGTAAAGTATACTTTAACAATGGAATTAATGTTTTTAAATTAAATTCTTTAAGTTATGGTTATGTTTAAGAATGTGAACATGTTCCAGAGTTGTCACCTATTTTATCACTAGAAAGTAGTTCTTCTATAGTTTTAAAATTTATACAAATGTTTATTTTAAAATTACAAATTGTGTCTAAAGACATTTTATTAAGGAAACAATGCTATGTATTAGAATATAATGTATATTGAGAGATTCATTAACAGACAGTTCAATTAGGGCTAATTAGCACTGCTACAGTGATACCTAGTAACAGTTTCATGCGATCAAAGACATTTCACACTAAACCCTCCCTAACTTCACCTCTCAACTTGTTTATTGATTTTTCACCTTTATGGAGTTTATATTTGAAAACTACAAATTATTTTGTTCTATTCACAGCATAAAAATAATTAAACACTTTTGATGTAAAAAGTTTTACTTCAAGAGGTTTGAACTGAATAATATTTACCTTTAAGGTTACAAATATATTAATGATTACAGAAGGATTAGTTGGCATGAATAGAATAAGTGAGGCAAGTCTTAAATGGCTTGATGGATTGGATTTAGCTTTGTGGCAGGAAATCACTTTATAGTTTTATTAATATAACATGAATATTGTACTTTTTTCCAAATACATATAACATTATTAAAATTAATAAATGGAAGCCGACAAGAACCGATACGATAGGAATTTATATTACAATTAACTTTATAAAAACTGTTACAGTTATCGAGGAGTTTAATTGCGACATACATTATTTAAAACATGGTAACTATTTGTTGTATTTATTTTTAAGAATGAAGTTAAGAAATATTGCAAAAACAATAACCTAACCTTACCAGCTTCAAACTATAACTGAAGTGGTCTGGCTCTACCGGAAGTGAAATTGGACTCGATAAAGAAAGTTGAAACTTCGGTTAACAAAGTTTGATTGCTTATTTCAAAAATTACGTTTCACTGGAGAAATACGAAAGCCCCTGGGAAATTTATTTTTAAGTTTATTAATAGCTCAAATAATTGTCTCAAGGGGTTCTATTTGTCTACTCAATCTTTTATACAATTTCCTTTTATTAATTCATAAAGTGCTGTAAGACAATTTTTTGCAGGTAAATTTATGTGTTATGTTTTAAGGTCCATGCTAAAAAGGTTTTAATTTTTTTTAGATACAGAGATTTGGATGTCACCAAGTATTTTATAAGCATTTTGTTAAAAAAATACAAGCTAGAATAATACGAGAACTTTTAATTACGAAATATACTTTATATAAGATATTAATGTAAAAATATTTTTATAATAGTAAACATTTAAACAAACAAAATATCTTATTTAATGTACTTGATCTATAAAAGAACATTATTATATGTTTTTCAGGAGACTTCGTTGCTGTTTATTTTTTAACAATCATCTATGGTTTTACATTATATAAACATATTGCTCGTCATACGGATTAGTACCCTAATTATCAAGAAGAGCGGTATCAAAACATCTTAAAATAAATGGAGAACACAGCAACCATGAAACTGTCACATATTGAAAAACATAACAATTCAACAAAAACAAAATACTCAAAGACGGATATCTTACTCAATTAATTACATACATGGGCATTTAATAGTTTGTAATAAAAATGCTTCAATATTATACATAATTTTTGTTTTCGTAAGTTTGCGTTTTAATGGATTAAGATATTAAATTTATAAAGAACAGATAAATCTTCAACGATGATATAAAAAAGCAAAATCTATGTTTAAGCAACTCTAATACACACAGTCATATAAGGGAGCAAAGTTTTGAAGGTTTCGCACTAGTATCGTATAATTTTCTGTTATTTCACTCACTCATAAGTTCAGATATAAATTATCTAAATTCCAATATTCAATTGTTTTGGAAATGATATTAAAACAATTTATGGTATAATGCATTCACACATTCACTACTAGTTTCAAATGAAACTGAAAGTAAAACAATAACAATAATTCTAACTGTGTCCTACTATATTTTGAGATGAGAATATATTAAATAATTTATGTTGTAACTGAAAACTGTGTTTCTAGAAAAACAATTTTATTTATATATTGTTAAATAGTATGTGAGATGAAATCCAATCGTTTTATCAAATACAATTAATTACTGTCTAAAAACAACATTTTCAGTAGTAACTAAATTTTTCATCCCCAACCTCCAGCTTATGTCTTCATAGATTCATAACATATTATGGTCTTATACATGTGAATATATTATTTAATTAACCACTAAGTGTTGAATCCAGTGTAAATTTGAGGATTATGAAAATTAATATTAAATTTTAACATAATAAACCTCAATAGTTACGATTTAAAAATTATTACGATTTCTTTATGTTGTATTATTTAATGGCAGGTTTAGTTCTCATACTGTAATATTGTTATACGGGTTATCTTTCTACTAAGATATTAAACATTATTGTCATATGTTTTCATCGTTTATTCTATTGATTATTGTCCATTTTGCTATTTACAACCACATCATTTGAGGGGAAAGTGATTCACATTACCTACTGGTGAACAGTACCACAAATACTATAATCACATTGCCCCAAACAGAGGACAATGTGGCTTATCTGTCAAAAACATACGTTAACGGAATATACAACCAAAGCCAATTGTAGTGCTTGATATTAATTAACTCAGTACGTGACTCGCTGCACTATTCAGTTTTAGTGCAGTTTATAAGTTAAATATATATACAGGTATGATTTAGCAGTTTTAGAGTAGCGTAAAGAGATTGAACACTGCTTTAAATGCATTCAAATATTTTAGGCTATGAAGAACAAATAGCAAATATCTAAAACTAGCACATTACCTGACCTTCATAATTAACAATAAGCACAATGTTCATTTATATTGTGCTTATTACATTCATTAATACAAAACATGTACCTACTGGCATCTGTATAATGCAAAAGTGCGTTGTGGTTACGTTACCCCTAGAAAATAAGACGGTAGGTATCACGCACATCTCCTATGACGTCACATAAGCGTAATTGCAACAACAAACACAAAAATACTGTTCTAATTCCCGTATTTTACAATTCCAGCTGGTAAGTGGTTATAATAGATTTAGTTACCAGTATTTTATCGAATAATCAAAACAGGTGATTTCGCCCATGTAACGTCACAGTCTACTACGCAGCCTGATCGTTATACCTACCGTCTTTTCCAGATTCCGTGGTTGTGGTTCAGTTTGGTATTTACTTCAGAACTATGTAAGTTGTTTATTAATTCGAACAGCTGATTAATGAAACTATTATAAACAATTAATTGTCAAACCAGTATTTTTATAGAGGTTGCATTGATACAGTACTTTCTAGAACCTCTGGGGTGGGTTTCTGATGGAATTTCCAAATTAATATTGGCCTGTGTTAACCAGAGACTCTAAAATGTACATGCAAAATTTCACAGATGAATGGGTTCAGTAGTTTTTGCGTGCTTGAGTAACACACACACAGAAAGCATTAGATTTTTATATAATAGTATCTTCGGCCGCTCTGATTGAGACTTATTAGAGAACCTGTGTGAGAGAGAGACAAAGCTAGAAATTGAAGTGAGACAGAAAATAAGTCATCTCCCACCACTGAACCGACGTGCCACTGTGTCACTTTAACATTTCGTTGTCATGGATACACTGTGGGAAGCTCAGTCTTCTACGTCATAATGCCAGGTGACAATTGGCGGGCAAGGCACGTGGGGGGAACTAGAATCTAGTACAACTGCAACATGGCATAGGGGGAAAAGGCGCTCTGATAGGAGCGTGGAATCAGCTGATCTTGGGTGGCTTGTTGTGATTACCGAGTTATATTGAGGTTTAATTATAATATGATTTGTGATATTATTGTGTTTTACAGTAAATATATGTACTGTATATATATTTTATTTGAAATACGTATAATGTGATTGAAATCTTCAGAGTCCTACCAAACTGAAATAGCATTTATCACTACATTCATTATTGTTTTATTTACATATTACTGGGTATGCAATTTTAAAAATTGTGCTTTGCTTACTGTATAAGTCGTGATAGTAAAAAGATTCAAGAACTTAATATCCTATTTCAATATGATTTATAATAACTACAAAAATGACAATATACAAGATTGTGGCTATATTATATCGACTTTTATGATTCAAGCTGTTTTCTATACTACCTTTAACATAACCTACAAACAAAAGGAGCGAAAGAGATGAAGTGTCACAACCCACCACAATTTTACCACCTAATTGTGTCCGTTGTCCTTCTCCCAACACACGGTAACTAAAACATACGGCAGGTATCACACGCATCTTCCCCCACTAATTTCCACTCATAATGACGTCACATGACTGAATTGACTGCTTTACGAACATATGTGGAATATGTTTACTGGACAATTCCGTTTGTTATTATTTATTTTAAAGAAGTTTTAATTTAAATTAGATTTAAAACTTTTAATTCTGAGCAAGGCAAACTTTTTTGTAATGATTATACTTAAGTGTAAGAAATTACAGTATACTTTTATTTCTTATACTTAAACATTAATTATTTTATATTTTATGAATGACAAAAATACTAAAGTATTGTTTACCTTACATTATAACATAAATCTGCTAAAAGATCATGAGATTTATCAATTTATCTGAATTTTAATTTGGAAAACCTTTTATTTCATCATAACAATTTTATATAAGTTTACTGAGTACTATTTTCTATTTGGAATTAATTTTTTTGATCAATCTAACAATTACAGTAACATTTATTTGCAACTATACCTAAAATAAATACAGTTTCGTTAAATACTGGCTGCCTCCATTTTCCAGCTAAATTTCTTACATCAACTGCTTGTACGTTGTTATGGCGTCATCAAATTTGATCATCGATACTGTCATAGCAAAAGTCTAGTTTTAACTTTATCTCACCGTAAGATAAAACGACATTATTTTGAAAATTATAAAGTACAGGTGTATGTACTTTTAAAAATGTAAAGCTTATCTCAATAAGTTCAGATAAACCCCATGCACGTTCAGTGGTATTGACCTACACACCCACCCATAAATGTACAGTGGCATTGAATAAACTCGTGAAGTGGTATTGTATTGACCTACCCAGTACACGTTCAATGATATTGAACTAACACCCGCCCATAAACGTACAGTGGCATTGACCCACCCACCCATTCATTCTCGTAGAGTGGTATTGACCTACCCAGTACACGTTCAATGATATTGATCTAACACCCGCCCATAAACGTACAGTGGCATTGACCCACCCACCCATTCATTCTCGTAGAGTGGTATTGACCTACCCAGTACACGTACAGTGGTATTAATCAATAATAATACACGTGTATGGGCGGGCGGATGGACTCCGTTCTATTTACCACAAACGACGTTTGATTGTTGTTTCACTTCGAAAAGTGCATTTCAAAACATTTCGTACAAAATTTAGACATTTTTGAGATAAGAAACGTATTGTTACTGCTTTATACATGTCTTCTATGACTACATTTGCCAATAGTTATTATCTTCTTCTGATATTCTTAAAACAGGTTTTTAAACTTTCATAACTGGAGGGTTAAAACTTTAATTTTTGTTTTTGTTCGTTGTAGTTTCTGTGCCGTTTTATAGAATCGTTGTTTTATAATTAAATGTTCTTGTTTAAAAAAATCATTATACGTTTTTGTTTACTGTTAAACTGTTTTATATGTGTAATAATATGAGTACTATGGTATTTTTACAACCCTGAGATACAAACTCAGAAGGAAGTTCCAAATTTTGGTTTATTTCTGTTTCCTGTAGGAGCTAAAGTGATTTTTTTTTCTTTCACGAGTCTTAGCTGTTTTATTTCTTTCGCTAGAACTTGGAACAGACAATGAATTAGTATGTTAATATATTTAACTGTCAATAGCTTTAGTTTTATTTTCTGTTTTATATTTTAAATCTCACCCTTTAAATATATCTCTAAATTATTTTCATCAAACCATTTAGAACTACGAGCATTGTCAGCTTGCATGCACGTATCATTGTCAGCCTGCATGCACGTATCATTGTCAGCCTGCATGCACGTATCATTATCAGCCTGCATGCACGTATCATTGTCAGCCTGCATGCACGTATCATTGTCAACCTCCATGCACGTACCCAGGCATTACGCAAAGATTTTCCTTTCGAGAAAGAATTAAATTAAATATTACCTTCGTTATATTGTCTTTCACTAGTTCGACAACCAGCAATTGCTTGCTAGGGCATAGTTTTTGTTCTACATTAAATGTTATAATACACATAAAAACAAACCGCAACAAATTACCAAAGCTCCAAGCATGCAACAAATTAAGTTTGACATACATGTTTTAAAGTTTTAACTTATAAAATCGGCAACTGCTCACTATGGCATGATAATTATTATCCTATAATATATGTTGTAATGAAGATAAACGCTATAAGATAACGATAAGAAGATAAACGTTTTTATTTTCTATGAAAATGTTAGATTACATAGACAGGCGATAAAAACCCATTGAAAATCCCTCTAAAATAAAATGTTGTATATATACAATACATTATATAAAATTAACAAATTATGTATTGAAAATATTACAATAGTCTCATATAAAAGGATCCACTATATTTAAAAAAAAACAAAGCAATTTCCCCAACCAAAAGAAAACACTCGTAAATCAAATCCATTGTTATTGAAATTTTAAGTAAAACGTATTGTGTTTCTATAAACTATTTCTTGTATGGAATAGTATTTCTGATTTGGAATGTAATATTGCATTGGGGTTATGCCTTTTTCATATTTATTACATAACTTATATCATAGCAGCTTGTTCTCCAGAATGCTCTAAGCAATTTAAATCCATTAATTTCCCCTTTGATATACAGTTATATACTTTTCATGAAATAATTTTAAATATATCGTCAATTCAATCATATTTGAATTTTTGTAATTTTAGATATTTAAGATAGACTACCTTTTAATTCATATCCTAAAAATATAAATATTATTTAATCTATATATATACGTTCTTTAATTATTATTATTATCGTTAAATTAAGTTAAGATAATGCAGGAAAAATTTTCTGAATTTTAATTCAAAATGTTATGCAAATATTTATTCCTCTACATCTTATAAACGTGTAAACAGAATTGTTTTAATTTCTGTCACATTGTTTTACTTAGAGGTCACTGAATAGGTCATTTTTACCAACTTTGGAGCTAGTTCATCTTGGGAACTGTTTGGGTTTAAAAACCCAAATTCAAAAATTAATTATAACAAATAAATACAAACAAAATGACATATTTTATTTAACTTAAAAATTTATTTATTTTTTAATTCAATCAATTTATATTTCTTAAAAATAAATGTATTTCTTTGCCGGATAAAAAATCATGTGATTGTGGTTGACTGAATTTGCACTATATTTTGCGAAATTCAATTCCCAATTATATTAATTTGTTTAGACCATGAATTGGTCCCAAACGTATAATACAATGGCAGTAAGCCTTCTCTATTCTAATACTACCCGCGCGCGTCCTCATGCACAGTGACAGGCACACGCACAGTCTGTCCCAGCCCGGCTTCCCCACCAACTGCAATGGGGTTTACCCCTTACTCGACTCTCACGGTCACAGACTCAACTCCCATGGGTGGGTCCACTCCTGTATGTCGCCTGTCTATCTCTGTCATCTTTACTAGTGAAAAAGTACACAAACTAATTATTCTGTTGTCGCTGATTACAATTCATACACGCATATTATATAGCTGGAGGCCAAATACGCCAATAATACTTACGTCAATTTAGTACTAATGTACTCAAGATTAATAATTTATTTATTATACTTAATGCTATTTTAGCCTATTTAAAAATGTTTAATTGTTTTCATCTAACAAATTATTTTTAATCAGTGAATATATATGTATGAGTAGCGTCAATATACTAGATTTGTGAATAGTTTTCTCTTTTTTTTAATGCCTCGCAAGTGCAAGTTTCATAAGCGTACAAAGCGTTATAAAAGTACAGTATCAAAGATTACATTAAGAAGAAAAGTGTGTCGGAAGTACACTATTCCAGTTTGATCGTTCAACAATATGTAATACTTAATGTTTAAAATATAGATTCTCTAAGTAATTATATTTTTTAAATATGATTATACATTAATGCCAACTTATAAAAATAGATACATTTATATTCATTAATTCTACCTTATTGCTATGTAATTCCCTAAGGTCAGGGTTACCCAGGCGTAATAAATGTGTATATACTTAAATATATATGAATTGTTGTGTATTTAATACTGCATCCGTAGCCTATTCATGATTATCATTGTATTAATTAATAAACCATACAAAATAACTGTGGTCATAATAATTTGTTTTCTATTCATAATTAGTTTATTACTCTTTATTTTCATCGATTTTGCCAAGTTTTTTATGACAAAATATTTGTTTTAACAGAAATAAATTAATGTTTACCAAACTAAAATAACACATATCATTAGTAGATTTGTTACAAACTTTTATATAGTTATGAAATAAAATGTGTCTAGTTCATATTTTTGTTGACACATTTTATATAATTATGTAGTAGTAATAATTCCAGACATTTTATAATCTCGTTTAAAAGCACGCAGAAGAATATTTATCCTGTTTTCAGTAGAAAGTGTGGAAATTCCCGCTCTGGATTGTCACGGTATAGTGGGATGAACAGAACACAATCTCTATATTGTCAAAACGCAACAAGAACAAGTAAATCAAGTGGGCTGACAAACATTCAGATTTGAAGTGTTTGAAGCAACAGTAGGGGAAAGGTGAGCAAAGACAGACTGTAGTGGGGAGCCTTGAAATACGCACACACACTCACGATCCTGCTCAAGTGCTACGATCATCTATCGGAATTGAGTTGTCCCTAACGCCGGCCGCACCATTTTAAAATAGTGAACCGAAATCAACGAAAATGTTTGATTAACATTTTGAGATCCATGGCTGCGAATGTTACATCATGTTCATCAAACATGTTACATCTATTCTGTACCCAAGTATCTAAATGTGTACTTGATTGTTCGGTTTCCCCTCGTTCGTAGTTCTTATTGAATTGCTCAGTTCCATAAACTGATCGTATTTCTTTTTCATTTTATATGACATGCTTAGATGAGTTAAAGGTCTAGCTATATGTGATAGGTATGAAGACTTAAATATACACCCACTCAACAGATTGCCTTTGGTTCAAACTCAAAGGACCTATATTCTGTTATGTGCTAATAGGTGGCCACTTTTATAGTAAGTTTCTATCAGTTAGCATGTAGGTTAAAATTTAAAATGTACACACACAAACGAACTGGATGGTTAAAGTTTGACGTAATTATATTGATGGAGAGGAGTATCAATACGTATAGTTATTTTAAGTTCAGTAATATGTTATATTATAAATAATTAAAGGAAGAGAAAATACTGTACGTAAAACAAAGTGATCAAACTACTTTTACAGGGGAAAATGAATGACTGCAGACAACGTTTACTAGTTCTGTCTTGCGGGTCGGAAGTTATTTCCAATTGTCACACAAATCCATTAGAAAGCATTCCGAAGAGTTTAGAGGTCTCTGGTATATAAATATTGAAATTTCAATACGATTATCTTATCTGGACTTTCAGCGCATTTATAGTTGGGGGAATATTTACATTATATGTTATACACTATTTATACAAATATTAGTTGATATCGAAATAAAAACAAGCACAATTATAACTATTATATGTCATGTTTAAGTGAATGTGATTGAATAAGGCAAATTTTGCGTCAATATCTTGAATGTTTTGCGGACTGTTACAAAATGTTTGATCGTCAGAATTTCACAAAATAAAAAAAATAGTCTCTGTGATAGACATTTCATTTTGTTTTAAAGTAAGTATTATTTTTATTTACCTGTGTTGAACTTATTTATAAACAATAGTCAACGTATAATGGAAAATATAATTATTTACCTACCTTTATAGATATTTATTTTCTTTGGAAAAGAGAAAATACAGAATTGCACATGGTTAAATGAAGCACAAGTTTCATTTCAAATATAAGGTTTCTTTTATCTGCTTATTTCTAGAGTAGCATATGTTGTGATAAAATGATACAGGTGTTCTAATATACAGGTTTTTTTTAACAAAAGAGAAGTATAAGTTGATTTCTGAACATATCAACATCAGGAAACTGGGAAAGTCTGATTGTACAGTTATTTACTGGTCAAGATTAACAAAATTGACATGTCTGCTGATCTTAACTCTCTGGTTATGTAATAACATTGCAATACCGGTATTATATGTAATACTAAGCATTTAATATATTTATGGATATTACAACAGCAAATACATTTTACAAACTAGCGATGTTAATATTTTAGAATGGATAGGATGTAAAGTCCTAAATGTCAAGAAGAATTATGTTCTAGTATATTATAAATGAAAAACATGCTAATGAAGTGGATATTTAATTTTTTTAACAAAATGTTACAATTAACAATAGTGCAATTTCAAACTAAACCAATAATGATTTAAAGTCCATTTTAAACGTATTAATTAATATAAATACAAAACGTGCATTTGTAAAAACAACACTCAACAGCTGATACACATTTTTTAGGTAACCGTGGTGAATTTCCTCAATAACACATAAAATATAATGAGAATATAATTTAATGATAATTTAAGTATTGTAATGATTGTTTGATTAAAAAATATGATATTATTTCGAACAATTATACTTAAATTCATCATAATTACTGAGTTCGAAATGACAGAAAATATATATTTAGCTCTCAAGAATTTTATGTGAGCCTGGACTGCCGAACATGACATTTATCTCCTTTATTAAACGTTATATGACTGGATTTATTACTCTTTCAATCTAAAATATTGAGTGCTGATATAACAACTGGGTGATATAGCAGTTAGCTATTACATTTAATTGGATTTTTATTTTTACAAATAAGTTTTAGCTATTATATTGTCATCAATAACAACTTGTTTTCAAGAAAGATTTAGCATAAAATGTCTACGAAAATTAAATATTCCTGCATTAAATTACATTCTGAGCAGCAATTGTGATAAGAAAATGATTTTAATTTATATTTTGATTGAATTTTTCTTACGTTAAAGAAGGTAAAAACTATAAAACAAGAATCTTTAAAACCCTTCAAACCGTAAGTGAAGTGGTGAAATTGGACTCAATAAAGAAAGTTGAAACCTCGGTTGACAAAGTTTGATTGCTTATTTCCAAAATTACGTTTCATTGCAGAAAGATCACCTGGGAAACTCACTTTATAGTTTATTAGTATTTCAAACTCCTATTATATTTCTAAGGATGTTAATTTGTCTATTTTAACTCTAAAACTTAAGCTACTTACTTTTAGAAATGCGTAATTAGTTTCATGCGAGGTCTATTGTTAGGTTCTAATTAATTTATTTTAAGTTTTGTAAAACAATTTCCTCATGGTAATAAATGTGTTTTGTGTTAGTATGTGTGCAAAATAAAACGTATACGTTAATTTGATTGTAGTAGGTTGGACATTCTCTTGTATTTTTTAATGATTTTAATCACTCAGTTAATAATATACAGCTAAGAGTATCTTAGAACTTAGGCTTAAGCGGCCGGTGTCATAACTAGAATCTACAGTTTCCGGTGACAACCGCGTCAAGGTACTATCTACAATATTTACAAGATGACCTCCTTGTTACAAAAACAACAACATACAAACCACCTTTGTATGTTTTGGAGGTTAGGTTAGGTCAGGTCATCTTATAAATACTGTAGTATAAAATCTTATAAAAATAGTACCTTGATGCGGTTGTCACCGGAAACTGTAGATTCTAGCTAAGAGTATGTTTGATGGTTTTATTTTAATTAAAAATCTATATTGGGCGAATTTTATAAAAATCTTAGTTATGAGTTTTTTTATATAAATTTATCTATTTACTGTTTTTAGTATCATTTTTTATCTAGTCTTTTTTGAGACTAGTTTTGAAATACAGTGTTTTGAAATGAAGTGCTACATGTAACTTGGTTTATGTTTGTAATAACAACCACTACTACTAAATAATGTACTGACACACTAATAATTTAGTAGAGTGAGTTTGAACAAATCGCTTTTCAGGAATATTTTATATATAAACAATATCTACTAAATTATGAAATGTACAGTTTTTATGAACTATGTTCTTTAAGAGTAAGTTATGCAACGTTCTCATTTTTATTACAAATAGTTTTTTAATTAGCATAATACGTGTTGGTATATATACAGTACAAGTAAACGTTTCACCACACAAATTTATTACAATATAAGCACAAAATGTACAAATATATTTCAATACAAGTACAAAATGCACGAATATATGGTGATCGATTTCGGTAAACCACGCTAACCTTCCAAAGACCAGAGGGATTCACAAAAGAATATTCGTGCATTTTGTACTTGTATTGTAATATATTTGTACATTTTGTGCTTATATTATAATAGATTTGTGTTGTGTGACGTTTACTTGTACTGTATTTTTATTACCTATCAAACATAATGCTTTGCCCGATCTAATATAATTTATCATAGGAGGAACCGATCATTTGTTTTAAAATTATTTAGTATCAGTTTTATGTTACGAACCAAAGAATCGTTGTAACTCTTGCATATCAATCATAGTTGTTGAGATCAAAACTGTATAAATCTCTCACTTTTAAAAACTTAAATAATTCAGATTTATGCTATTAGATTGATCAATTTGAATTAACGCTTATAACAATGCCTGTTAATTTTGATTTTACAGGTAAGTTGAAAGTGCTCCTATATCGTATCATGAGTATAGGTAAATATTATGTGTTTTTCAAAATAATGAATGGAAAAATTAATTATAATTCATATCATTTGAAAGGAATATTTTATTTTCCGTTGACCTCAATAACATACATCATGTTTCTCCAATGTAATAGTGAGTTTTTTGTGTTTTGTAATAAGATATTAAAGTTATATTCCTGTTGTTATTATGACAATAACTTAATTGTAAATATAGTTGTCTCAAAGGTCATTAGTTAATACGATTATTCAAGTGGTCATTTCACTAGCCATAACTGCATCATTTGTTATCATTTTACAAGCGGAAGCGATGTTCATTTACTCGGGAAACAATGCCATAATTGCGGGTCAACAAGAGGACTATGTGGCTTATGGTCCCAAAAATGTTGATAACAATTCTACCACCGGTCATTTTATATATGTTAAATTGACTCAATAAATTACTTGGAATTCAATACCATTTTTGTTATTTCGAATTTTTGTATGTTAAATTTGTATATTTATGAGTTCGACAATTACAGTAATTATAAATTAGCACACAAAGTTTATGCTCCCTTGCATACAAAGTTTTTATGTAATGTCAATACCCTGGAGGGTTGTATATTTTAAATATGTTCTTGGCCACTGACATAGAATTTCACAATCTCCCATTTTCTGAAACCAGAGCCTAAATCCTGATCACTTAAATCAACTAAAACCAAACCAATTAAGATGTATACTTTTAAAAAATGTATTTTTTTGATCATATTGATTATTCACAATAAAACCTCAAAGTGTATAAGTAAATAAAAATAAATTGTGTTTAATCTGTTCACATTTTTGCTGGCAAACCAATATTACTGTATAGTTCCAATTCTGAAAGAGGTTATTAAACCCTCCCAATAATCAGAAATTGACACTAATATGTATAGTAAAATTGAATATAAAATGTAATATAGATTGGAATTATTAATATGTGGTTCCACATGTGTTTGCCAGCTTTAGAACTGCTGCATATCTACACAGCACACATTATACAGTACATTATCTACTAGAGCTCATATCTATGGAAATATAAGCCATATTGAGGTGACAGAGCAGGCACGTGATTTGAGTCTTTTAGCTGTTTCACTATTAAGCTGAAAATTAAAATGGCATTATTAAAATATACTTAATAGGTTGCGTTAATTCTTTGAGACTGCAATATCACAAAACTTATATACTAATCTAACCTAACCTAACCATGTATAAGATGTATATTATGTTCAGACCAATAATAATTACGTAGGCCTACTATAGAGGGTTTCTTCTTCAACGCAGACAGTGGCTAGTCTTCTGACATTTGTAGATTCTTTATGCAACTGAAGGAATGTTAGTTTGTAAATTGGAACATTTTTTACTATATTCCAGAAATGTTCCATTCTTGAAGATTCTTCGTTGTTCAGTTCATGATTTTGTTTTCCCTTCCCCCACTCCCTTCCAGTTATCAATTATTTTTTTTATTTTTGTGAGGTACTTTAAATATATATTGTTTAAACGTCGGTTAGTCTTTCACTTCTTTTTTCTTTTCTTTTTTTGAAAAAGGTTTGTTAAGATTAATTTACTTATTTAAGAAGAAGTTGATGGAGACTCCCCCACTCATGGTTATTATCTTAGCTAAAGAACCATAACATATCATTTGAACGTAAATAATAGACGTAGTTGTGTAAGGTCCAGTTAGGTATATATATATATATAAAATAATAATGTTTATTTCTAAAATTAGTCACTAGGGGTACTAAACCAGTACATGGGTTGGAACAGCGTTATTTGTTGTAAAAAGTTAAATCATAAATAGTAAAAAGTATACAAATAAATAGGTAACATTAAAATTATATATTAGGCTTAAGAAGCTGGTCTAAAAACTAGAATGTGTATCTTCCGGTGACAACCGCGTCAAGGAGCTATCTTCACTACTTACAAGTTAGTCATGCGATTCACTCATGCTGTGATGTGGTGTCCTCAATGGTAGATTTTACTTAGTGTTAAAATAAACTAATTCTAAAATCTTCTTTAATACGTTTTTCCTTCTTTTCTTTTTTCTTATTTTTTCTATTAAGATTAGCGTTAGTTTTCTTTCTTTTTGTTGGAAGTATGTTGACAGTTGTATAGTGTAATATTTACTTTTCCATTTAATAATTTTGAATATGTTCAGTGGTAATCGTAGAAATTCATAAGATGTATTGTTTGACCTTTGCAGGTACTCTTTTTTTAACCTTCAAAATTATGAAAAATAATTTTAAATAAAAATTGTTCTTTTATATATAATTGTATTCCTTATAGTTTTCTTCAAGCCCACCAATTTAACATGTTCTATATTTAGTATGGTATACTTATTGCTTTAATAAATTTATCATATCCTCAGCCAATTATAATATACATTGCTATACTTTGGAAAAGAATATATTATGTGTTTATAATTTCTTCTTTGTCAGTAATTTTTTAGTGTATAGGATACATATACTATGGACATCAATTAGTTTTAAATAATATTGATATTTCAGTTCTGTGTAAATTTTTAGACATACGTTTATATTTACTATACTTTTAGGAATTAAGTTTTTATCATTGCCAAAAGTTATACAGTATTTTGTAATTGAGTATAAGATTTAAAATAATATATGAATATATTATTTGATTTTATTTAGTTATATTATTATTATTTTTTAACTTTGATGCTGTGTACCCTCATTCCTAGGGTTGTATACAATTTGTAACTTATTATAAAATAACTATAAAACTTAATTGAACAAAATTAAAGTTTTAACCAAACAAAAGATTGGTACATCACAAAATTGAAAATGATAATGTTTCAAGTATAATATCTTGTCCATTACATCTTATGACTTTGAGATGAAATCAAAATGTATTCTTTACTCATTAATATATGTTTTTCTTACTAAAAAGTATTATGGTTGCAGTGCTTACAATAAAATATTGATTTTCATTTCAGTGACACTGCTACCAAAGAAATTTCCTTGGAGAAAAGTTGTTATTAACTTTTATAACATTATAATATAAGCGTTAAGCTGTAACTTTATATTTAATAAAAACACTTACGCTTAAAACGATTATTTATTGAAATTTTAGTCATTATGCATATATTCTATTAAAGAATGTTTATTTCACATGATAAATCCAGGTTCGCTATTAATAACGTTAATCGAATTATGTTTATTATACCATAAACAATATATTAATGAACTTTAGATGCAATCCCAACATTTCAATCATAAAAGGTACACTGAACATACATTCAAGCAACTACAGCATAATTGACAAGGATTTATTTTCTAACAAGTCATTTATGTAGTATCACACTTGTTGTTTAATAAATCTGAAAAAATTTATAAAAATTTGGGCTATTAATTGTCTTTAGAAGATATAGGCCCAGATAGCTCAAAGACAGTTCTTAAAACTAATAACAGATTTATTGGAAATTTCAAGAAAATCATATTTAAAGTACGGAATTTTCAATAAAACAATGCAATATCTCCTACCAAGAAAGGAAAGCACTCGTATATCAAATCCAATATTATTGAAGTATGAAGTAACACCGTGTGTTGTGTCTAATAAATATTTCTTGATACTAGTCTGGTATTAAACGTAATCTTACGTTGAGTTAAAATTATTATATTTCAAAACCTTTATCGTAATACATTTAGTCTTTATACTGTATCCAGTATTTTTCTATACCAATTTCCATATTTCTGTAAAAGTTGAATAAAAAATGTTCATAGTCGTTTTCACCAGCTCATTTGTATAAATTATTTTTAGTTTTTATTTCACTTTTAAGTAATTTTTTCAGTAGTTGTTTAGTTTATAAAATATTTTGTTTAGTCTTGAGCACGTTGAAATTACTGTATAATAATTCAAAATAGTTTAATTATTTCAATTTAACGACCTATGGTCTAGGCTGGTTATAGTTAAAGGTATATAACGACATCTAGTATCGATATCTCTAGTTGGGTGGTTGGTCCCATAGTGTTTTGTAGTCCTCAAGTGTGTGTAGTCATGTGCTCAATGTCAAGTTAGACTGAACATATAACGACATCTAGTATCGATATCTCTAGTTGGGTGGTTGGTCCCATAGTGTTTTGTAGTCCTCAAGTGTGTGTAGTCATGTGCTCAATGTCAAGTTAGACTGAACATATAACGACATCTAGTATCGATATCTCTAGTTGGGTGGTTGGTCCCATAGTGTTTTGTAGTCCTCAAGTGTGTGTAGTCATGTGCTCAATGTCAAGTTAGACTGAACATATAACGACATCTAGTATCGATATCTCTAGTTGGGTGGTTGGTCCCATAGTGTTTTGTAGTCCTCAAGTGTGTGTAATCATGTGCTCAATGTCAAGTTAGACTGAACATATAACGACATCTAGTATCGATATCTCTAGTTGGGTGGTTGGTCCCATAGTGTTTTGTAGTCCTCAAGTGTGTGTAGTCATGTGCTCAATGTCAAGTTAGGCTGAACGAGCTGTGTTAATAGAACATTGTGGTTTTTTGCCCATTTTCACATTAGGTACCCTGATTAGGCTTGGGTTAGCAGACCTTTCACTTACTAGAAATATAAGAGTCTACAATGAAAAATATATGTAACTAGACGAGGGAATATAGGTATGAAACTAGACTGAAATACATATATAGCAAGACAAAAGGATATATCTATGAATTTTTACTGAAATATATATGCAACATGACAAGAGGATAGAGGTATGAATCTACATTTAAATGTACATGTAACCAATAATAGGGAAGGTATTCTATATGAATATACTCCCAGATACATAGGTAATGAGAAAAGAGAGGTATAAATCTACACTGAAATACATATGTAATAAGACAATAGGATAGAGGTATGAATCTAGACTATAGACTAGACTATAGATATATGAAACAATATAAGAGGGAAGATGTATTAATGTACACTAAAATGTCTATGCAACAAGATAACAGGATAAGGATACGAATCTACACTTAAATATACAGGAAACAAGGCAATTGAAGAGGGATGTGTATCTCCCTTGAACATAAAAGTAACAAGACAAGACGAGAGAGGTAAGAATCTACACTGAAATTTATATAGATGTATATATGTATACTGGCACGAGTGTGAGATAGGAATTTACACTGGAATAGACATCCTCCTGGGTGGATTTATTTCACATTTGAGCTATTATAAGCTATTATAAATTCTCTATCCTTTTATAAGCTGAATGGTTTCCGCATTTTGTAGTAATTATAGTCGTTCAATATTAAGATTATGGTTACGTTTTTAAACACGCCGTCAAATTGAACAATTGTTTTGCAATAGAGGTATATAGTTCTCCTATTGCAATACATTTATAGAATAGGAGAACTATAATTGGCTTTTTCAGGATTTCATTGAACTTGTACGTTATAAAAAAAGAAGAAAGAAGACTGTACAGCAAAGAAAATGTGGCCACATTGAAAGGAAAGATGACAAATACAGAGAATGAACCTTACTAGTCATTGGAATTGCCTGGCCTGTGGGTCGAAAGCCATCCTCCGATTGGTTGCTTAAAGAGGTTCTATATCTTTCTGAACAATAATTATTTGTTCTAATGGAAGGTAACTCTTCATTGTAACTTATTTTAAAGTTAATAGAGTTAATAAATTATACAATCGAAATTATAAATTTTAACTTAACGGCAATTAACTTCTCCTAATCAACAATACAAAGACAACATTAATATTGAAATGTTTAATTTATTTATGAAAATTAAATTACTCTAAACGAATATAAGAAAAAGTTACTTTTAAATTTTAAATATAGCCCAGGGTGAAGTTTTATTGTTGAAGATGGAGGCAATAAAGAGTTGGCTGACCATAATAAAATTGCCCCATCTACAGACTGCATGTATTATAATCATCAATGAGTTGCTCTACTTGAAGGTTTTAAAGTATATCTTCTCGTTTTATAAAATGAGGCAACTTAAAAATTCCTCTTGGAAATTGAAAGCCCTAGTTGTATTGTCTTACTTTTATAACAATGACTCTAGCAACTAAAATACTGTTGGTTGCTTAGATTGTTACATTATTATTAAAAAAATCACATTCAACAAAATCAGAGTACACACAAATTAAACTACAATATTAAATTAGTAACTTAAACTAAAAAACTCTCTTAACTATAATATATTATTATGATGATATGTGCAGACACTATTTAGTTGTCCTGTAATAAGGACCACATGGTTTAGTCATTACATTTAGCTTAATCAAAATAAATAACGTACATAGCTCCTGTTATCTTAAAATAATGCCAAATTACTCACTCTCGTAGACGTTGTCGGTAAGTCCCTGACTATCATTTAGAGTCTGCAAAGGCTGTCGGAGGCTGTCAGCCAAGATTGTTTTTAACCTCATCAAAACAATGTTATTTTCAAACCGAACATACGATCACGCGTATCCAAATCAAACTGTTATTTTTAAACAGATTCTTCCAAACAAATTGCATTTGATCAAAAATGACATTTCACGTTGGTATTGCTTTGCAAATTCCTAATTACGTTTATAGGAAGAAATATAGCAAATATTTAGTTGGATGTTTTTATTTTTACCAATTTTTCAAAACTAAGCAAATGTATTCAAAATATCAAAACTAAACACAATGCACAAAATGATGACGTTTAAAATGACACCTAATACACAAATTTTGGTCAATCAATAACGAAAAATATGGATTTGCAAATAACATTGTTCTTATGGTACTTAAACCAACATGGCCGACAGCCTCTGCAGACTCTTAAGCATTTATGTGACGTCAACGGTTCACAGCCGGTGTTGTCAATAATACTATTCAATTTAAAAGCAGAATTGCATGTGTTATATTTCTTAAACTAAGCATTTAGACATAACCAACAAACTACAACAGTTTGTAGGCTTAGCTGCTTGACGTTATTTATAATTTAGAGAACGATAATTACTGAAAAGGGTATTAGTAGAACTACTTATGGGTTCTACTTACGAGTGGTTATTAGTTATTCTAGAATTATGCGAATACAAAAATACCGTGTGGTGTTTGTTCGGCAACTTAGTTCTTTTCTCAACGCCTTTTACATTTATACTATCTAAACCAAAGTTGCTATGGGAAATGGTCCAAACTCATCAAGCTATATTTACTTAGATCTCCCTGGATTTGAACCTATCCCCTAGGCTAGTAAGAGGCCCCAGTTTTTAAATGAATTAAATTTAAATATAGTGTATGTGATAGGAGGATTTAGAATGTATTCAAACTTTTGTGTATTTACATAAAAAAATATTTTAATAGTGACACAAGAAATCTGTTAAATAAAAAATATCGTATCATTATCGGACCTTTGTAAAGTAATTTGATAAACTGTTCTTTTGTGACAGTGACAATTTCACGGACCAAAGAACGGCGTGATTAAAGCAATGTCAAAGGCTCCCACCCTTCCCTCCAATGTAATTGGAAATACAACAGTAACAAAGTAGCGTCTAGTCTCCGGATACGTTTTGGCAGATTGCTAATTATTAGATTTATATTTTATAAAATATTTTCTTGTTAGAATTTACAACTTGTTTATTTCCTAAACGACTATAATCTTTCAGAGATAACTACAAATCTCTAAACGTACTACATCAAACGTCAAATATCCAGATCTAAACACCCAGCCAGTGTTGAAACAAAGATGCAAGCTGTAACCCGTAAACCTTTCAAGGCTTATAGAGTTACCTATCAAATAACTAGGTAAATTTATTCTTTAATAATTACAGAATTTATTACAGCTAAAATACGTGAGGTATCAGTTTTCTTAGGTAATATCAAACTACTTCTTAAATATTTTGAAGAAATAACTAATCGTTAATTTGATTCTTAGTGATGGTCATGCATCTAACTACAGGTTCATATTCACATTTATGGGGCGCCGAAAACAGTCTGCTTCTTCTAAAGTTATACTTAAGAACTCTCAGAGTGCATCTTACAGACCATGATATTTTGGCAGTAGAGTTGGAAGTAGAGTTATTGATGATTTCAGCCCATCAAACTTAGAAAATCTAAAGACTATCCATGAAAGGAATATATTTTTCACTACACTACTATGAGTTTAGCTGTTTTCGTTATGTGTTTACAACCTGCGGAACATCATATTTTCAACAGCTGTCTATTGTTTACTACCGAAAGTAACATTGTTTACAACCGAAAATTTTCCACAGTCAACAACACCTGTTTTAATTCCGTAGTGTAGTGAAAAGTATCGTTCAAAACTCGAGTGAAAGTGTTTTGTATGTTCTCGACCATTCGAAGTGCTCGACAAGTCTCGCACTTCAAACATATGGTCTCGAACATGCAAAACCCCACTTTCCACTCTTGTTATGAAATATACTGTTTTTATTTTTATTTTTGTTTAATAGCATAGTTATTTTTATAACGCAGTCTTTCATTAACATTGTTAAAAATCAACAACATATTCAACAACAGGGACTTGAAATGTTTAAATAAATAGCTCTATATCAAAGAATAATTAGTAATATGCCATTAAATTCTTTGAGTGGCTGTATTTTCTGACTGGGTCGTTCTTTTAACCTCAGGTTTTTACTTTTGTATTGTACAAAGAAATACCTTTAAAATGAGCTATAACTCGAGGTAGGCTCACATTTTAAATGTTTAATACTTCCTCCATTATATATTATATAATGATAAATTATTATAATCGATAATGATATTAACCGTATTATAATAATGAATGAATATCTTACTTAATACAAAATATTATTTTTACAAACTTTGGTAACATTTCAATTATTAACACATTAATTTATTAATTATTCTAAATGTTCACTTATATTTATATAAGTAAATTTTCAGAATTCTTAAAAGTTTCTATTCCTACTAAAATATTTGAATACCCTTATTTCATACATAGCTGCATTTAAATTTGATTTAATATTAGCCTCAAAATTAATTACTCGTAATGCAATGTTGATAATACAAGTTTTGATAACTTAGGAATAATAATTTAATATAGGAAAAATAACCATCGGCGTCGCTTTTAGTATAGAGTGTACAACGTTCATTATAAGTTTTAAATAAAGATTAAGCATCCAGTTTTTCCTATTTCAGTATTTGCACTCTTGATAGTAATCTTTAAAAAAATTAGTAATATTATTAATAAAAATCTAAGTGGTATTATATAATAGTTTATTTATTATAAATAGACATGTATTGTACCCCTCGACTTTGCCTAAGAATACAGTTTATGGTAAAAATAAACATTAGATATATAATAAACTTAGGTTTTCTTACATGAACCATTCGGTATACAGAATTCTCCAGCAAATAGCTGGAACTAAAGCAACTGGCTCCAGTTTGGTGGGAAAAAAGATTTGAGGATATAACAGTAACTAATGCGTTTTGCTTTCGTTATAACTGAGCCATTCTTCTTTATTCTGAATCGTGGTTTAAAACTTCTACCATAAATTTTACTCTATGAATAAAAGTAAATAGAATAATTGAAGAAATTTTACGCAATCATTAATTATGAAAAGTAAAATTATTTTATATATGAACTACAAATATTAGTAAAGATTATTCCATAAGCAAAATGTCTTACCCTTTAAATTATGCATAACATTTTATAAAATCACATTTTAATCTTTAAAATGTTAATAAATTGGTTTTTGTCTTCGTTTTTCTTAAATTGGTTGGTAATTAGTTTATTTAGTTACAAGACAGCTTTATTAACTTAAGGTTCGAATTAGATCCCCAATAGAATTTAATAAATTGTAAAGGCTAAGCTGATAACAGTTACCTCTTTTATTAACTAGGCTATTTATTAATTACACTCTTTAAGGAGTAATTAACTATATAATGAACTAATTATAACCAACTAACTAAAATAATTAACTAGTAAATAATTGATTTCAGTTATCGACACGAACTACATTCACGTTTTTACGTATTCATTTAACATTCAAATTTGCCTATAACTTGATGATTGGCATCTCAAGAACAACTAAAATAACTAACAAAAATAGAAAATTACGTATTATTGTTTTTTAACATTTTTCAAATGATTATTAATATACTTTATATCCTAGCTTTAAAAGTATTATCATCATTTAAGGTTCCATTACAAGTCGAATGTTTTTCAGGGGTTTGGAAGGACTTGTTGGTATACATGGTTAAGTTGATGAGATGACTGTCCTTAATTTTGACAAGAAATTACTATCTGTGAGTTATACCTAACTAGACAATTCTGCATGCCTTAAGAATATACCAATTTTAATAATCAAATTAAGTGATGTTGCCAAAACAATTTTAAATTAGTAAAATAGTTGTTTATTTCTTGGGAAACTAATAGCCATAAATTAAAATATCAATCCAAATTCTCTTTCTCAAATATAATGAAAAAATCTGTTAATAAATTTAAAAAAAAAAAATTAAGTTTATTAAGAAGCTTTGGAACAAATTAATTAAAGAAAAGCAAATTAAAATTCTTGAAATAAATGGAAGTGTTTTAAATGTTATGCAAATTTCTTAAAAACTGATATGTTTTTTATAACTTCAGTTTTCTAACGATATTTTCCTAAGTTTATATGAATTCTTTCAAATAGTGAGCCTCAAGAAATATGTATTTCAAAATATAATTTTCTAAAATAAATCCTAAACAAAAAACAAAAACTTCTCATTACATCTCAGATGCATTTACCTCAAGGAGGTTTACTAATACATTGTATAGAAAAATAACTGTCAGGATTGTCATTATAACTTAACAACAAGTATATGATGCACACCTACAGAGTAAAAAGGCAATTAACATTTCTAAATCTCATTCAAATTTTCACAATATCAATCGTTCCAATTTATGTGAACCTATCCTTCATCAGCTCCTTCCTAAACTTTACATGAAAATCAACTGATAAATTAATTCTATTGTGGAATTATCAAACAGTTGTGAGCAATTACTTTAATAATTTTTATAAATGTCTACTAATTGTTAAATCATGAAACATAATAAACAGAAAACTAATAAATTTAACTATTGAAAATGTCTACAGTTTCAGATCTTTCTTCGATCTCAGTGGAGTAGTATCTTTAACATCATCGTGTCTGACTCAAAGTGTGTGTAACAACAGGGGCTGTCTACTCACCATTTCAGTACTTCGGTGGAACTGGGGCCTCATCACCTTCAAAACTACTCACAAATTCTTATGTGAATTTTAAATTAAAATCCAACTCTAGTCTACAATCAAGTACGTCTCATATTAGTAATTAAATCTGCCATGCAAAATTATTATTTACATAATTGTAAACTTTTTATGTTTTGGTATCATTCTCTATAGTCTATCGTGTCCCATCTACGAAAAAATATTAATAAATAATCTTTGATAAAAAAACCAATCAGAATTATTAAAAGTATGATTTATTATATACCTTTATATAGAACTATTTATTATACAGTAATTGATTTTAAAATATACCCCATTGGGAACATTTACAAAAGCTATAATAATAGGACAAAACACTATCTATAAATCTAATAGACTCATATATTTATAGATGGTCAGTACCGAGTTTGTCTATGTAAAAAACATAGAAAACTATATAAAAAAAGCCCTCTGTATCATTTTATACTAACAGCAATATAATTACAACACTATGGTATTCTTACAAATTTCACTCATCAATAATGTTGTGATTTAGTATAAAGAATAAGAGTGAAAAAATGAAGTGTTAAAATAAGTTCATAGTATAATACATAAAAAGTTTAAGTTAATTTACATAAAAACATATAATGAATCCGCATATTTGTATATACTTCTCACTGTACATAATTCACCATAATTATTAGGATTACGTTAAAATTGTATGTTTTTATCATGTAAAAACCACGATTTCTCTCACTACACTAACACTATGGGTAAATTTTCAGTTGCTATATATTATAACATACAAATTTGTAATAATTGTTAAACATTCATTTACCTATTACTTAAAGCAACATTTATTATTTTCGTTAAAGGGTAGACTATATTATATTAAACAAAGTAATACAATTATGGAGGTATCAAGTACGCAATAAAACAAAGTAATGCTAACTTTTAACGAGTATTTGTCTACTTGCTATTTTTGTTTTGTTCTTTATTTTCCCTATTGTTGATGATAACATTCTGGATAAACTATACAATTAAAACGTATTAACTAATTATTGTTCAAGATATGCTTAAATTTAATACAAAATGGGTTATAAGTTTATTATATATATTTTTTATGGATTATTTAGTTTCAAACTATATTCATAAAATTTACAACTTAATGGAACAACAACTTTACTAACAGCAACAGCAGTGAAAATAAAGGCAACATTATATTATTAAAATTTATAAATGCAAAGTTACTAAATAAGGATTCTCTGAAAGAGCTAATATAAAGTAGATAGTACATATTTTGGGAACTACATTCAGCATAGTAACTAGAGAGCTTAGGATGGTATGATTTAATATTAAAGGGCATTTTTTAACAGTTTAAGTTTTCATTAAAAAGTAAAATAGAAAAATTATGTGTTAGTAAACAAACATATTATTGCTCGTGATAATGTAAGCTTTTCTTCCTTGGTACTGCACTGCAATTTAAAGTAGTTTCTTGAAAATGGTCAGTAACGTTCACGATCTGTCTGTCTGGGGTATAGAGAGATTACACCTCATAGTTCTTCCTAGTATCGTTCCACAAAGACTCATGGGTTGATATTGGTCAGTGAAGCTGGTATTATGTATTCAATAAATTAAACAACTCGTATAAACCATGCAATAAATAAATAAATATATCCTATATATATCACTCCAATGTCACTCAAGAGGTGATTGTACACAGCTTGAATAAGCAGATTGACTATTCATATCCTTTCCAATTTAATGGAATCATTTTTTTAAGAGGAGAAATATACTGGAAAATAAGTGACATTCACTTTTGAAACTATGATCTGAAATCAAGCTAATACTATGTGGAGTTTATTAGGTTAACTGAAAAACATTAGGTAATAAAAGGGATTGCTAATGTCAATGTAAATGTCTTAATGGCATTACATGAGCAGTCGTGTTTTTTTTCCCAATGTCTAATTTTGTGGGGTTACTATTGTGTTATATCTTACACAATGGCAACATATCTTATGCAATGAATGTGTCCCCCATGAAATGCTGCGGCCACATGGCGTATGTAAGTGTTCACCGTGAAATGCAGCACCCATATGGTGTATGCAAGTGTTCACCGTGAAATGCAGGGTCCACATGGTGTATGCATGTGTTCACCTTGAAATGCAGTGTCCACATGGCATATGCAAGTTTTCACCATGAAATGTAGCGTCCACTTGGTGTATGCAAGTTTTCACCATGAAATGTAGCGTCCACATGGTGTATGCAAGTGTCCACCTTGAAATGCAGCGTCCACTTGATGTATGCATGTTAACACCATGAAATGGATTATTTATATTGTGTATGAATATCCACCGTAAAATACAGGCTCCATATGATATATGCATTTGTCCACCATGAAATGCAGCACCCACGTGTATGCAAGTGTTCACCGTGAAATGCAGCCCCCCATGGTGTATGCAAGTGTTCACCGTGAAATGCAGCACCCCCATGGTGTATGCAAGTGTTCATCGTGAAATGCAGCACCCCATGGTGTATGCAAGTGTTCACCGTGAAATTCAGCACCCACATGGTGTATGCAAGTGTTCGCCGTTAAAGTCAGGGTCAACAAGGTGTATCAATATGTCGCCCTTAAAATGCAGTGTCCATATAGTGTATGAAATGCAGCACACATAGGTTCTATAGATGTGTCCACAGTTGAATGCAGCATCCACGTGGTGTATTTTTTTTGTTCAACTGTAAGATGAAACAGAGAATGACAAGAGATGCCTAGTTATGTGGACCAATTTCCCTTGTGAATCAATCAAAGACAGAGGACCGTTTGTAAGTCCAAACGTCTGCATTCTCGCTTTGGGACATTCCTTATCTGAAACACAATGGGATACCACAGACTACTAACAACATTTTATATTTAATTACTTGTTGGTTTTAACTGTAACATATTGCTTCTACGTTAAATTTAATATAACATTGATATTTAATTTACATAAAAACATATAATGAATCCGCATATTTGTATATACTTCTCACTGTACATAATTAAACATAATTATTAGGATTACGTTAAAATTGTATGTTTTTATCATGTAAAAACCACGATTTCTCTCACTACACTAACACTATGGGTAAATTTTCAGTTGCTATAGATTATAACATACAAATATATAATAATTTTTAAACATTCATTTACCTATTACTTAAAGCACATTTATTATTTTCGTTAAAGTGTAGACTATAGACTATAAAACAAAGTAATACAATTATGGATGAATCAATTATAGTTTTCAAAACTAATTATAATTATTAAAATTAATTGTTCAACAAAAAGTAATATCATTGATTGATTTTTATAACCAATTATATATATTTTTTTTTCTCTAATTATCAACCATGTTGGGGTCTAGTAGTGGTGCGCTGGTGTAGTGCCATGTAAATATAATACAGTTTAAATAAATAGTAGTGGCAGACATCACTAACTAATCAATTAACTGAAAAAAAGGTAATATAATCAAAGAGAATATGAACTAGTGACAAATTATTATTTATTATTAAGACGCTAATCTTTAAGATACGGGCGATTCAAGAGGGGAGAATGAGTGTGATGAGTTTATATAAACGATTGTAGTCATTATTACTAACTTATGTCAAATGTTCCTTAGAAAGAGCCATTTATTAACAATCCAATAGCCCCGGTAACTATGAGACTACAGCTTTACGTGGAACCCGAACCACGTAGTAGTGGCGTGATGTTCAGCTAATTAACAAGCCCGACACTCAGTTTTCTTCCATGGACAATATCCGGATACTGGCTACCATCTAACACGGACATCCCAGATTTCCCTAGTTCTGGAGTGTCCATGTCAAAGGCAACCGTTAAGCGGATGTCGTGTCCATATTAAGAGGAGTGAGCATAGAAACTATATTTTGTGTAGGACAGACACATTGTCAAAAGTTTATCTACAAGCGTATATTGTTCTTTAAGTACGCACAATCAAGCACGGTTGAATTTGCTATAGTTTGTAAAAATAGGAGGCTATCTAGTAGCAAGTAGTTAAGACATATACTATGTGAATTTTTATGTTTTAACATCTGCCAAAAGCGTTATTATTATTTATAGTATATATTTTTTATGTTACTTATTTATTTCAAAAAGTAAGTAAACTTATGAAAAGTGTATATTTAATAATTTATTAATCTTATAATTAATTCATTCATTGTTTCAAGACTTGATAATATTTATAAATTCTATACAATGGATGTAAATTCTGGATTTCACTTCAAATTCAAATGTAAACCTCATTCATGATCATTAGTTTCCATAGTATATATGTACATTCTAACAGAAACGGATACCCTTAGGCTGACTGAAATTTCACGAGATAACAACTAATAGAGTTACAAAAAGGGGGTTTGTGATAGATAGTAATTGAGTGGACAGTTGGTTTAATCTATTAGAGTAAATGAGCCGTTCAGTTACTGCTGCGAATTATTTTACATTAGCTGCAGAAATTATTATGAATATTATTTTAATCCTCAAATAATTGATGCAATATATTTAACAGTTAGAAGTACATTTTAAATCGTTATTATCATATTCAATTAAATAATGTTTTGTTTTTGATCATTGATGTGATAAATGTGTAACTTTGTCATGTGATTGCGCCACATGAGTTTAATTGGTTTATTTTCTTTTGTAAATAGATTTTAGTCTCCTCTTAAAGTATGTGTTTAATTTCAAAGAGGTTATTTGACCTTAAGTAAAATCCTAAATAGTTGAATAACTTGCCAAAAATGAAAATTTTCTTAATTGTAATCTGATTGACTTTCTGTTAAGCTTCAATTCTTAATATCTAAAAGCATGATCTTTAGTATACTATGAATCAATTCATAGTATCTTAAAGCATACAATTTCAAAAATTAAAAAAAAAAATTTCATTCTAACACAAAAAACTAAGTACGATGAGGGAAAATTATAAAACATTTTCAAGGATATTGCACATATTGCATAACTAAAATCATGGCTGTGACAGTTCTGAGGACTTTTAAGGTAATGATTATTATGTTTTAAAATTACTAATATGAGTATCTTTAAGCATACAATTTCAAAAATTAAAAAACATTTTCATTCCAACACAAAAAAACTAAGTACGATGAGGGAGAATTATAAAACATTTTCAAGGGTATTGCACATATTGCATAACTAAAATCATGGCTGTGACAGTTCTGAGGACTTTTAAGGTAATGATTATGATGTTTTAAAATTACTAATATGAGTATCTTTAAGCATACAATTTCAAAAATTAAAAAACATTTTCATTCCAACACAAAAAACTAAGTACGATGAGGGAGAATTATAAAACATTTTCAAGGGTATTGCACATATTGCATAACTAAAATCATGGCTGTGACAGTTCTGAGGACTTTTAAGGTAATGATTATGATGTTTTAAAATTACTAATATGAGTATCTTTAAGCATACAATTTCAAAAATTAAAAAACATTTTCATTCCAACACAAAAAACTAAGTACGATGAGGGAGAATTATAAAACATTTTCAAGGGTATTGCACATATTGCATAACTAAAATCATGGCTGTGACAGTTCTGAGGACTTTTAAGGTAATGATTATGATGTTTTAAAATTACTAATATGAGTATCTTTAAGCATACAATTTCAAAAATTAAAAAACATTTTCATTCCAACACAAAAACTAAGTACGATGAGGGAGAATTATAAAACATTTTCAAGGGTATTGCACATATTGCATAACTAAAATCATGGCTGTGACAGTTCTGAGGACTTTTAAGATAATGATTATGATGTTTTAAAATTACTAATATGAGTATCTTTAAGCATACAATTTCAAAAATTAAAAAACATTTTCATTCCAACACAAAAACTAAGTACGACGAGGGAGAATTATAAAACATTTTCAAGGGTATTGCACATATTGCATAACTAAAATCATGGCTATGACAGTTCTGAGGACTTTTAAGATAATGATTTTGATGTTTTAAAATTACTAATATGAGATTAGCGTGAATTTATTAAATTTTTCCATAGTAATTAGTTAAACATTCTATAAACGATCCAACAGATATGGATATCCTTAGTCCAACTGATATTGCTCGTGATAACTATACAAAGAGAGGTTTGTATAGTGCACAACAGTGTAACTAATATCTGCTATTATCGAAATCGTTTCTGTATGAGATATAGTACAAATTTTATACATATTTTCTCACCTTACCAGAGACTTTTTAACTTAATTCCTTAACTTGATAATAGGTTGATAATAGCAACTTGGTTGCTTGAATCAGTATTACAAGTTCATTTATGCATATTATGTCATATTATGTGTATCGCATTATTTAAATTTAAAACACAATTCAAGATGAAAAATTATTTTTAAAACCCTTGGTTTACTTGTTACACTAAAATTTATATCATTTCCGAGCTTTATTAACGATGTAGTATTTATTTAGTCTTAACTGAGTCGTAATAAAAGCGTTAAAAAACATTTATCCAATTATTTCTATAACAACGATGAAATTGACTTAATAGAAACAAATGAAATAAAATATTACAACTGTTTAAAAGATTACTCACTTGAATGGAATACAGATAGTAATTAACACGAAAGATTTTAGATTTCTTGAAAATTATAATAATATTGTTTTTAAAGCCTTGGTATAAGCATTGATTTTATAGGTGTATACAATCAATGGTTTACGGTATTCATTTAAGCCTGTATACTCTATGGACAAAAATCTACTCTGCCTACTTCACGAAAAGCAATTTAACTATTTACTTTGTATACATCCGAAATTTTAGTAAAGAAGTCATTTAATATTTACAATGAGCCCTTTGATGTATTTTTAATCAGTTCACTATGTGATTAATTTTAAATAAACTTTATGATGATGTTGTATGATGAGCGTGATTAATCAAATACGGAAGACTCTCTGAGAAAACAAATACAATTAAGAATTGAATGATTGAAGTGTAAAAACACATCAATTGAAAATTAAGTTCCTGATACAAGAAAAATGGAACAAAACAATAAGCTCCGAAGTAATAACAGTTCTGTCAATATTCAGTTATCAAAAAGCTGACCCAATATTTGCTATCAAAGAAATATCAAGTACTGTCATATTCCATTTAATAAAGAAGAGGAAATGAGTTTTGTGGACTCCCGAATACCGAGAAACATCAAAGAAGCATTTCAAACCCACTTCCATCCACCCATCAATCGTTATTCCTATTTTATGATATAAATAAATACTTTTTACCAAAGAAAGTATTTTTAAAATAAGAGTTCAATAAAAACTTACTTAAAACAATCGACCAATGCCTTGGATACAACATATTGTGTGTGTTAAAACAATCTATCAATGCCTTGGATACAACATATTGTGTGTGTTAAAACAATCTACCAATGCCTTGGATACAATATATTGTGTGTGTTAAAACAATCGATCAATGCCTTGGATACAACATATTGTGTGTGTTAAAACAATATACCAATGCCTTGGATACAACATATTGTGTGTGTTAAAACAATATACCAATGCCTTGGATACAACATATTGTGTGTGTTAAAACAATCTATCATTGCCTTGGATACAACATATTGTGTGTGTTAAAACAATATACCAATGCCTTGTATACAACATATTGTGTGTGTTAAAACAATCTATCAATGCCTTGGATACAACATATTGTGTGTGTTAAAACAATCTATCAATGCCTTGGATACAACATATTGTGTGTGTTAAAACAAACTATCAATGCCTTGGATACAACATATTGTGTGTGTTAAAACAATCTATCAATGCCTTGGATACAACATATTGTGTGTGTTAAAACAATCTATCAATGCCTTGGATACAACATATTGTGTGTGTTAAAACAATATACCAATGCCTTGAATACAACGTATTGTGTGAGTTAAAACAATCTATCAATGCCTTGGATACAACATATTGTGTGTGTTAAAACAATCTCTCAATGCCTTGGATACAACATATTGTGTGTGTTAAAACAATATACCAATGCCTTGTATACAACATATTGTGTGTGTTAAAACAATCTATCAATGCCTTGGATACAACATATTGTGTGTGTTAAAACAATATACCAATGCCTTGGATACAACATATTGTGTGTGTTAAAACAATCTATCAATGCCTAGGATACAACATATTGTGTGTGTTAAAACAATCTATCAATGCCTTGGATAAAACATATTATGTGTGTTAAAACAATCTATCAATGCCTTGGATACAACATATTGTGTGTGTTAAAACAATATATCAATGCCTTGGATACAACATATTGTGTGTGTTAAAACAATTTATCAATGCCTTGGATACAACATATTGTGTGTGTTAAAACAATATACCAATGCCTTGGATACAACATATTGTGTGTGTTAAAACAATCTATCAATGCCTTGGTTACAACATATAGAGTATGTTAAAACAATCTATCAATGCCTTGGATACAACATATTGTGTGTGTTAAAACAATATACCAATGCCTTGTATACAACATATTGTGTGTATTAAAACAATCTATCAATGCCTTGGATACAACATATTGTGTGTGTTAAAACAATATACCAATGCCTTGTATACAACATATTGTGTGTGTTAAAACAATCTATCAATGCCTTGGATACAACATATTGTGTGTGTTAAAACAATATACCAATGCCTTGGATACAACATATTGTGTGTGTTAAAACAATCTATCAATGCCTAGGATACAACATATTGTGTGTGTTAAAACAATCTATCAATGCCTTGGATAAAACATATTATGTGTGTTAAAACAATCTATCAATGCCTTGGATACAACATATTGTGTGTGTTAAAACAATATACCAATGCCTTGGATACAACATATTGTGTGTGTTAAAACAATTTATCAATGCCTTGGATACAACATATTGTGTGTGTTAAAACAATATACCAATGCCTTGGATACAACATATTGTGTGTGTTAAAACAATCTATCAATGCCTTGGTTACAACATATAGAGTATGTTAAAACAATCTATCAATGCCTTGGATACAACATATTGTGTGTGTTAAAACAATATACCAATGCCTTGTATACAACATATTGTGTGTATTAAAACAATCTATCAATGCCTTGGATACAACATATTGTGTGTGTTAAAACAATTAATCAATGCCTTGGATACAACATATTGTGTGTGTTAAAACAATCTATCAATGCCTTGTATACAACATATTGTGTGTGTTAAAACAATATACCAATGCCTTGGATACAACATATTGTGTGTGTTAAAACAATATACCAATGCCTTGGATACAACATATTGTGTGTGTTAAAACAATCTATCAATGCCTTGGTTACAACATATTGAGTATGTTAAAACAATCTATCAATGCCTTGGATACAACATATTGTGTGTGTTAAAACAATATACCAATGCCTTGTATACAACATATTGTGTGTATTAAAACAATCTATCAATGCCTTGGATACAACATATTGTGTGTGTTAAAACAATTAATCAATGCCTTGGATACAACATATTGTGTGTGTTAAAACAATCTATCAATGCCTTGTATACAACATATTGTGTGTGTTAAAACAATCTATCAATGCCTTGGTTACAACATATTGAGTATGTTAAAACAATATACCAATGCCTTGGATACAACATATTGTGTGTGTTAAAACAATCTATCAATGCCTTGGATACAACATATTGTGTGTGTTAAAACAATCTATCAATGCCTTGTATACAACATATTGTGTGTGTTAAAACAATCTATCAATGCCTTGGATACAACATATTGTGTGTGTTAAAACAATCTATCAATGCCTTGGATACAACATATTGTGTGTGTTAAAACAATCTATCAATGCCTTGGATACAACATATTGTGTGTGTTAAAACAATCTATCAATGCCTTGGTTACAACATATTGAGTATGTTAAAACAATATACCAATGCCTTGGATACAACATATTGTGTGTGTTAAAACAATCTATCAATGCCTTGGATACAACATATTGTGTGTGTTAAAACATTATACCAATGCCTTGGATACAACATATTGTGTGTGTTAAAACAATATACCAATGCCTTGTTTACAACATATTGTGTGTGTTAAAACAATCTATCAATGCCTTGGATACAACATATTGTGTGTGTTAAAACAATCAATCAATGCCTTGGATACAACATATTGTGTGTGTTAAAACAATCTATCAATGCCTTGGATACAACATATTGTGTGTGTTAAAACAATCTATCAATGCCTTGGATACAACATATTGTGTGTGTTAAAACAATCTATCAATGCCTTGGATACAACATATTGTGTGTGTTAAAACAAACTATCAATGCCTTGGATACAACATATTGTGTGTGTTAAAACAATCTATCAATGCCTTGGATACAACATATTGTGTGTGTTAAAACAATCTATCAATGCCTTGGATACAACATATTGTGTGTGTTAAAACAATATACCAATGCCTTGGATACAACATATTGTGTGTGTTAAAACAATCTATCAATGCCTTGGATACAACATATTGTGTGTGTTAAAACAATCTCTCAATGCCTTGGATACAACATATTGTGTGTGTTAAAACAATATACCAATGCCTTGTATACAACATATTGTGTGTGTTAAAACAATCTATCAATGCCTTGGATACAACATATTGTGTGTGTTAAAACAATATACCAATGCCTTGGATACAACATATTGTGTGTGTTAAAACAATCTATCAATGCCTTGGATACAACATATTGTGTGTGTTAAAACAATATACCAATGCCTTGTATACAACATATTGTGTGTGTTAAAACAATCTATCAATGCCTTGGATACATCATATTGTGTGTGTTAAAACAATCAATCAATGCCTTGGATACAACATATTGTGTGTTTTAAAACAATCTATCAATGCCTTGTATACAACATATTGTGTGTGTTAAAACAATCTACCAGTGCCTTGGATACAACATATTGTGTGTGTTAAAACAATCTATCAATGCCTTGGATACAACATATTGTGTGTGTTAAAACAATCTACCAGTGCCTTGTATACAACATATTGTGTGTGTTAAAACAATCTATCAATGCCTTGTATACAACATATTGTGTGTGTTAAAACAATCTATCAATGCCTTGGATACAACATATTGTGTGTGTTAAAACAATCTATCAATGCCTTGTATACAACATATTGTGTGTGTTAAAACAATCTACCAGTGCCTTGGATACAACATATTGTGTGTGTTAAAACAATCTATCAATGCCTTGTATACAACATATTGTGTGTGTTAAAACAATCTACCAGTGCCTTGGATACAACATATTGTGTGTGTTAAAACAATCTACCAATGCCTTGGATACAACATATTGTATGTGTTAAAACAATCTACCAGTGCCTTGGATACAACATATTGTATGTGTTAAAACAATCTATCAATGCCTTGTATACAACATATTGTGTGTGTTAAAACAATCTACCAGTGCCTTGTATACAACATATTGTGTGTGTTAAAACAATCTATCAATGCCTTGGATACAACATATTGTATGTGTTAAAACAATCTATCAATGCCTTGGATACAACATATTGTGTGTGTTAAAACAATCTATCAATGCCTTGGATACAACATATTGTGTGTGTTAAAACAATCTATCGATGCCTTGGATACAACATATTGTGTGTGTTAAAGTTCACTCACTGGAGTTTTCGTTTCACTCCGTTTTTTTACTTGCTTATTATCTAAGTATAGGCTGATTATTAAATAATATATTTATTGATTAAACCTATGGCAAATATCATAAAGAAATTACAGAAAAGAATATTGTGTATAGCACCTAGGGAGAGCCTTAGGAATACTATAAATCTAAGTTGGAAAAGACTTTGGCTAAGTAAGTAGCCCTGAACGTGTCTGAACTCCTTGCATATAACTTAACTCGAGAACACAATTAGTCGTAGACATCGTGTTTATATATCTCAGAAGTTATTAGAATACAATTAGTCGTAGACATCGTGTTTATATATCTCAGAAGTTATTAGAATACAATTAGTCGTAGACATCGTGTTTATATATCTCAGAAGTTATTAGAACACAAATAGTCGTAGACATCGTGTTTATATATCTCAGAAGTTATTAGAACACAATTAGTCGTAGACATCGTGTTTATATATTTTGGAAGTTATTAGAACACAATTAGTCGTAGACATCGTGTTTATATATCTAAGAAGTTATTAGAACATAAACTACATGTTCAAGAAATGAAACTATTTAATTAAGTATAGATTGTAACTTAACTCGTAGGTTTAAATATGATAGATAAATGTAAATTAACTAAACACAGACATTATAGAACTAAATAATTATTAATTATTATATTCAATTATATTGGAATTAAAATGTTTGTCTTGTTCATAACGCGTACAGCTTCTATCCACCAGATTAATTAAATCAATCAACGTTAGATTTAATAATCTATAATTCATGGGGACATTCTTCACCTGATTAAGGCAACAATAGTTTCTCAATTAATGAATCTTGTTAGTCAACTCCGTTACTATTTGTTTTGTGTTTATTGCCTTTCTTATGTACAATAGGGAACATTTTACTTGCTAAAGCAGTGATGTCTGTTTTTACAAGAATGTTACTGGTTTTGTGTTTATTGCCTTTCTTATGTACAATAGGGAACATTTTACTTGCTTAAGCAGTGATGTCTGTTTTGACAAGAATGTTACTGGTTTTGCGTTTATTGCCTTTCTTATGTACAAGGGGAACATTTTACTTGCTAAAGCAGTGATGTCTGTTTTGTCAAGAATGTTACTGGTTTTGTGTTTATTGCCTTTCTTATGTACAATAGGGAACATTTTACTTGCTAAAACAGTGATGTCTGTTTTTACAAGAATGTTACTGGTTTTGTGTTTATTGACTTTCTTATGTACAATAGGGAACATTTTACTTGCTAAAGCAGTGATGTCTGTTTTGACAAGAATGTTACTGGTTTTGTGTTTATTGCCTTTCTTATGTATAATAGGGAACATTTTACTTGCTAAAGCAGTGATGTCTGTTTTGACAAGAATGTTACTGGTTTTGTGTTTATTGCCTTTCTTATGTGCAATAGGGAACATTTTACTTGCTAAAGCAGTGATGTCTGTTTTTACAAGAATGTTACTGTTTTTGTGTTTATTGACTTTCTTATGTACAATAGAGAACATTTTACTTGCTAAAGCAGTGATGTCTGTTTTGACAAGAATGTTACTGGTTTTGTGTTTATTGCCTTTCTTATGTACAATAGGGAACATTTTACTTGCTAAAGCAGTGATGTCTGTTTTGACAAGAATGTTACTGGTTTTGTGTTTATTGCCTTTCTTATGTATAATAGGGAACATTTTACTTGCTAAAGCAGTGATGTCTGTTTTGACAAGAATGTTACTGGTTTTGTGTTTATTGCCTTTCTTATGTACAATAGGGAACATTTTACTTGCTAAAGCAGTGATGTCTTTTTTGACAAGAATGTTACTGGTTTTGTGTTTATTGCCTTTCTTATGTATAATAGGGAACATTTTACTTGCTAAAGCAGTGATGTCTGTTTTGACAAGAAAGTTACTGGTTTTGTGTTTATTGCCTTTCTTATGTATAATAGGGAACATTTTACTTGCTAAAGCAGTGATGTCTGTTTTGACAAGAATGTTACTGGTTTTGTGTTTATTGCCTTTCTTATGTATAATAGGGAACATTTTACTTGCTAAAGCAGTGATGTCTGTTTTGACAAGAATGTTACTGGTTTTGTGTTTATTGCCTTTCTTATGTATAATAGGGAACATTTTACTTGCTAAAGCAGTGATGTCTTTTTTTACAAGAATGTTACTGGTTTTGTGTTTATTGCCTTTCTTATGTATAATAGGGAACATTTTACTTGATAAAGCAGTGATGTCTGTTTTTACAAGAATGTTACTGGTTTTGTGTTTATTGCCTTTCTTATGTACAATAGGGAACATTTTACTTGCTAAAGCAGTGACGTCTGTTTTGACAAGAATGTTACTGGTTTTGTGTTTATTGCCTTTCTTATGTATAATAGGGAACATTTTACATCTAAAGCAGTGATGTCTGTTTTTACAAGAATGTTACTGGTTTTGTGTTTATTGCCTTTCTTATGTACAATAGGGAACATTTTACTTGATAAAGCAGTGATGTCTGTTTTTACAAGAATGTTACTGGTTTTGTGTTTATTGCCTTTCTTATGTACAATAGGGAACATTTTACTTGCTAAAGCAGTGATGTCTGTTTTGACAAGAATGTTACTGGTTTTGTGTTTATTGCCTTTCTTATGTATAATAGGGAACATTTTACATGCTAAAGCAGTGATGTCTGTTTTTACAAGAATGTTACTGGTTTTGTATTTATTGCCTTTCTTATGTACAATAGGGAACATTTTACTTGCTAAAGCAGTGATGTCTGTTTTGACAAGAATGCTACTGGTTTTGTGTTTATTGCCTTTCTTATGTATAATAGGAAACATTTTACTTGCTAAAGCAGTGATGTCTGTTTTTACAAGAATGTTACTGGTTTTGTGTTTATTGCCTTTCTTATGTACAATAGGGAACATTTTACTTGCTAAAGCAGTGATGTCTGTTTTTACAAGAATGTTACTGGTTTTGTGTTTATTGACTTTCTTATGTACAATAGGGAACATTTTACTTGCTAAAGCAGTGATGTCTGTTTTGACAAGAATGTTACTGGTTTTGTCTTTATTTTCTGGCAACTTACCAAAAAGGAATCAAAATCTATAGCTACATATGATAGTAAATAAATTTTAGTGAAAGTAGTTTTGAAGTATTTAGAACCTAATTAGCTATCAAAAATAATACAAATGTACTTATTTTTTAATTTTTTTAAATTAACTACGATATTGAATTATTGATCTAAGGCTGTCTCTACAAAAAGAAACAGGGACATTCAATTTCTAGTTACCTTAAAATACCCTTCTAAAAGGGGTCTTCTAAACAAAAATATCCTAGAAATTGTAATGGTATATTTTAATAATAACTGGACTTCTCTGCATTTTACATGATACAGACAGCTTAAATGATGTAAGAAGATATCTTAAACATCAATTATATTTAATATTTGATGTGTCAACTGTTCATCAATAGAAATCGTAATGACTAAAAAATTATAAACCCTCGGTCTTTAACACTACCTGTATTCTGAACTTTTAAAACTGTAAATTTGGCATCACTTTTATATAATCTCGCTCACGGCATTCATCTTTAAGCTGTGTTCTCATACAATTTTAGGTTACAATAAAAGAATTTTCTATTGTGGACGAAACCGTGATCAGTACAATACAACCTTTGATATTTTACTATTTATTATAAATTTAAATCTGTTAGCCATATTTAAGCTATAAATTGTGTATGATTGTGTAATTTTTGTAAAACCAAAACATAAGATTACGAATTTCAATTTTAGAAAAATATTAAAATTTACTTTATTTATTTAAAATACATTACTCCAGTTTTATACCAACTGACCACCATAAAGGCTATACTGTACGGAGACCTGATGGTGAATCTGTTGACTTGAATCACGTCCTCCAGTTCCTCTTGTGGACAGATCGACTGATTAATACATGTTAGTAATTTTCTAAATATACAAAAAAACTCTGAATTTCAAACATTACACCTATCCCCAACAAGGGAAATGCATTTATAATTGTAATTTGTTTGTAAAAATATGTTGAATTTATAATCCTTTTGAAAAACGATCTAGTAGAACACAAACTCTAAATACTTCAAAAGTTCAGTTAGATTGTCTGCTAGGTTAGTAAGCTTGAACTTTTCTCTCACTTAAAGTTGTATAAGTAATGTCAGTACTTAACTTCATGCATCCACTGTATAGTAAACTATTATACAGTATATTAATTAATTGAAATAGAAATTTTTTTAAAATACCTACTTTATTTCATAATTTTAAACAGTTAAAATTAATGTTCGATATATTCAAACAAACGCATATAAATATGTAAAGGTGTTAGGAAAATGATTTACTACGCTAAAAAATAATAAGCCTGAATTATGTAATAAATTACATCTACATTAATTTTGAGTTTCTTTAACTTGTATCCTCTATAAAGTTTTATCTCTGACAAATTTAAGTTATATGGTAAATATATTTAACAGTATACATAAATATTCAATGTAACAAACCAATTAGATTTTAGCAAAAATATAACATCAAATAATCACTCTTGCTGTTCATCAAATTTTTGTTAAATATTCTAAAACTTTTGTTAAATTTCTGAGTTGTAGAGATACTTTACAGCTGCTAATTTACGATAGTACAAAATAATGGGGAGTATCAAAATAAATAGACTTTTTTCAAATTATAGTTCCACATGCTTAATATAGTCTGCCAGGACTAAATTCACTAAAAAAACTTTGACAACCCTACTCTAAACGGCGCACGTAAGTAGTAAAATGAGCATTGTCAATTTACTTTTTATAACAAGAGACCAGCTATATATAAATATGAAACTGGAACATAAATCCAAATGTGTGAGATATCATTGTTGAAATTATCAATAAAGTCATAGTGCTATGAAGATGAACAAGTGAGGAAATTTAAATACAAGATATTTTTTACTGGTCACCAAGCTGCAAAATAATAAAGAAACTCCTCTTCTGTATATATATACATATATATATATATATATATATATATATATATATATATATATATATATATATATATATAAGAATAGGTATGTACTAAAACTACTTATTTGCATTCTTAACAGTGTGATAGCACATTTTATGTACTCCACCTTTTTAATGTAGATAAGTAGATAACTCACCCAACCATAACTTTCTTATAATAACATTGTTTTTTAGCAATAAAGTCATAATTAAGTAAAACTGAGTTGTTTGTTTTACTACGTTACTGATAATTAATTGAATGCAAATTATTACTTGAAAAAATGCTTGCACAACCTTTACTATTATGCAATACGAACTTCTTTAACTTTTCATTTTACAATCTTAATTGATTTTATTATTAGTAATCATATATATGTTGTAAAATTTCTTGAATGAATCTTGAAAATAAAAAAAATGTTGGTAATACACATTTTAATAAGAATGTCCATAGCAAAGTTTTTCAAGAAAATAAGTTTTCAATTTAAAATTAACTTAAAGATTTTGGGAACGTCTTAATAGCGAAACCTTTTTTAGGGAGTTTACATCAATGATACTCGTATATAGAAGCCTCCAATTAAAACAAGTGTTAATAAATTAAAGAGTTGGAGTACGAATGTCTTGGAGGGTTAATTACTAGTCCTAACGACCCTTGTAAGGGAAATGGAAAATGATAATTGCCATCCTCTGTGTAGACACTGTCATTCATTGTATTTTATCTAAAATATGTATTGTTAAAAAAACAGCAATAATAATAATATAACTTCATCTACAGTAACCTGGGGCAGACAATAAAGCTAGGAAATTATATACTACATATGAATGTGGAATTTATATTTCCCTTAATCGTAAAGGTTTTGAAAGGACAACATATCAAATATGACAATGGTAACAGAACGTGTTACATTCTACAACATAAATAAAGACAATTTGTTGAGCTTTAAAGTGTATTCAGAAACTCTAATATAGGGTGGATGAAAATATGGAAACACTTTAACAACTTTTCTATGACTTCACTGGTAAAAGTGAAATATTTTACATCATCATGGTTACAAAGAACACACTTTTTGACACCATTAGCGACATTTCATCTTTTCAGGGGGACGGCCCAAGTGAAGTTGAACGAAAATCTTTAATGTAAGCCTGGGTCGAGTTTTGTATCAAAGTTATATTCAATAGAAAATGATTGCCACAAACCGGATTTCTAAAGGTCTGTATCCTTTCCAGAGTAGCGGTAATTTGAATTTCAAAGTAAATAATTTAATCAATATTATTTCTTCGCTATTTAACGATTTGAAGTAAATTATTCTGATCAAAAACTATACTTTATGCAAGACAAACCTAAAAAAAAATCAAATTACCTTTGGAAAAAATTAATATGTTGTGAAAACTTAGAAAATACGGAAACTATTTCACAACAACTTTATTTTTCAAAATGTAAAAGGTTTTGTTGTAGTTTTATTGATTTATCAAATATCATAGTTTACACTGCATATATAGTGATGGTCGGTTTTGGCCTACAGTTATATTATCTTTCAAATTCAATATAACTCAACGTAGAATAATTTTGAGTTTCTTTCATTATCTTCTCTCTATAGATAAACCCATAACTGTGAACAATGGTTCTACAGTCTGGACGAAGTATTTAACGGATTTATTATACGACTATTCATTAGTAGTGATCAAAAGATACTTTCAAGATTCGTAGTGAGGAAAATAGTCTAACTATATGCATTCAGTATGCCATATAATTGAATGCAATGAATTATGATTGTAATGAAAAAAAGATAATCAACAAAGTAGAAAAGTTATAGCATGAAAAAGAGTCCTTTTAATATTTGAACAAATAAAACTAAAACCTGACGAAAATTGTGTTGGATCAAGATTTCTAATCCACAGTAAGCACAAAATGTTTTAATTTCATAATATGTATAATAATAAATTGTGAAAGTATTACCTGCTAAATCTTAAAAACTCAATCATTAATTTTCAGTTTTAAATTTTACTTATTGAAAATGTGAAATTAAGTAAATAGAAATCTTTACCAAAAAATATACCTATATTATTGGAGAAATTATTGAATGAAACTGTCTTTCCACTCACCACGCACATGCCCACTGGCCTATGGTTATAATATGTTAGAGAATAATAATACATAAACTAATGTTAATTCCATTTTGTGAAATCTCATTTTACTTCGTCAAGCCCGACTTGGTTATAGTGTATTCCGAGCGATATCACTTATAAATACACTGTTATTTATTTGTTATAATATATTTTCGTTTCTGGGTGACTATACTACTATTTTAAAATAATTTTTAAGTTATATTATTTTTCAGCTGAACACAATTTTACAAAATAGTTCTAATCGAGTTCATATGATATTCGACCAATTTCCATAGTCCTTCAGAAATAGATCACAAAACTCTTTGATCGGTGAACTTAGGCCGTTCTGTATATGTAAGGATTCGGTGATCTAATTAATACTTTCAGCAAATAGAAATTGCACTTTGATTGGTGAAGTGAGTTCTGTAGATATACAGGTTTCAGTTATCTGACTAATGCTTTCAACAAATAGGAATTGCACTTTGATTGGTAAAGTGAGTTCTGTAGATATACAGGTTTCAGTTATCTGACTAATGCTTTCAACAAATAGGAATTGCACTTTGATTGGTAAAGTGAGTTCTGTAGATATACAGGTTTCAGTTATCTGACTAATGCTTTCAACAAATAGATATTGCACTTTGATTGGTGAAGTGAGTTCTGTAGATATACAGGTTTCAGTTATCTGACTGCTTTCAACAAATAGGAATTGCACTTTGATTGGTAAAGTGAGTTCTGTAGATATACAGGTTTCAGTTATCTGACTAATGCTTTCAACAAATAGATATTGCACTTTGATTGGTGAAGTGAGTTCTGTAGATATACAGGTTTCAGTTATCTGACTAATGCTTTCAACAAATAGGAATTGCACTTTGATTGGTGAAGTGAGTTCTGTAGATATACAGGTTTCAGTGATCTCATAAACATTCTAAAAAATAGGAACTCCATAGTGCTTAAATATATGTCATTCAATCACACTAATTTCCTAACTAATGTACATCTCAAGTAATTTCCTTTTCCTCTATCCAATTTTTAAGTAGAACGTTGAAAATAATAGTATCATAGTTCGATCATATACATTCCGTATGGTTTTAGACGTAATTAATCATCAGTTACAATACTAAAAGGACTGACCTTACACTTAAAAAATATTGAACAAAAATTTAAAGTTCATGTTTCTGACATTTCCAAGAGAGAATGATTACCGGTGTGGTGGCTCAGTTTCAAAAAAATAACGAAAAAAGAAAGAACGAATGAGCTATGAGAATGAGTCTACGTCAGTGTACAATATTTTACAAAGTAAATAAACGTCACACAATATGAATTTATTACAATATAAATACGAAATGTAAAAGATAGTATGGTGATCAATTTTGGTAAACTAAGTTTAACTTTGTCACGCCATAGGGATTCACAAAGGACTGTGACTTTGTACCCTCCCCCCCCCCCCCGGAACACGTAATGTGCTAGTAAAGAAACGATTTAACATTATTTTGTTCACTTACTGAAAAATAAATTTTGACTTAAGCATACAACAAATCTTAATTCTTAATTTAAAATTGTATCGTTTAATACTCCTATAAGTAACGTGTATTTTTTTTTTTAACTAATTTATTTTCATCAGTTGTTGTCTTTTATCTTGATAAGTTACAAGTTAACATTTCAATGTTTTTATATTAAAACAAGTAAAATCTTACTTACTACAGTTATGTATGTTAATGATGATATACTTTTAATTGCATTAAAATACATTATATCATAGTATAATTGTCAAACTATTAACTATGAATTTAAATTAATATTTATATAAACTAATTTATTGAAAAAAGAAAGAATGCTACACTTTCACTCGCACAAAATTCACATTCGAACATTTAAAATTGTCTCAAAGCATCCCAAACCTATTTGAGACTTTGCCAATCAATTCCCAGCGTCAGGTAAGCCAATTGATTGCTCTCCCAGTTAAACACTAAGAACTCTCTCACACTGTAAAAGGCCTCCAAAAATTTTTTTTTTTTTTTTTTTATCTAATCTTGAATACCAACTATTTGCTAAATTTCTCAACAAGAGGGCTAGTTTTTATATATTTTTCAACAACAAAAGACATTAGAAAGTACCATATACCATACCAAATCAAATTTTTAACTTTTATCCCTTTCAGGTTATTAGTTATTAAAACGTATTTTAAATGATAAAAAGCCCAACTATAAAATAATGCTATGTCATCTGGCTGAAATAAAATATTTTGGTTAAAAAAATACTGAAAAAATAAAAGTATAAAATTCACGAACAATGGCAAGCCAGATGAAACTGTAAGATACAACAAGGCCCCGGGGTATAATACGACAATTGTTGGTACGTGAGTAGACTGCAGTGCGCCCTGTCGTGAGTGGAATAAACTAGCAATGGTGCAAGTTAAGAAACACAGATCCTACATTGGACCTCTTGATGGTATAGTTCTGCAAATATTTACATCTTTTTCTTCAATTCCATGCTTCAGCCATATATCAAAATGGAGCGCCTCTTTTAAATTAAGGAACCTTTCTTATTGACACATTTTACCAAAGTTTAATGTACATTAAAATTGAACTCTAGTTAAAACGTGTACATCTTATCGGTGCATTGTACAGTTCTGTATTTAGGAATACAATTTTTTTAAATTTTAATGTTAAAAATATTATTTCCGAATTTACATAAAATAAATTACAGAAATTAACGATTAAATAACAAAACAAATGCATAGAATTATTACAATAATTACATGTTTGTAATAGACATGAAATAAATAAATACAGTAGCTTTCCAATTCCCAAAATTAAATCACAAAATATATCATAGAAATTGGACTACATGAGCAAACATCCTGTAAATAGTCTAAAGCCGTATACAGGAAAAACAAAAGGGCTAAGTTAGTCAATAATGAAAATAAGAAAAAGTTTATTTTATCTGTTCCTTAAAGCCATTCTTAACCAAAAATACTGTGCTGATTATAAACACATAAATATTTTCGTGGCTTCTAATATTCTGGCATTAGTTATATTTTTTACTGTAGTACCTATAATTGCTGCTTTTATTTGTTTTTCAATTCTTGTATTGTTTCCATATTATGCCAAGTGTTATTACGGACAGTCTATAGCTAATTTAGAAACACAGCGTTGACAATGTATGTATTACATTTTTATATAAATGATTGTAACTATTATGTTAATATGACGACCATGACTTTTTGACACCTGCCCATTCATTTACGTTACCAAACGAGCTCAATTATGTATTTATCAATTCAAGAAAATCTATCAAAAACCTTTCACACAATTTAGTGCTATTAATTGTACTTGAACAAAAATGCGAAACGTAAATTAGCGTTATTTATGTTTGTATAATAAATTTATGTACTTTAGAAAGGACATTTTATTATTTTTAAAAATACGAAAAGACTTATTTCAGAAGTACAAATCAAAAAAACGTTTGTGTGGTTACTCACTATTTATATTTGAAAATATTCTATTTTGGAAACACATATAAAAGGAAATGTGATTCAGAAGGAAAAATAGTTATTTACCTACTGAAGTGTTTATTGTATTATTACGATACATGATTAATCATTTATTAGTATATGATTACAGTATACAATTATATAAAACATTATTTCCTGAGGAAACTTTTATTTTACAAACCTTTATTATTATAACAATCTCGCTAGTATATAAATGCTCAGTCAGTATTATAATATGATTGAAATAGCAAATTGATGATATTCACAAAGTATTTCAGAACAATTTGTATTACAATAATTAACATTATGTGAAACATTTATTTCAAATACCAATTTTCACTATTGCTTTTACTTAACCCACCCACCCATACAAGTACAGTGATACTGACCCACCCGCCCACCCATACACGTACAGTGATATTGATTAGTGATGTTGATATTGCTATGTCTATGGTTCATCGTATATTGGCCATTGTTGTGAGAGTTTTCAAATTAAATACTTTAGAATTTAATATTTAAAAGAAACTCAAAATGCATTACAACTTTACAATCCTAATTCATCAAAGTACGTACATTCCTAGCATATGATCCTTGATGTATTAGAAAAGGTACTAAGAGTCTGCTTATTTTGAAGTCACATCTTTTAAAAAATTATTTATAAAATAACCAACGAATGTATTTGCAAATTTATAAATAATAAACATATTTTTAAACACACTTTATCAAAATATTATAAAGAAAATTTTTATTTGTTTTTGTGTTATTACCTATAGAATAGTGATATTTAATTTTATTCACTACCAATACCGTTTTTGTGTTCTTTAATTTACTACCACTTGTTAAATATTCTACGATTATTACTCTAAAACCATTCCACGATGATTTTTACGTCCACTGTGGCATTTCTTATCCGCTAGGTATCCGACATCGCTGGCCTTATCTTATCGCTTTCCAAGAACTTACACACGGAAAGCGCATTGAGTGGTAAGTCAGTCATTGGATTTACCAGTTTATGATCAACTTTAGTAGCACCTAAACTAACCGTAATTGCTATGAAAAAAGTAGTGGTAGTGAAGTAACGGAAAAAGTCCTAGAATAGTTTAAATTATAAAATATCTTAATCTACGATAGTATAATATTTTTAGGTTACATTGTTCACAACTATAATATTTTATAAGTGGTATCCACTTGATTTAGTAATTAGTGTAGATTACATATCAAGTTAATAGCAATGAGAAGGGTTTGTTAATAAGAGCTGATATCAGTTACTTAACTAATTAATTTAAACTTTTTAATTAAATTGAAAGTTTGACCAAGTGGTCGGTAGTGATTTTGTTAAAGTTTATCTTCAAAAGTTAAAAGTATTCAGTTTTATTACAATCGAGATAAAAAATTTTATAGGGGTCAACAGCCAGCTGTTCTTTTTCCTTTGGGCTATTCATTAGAGGCACTTTCTATGGAATAGTCTGCCTTAGTCTGCAATAAAGACTAAATTCATACAAACTCAACACAGTCATTGAAAATTCATACTTTACCATACGTTTATAATCAGGGGCTTAAGTATAAATAAATCAAAATAATAATGGCTGACAACAAATAAAGGTTGCTCTTTACTATTTTCTTGATAATTGTGGTGATATTCTCGTCTTTCAACAATAATATAAAAAAGCTTTATCTCAGCTAAAAGTTTGATTATGATTTTAGAAGTAGCTTTGACAGTTACAATGTCCCAGTCCAAGTGGGATGGCAAGAAATTTGTCTGTAACTAACTGCCAAAGTGAGTTGTAATTTGTATGTAAATATGGCGTAGGGGATGTTCCTCTATATGACAGTTACTAACGGAGCGTGTCTCAGTAGATGATAAAAAAGCAGGATGGGTTCTAATGTTTAGTAACCCAGATTTGGTAATTGAAAATATGACAAGTTTTTATTTACGTTTGGTTAAAATATACTTTATATTCCATTGTGGCTTGGTTTTAAATCGTTATATTGATAAATTAACAATGTGTATACTGCGACAACTTACAACTATTATACCTCCAGTTTATGTGTTTGAAGATACTTAAGTAAGAATCACATATATTACAAATACCAATTAATTTTATCAAAAACACCTTAAACACTTTAAATATATGGGTGTCCCAGAACTCTCTGGAACTTTCCAGCAAAAATGTTTCCTTAGGTCAAGAGAAACATATTTCATAATATAAACATGGGTCTACGGTGACTAGTTTACTATCTGTCTGTATGTGTTTTTTACAAATTATTTTATAACTCAAGAACTATTTAAGATAGACACTTCAAATTTAATATACATATGTAACTTAACAGTTAAAATAAGGGAATAAAATATTATTGCTGTAAATAAATTCATTTCAAAATAGCGGCCTTTTAAATGATTTAATGTCATATTTCACGAAAACCTTTATAACTATAAAAAAGTTAAAAGTTAAGTAAAAATGAATAATTAAGAGACAAATCAAACAACACCTTATTTACTGAAATCGAATAATAAAAAACCCAGGTGTAACAATTTTTGTAAATCAATGTAATTTCCATTATACAACAATGCTAGGTATGCAGTTAAATGATGAGGCGCTGCGTATCATTAATCAGCTGTTTTATATCCACTTCATGTTAACAATGCTTCAGCTGTTTATTATTAATGAATTATTTATAAAATAGAATGGCAAATATTTCCACAAAACAAATTTATAAAAGTTGGTCAAAAATACTAAAACAAGATTCCACAGTCTCCAACATTGTACTACAGATCGATGAACTCGTTCAAAAATATTTACATTCTCCTGAATTCTTGCTGCAGCTTCTACAATTCTGCTAACCAATTCCATTTCACTCTACACTATTGTACCGTGTACCACTTCTTTCAAGTGCCCCCACAGAATAAAGTCAAATGGTTTGAGATCAGGGGATCTGCAGGCCAATGTACAGGTCCACCACGTCCCATTCATTTCTGTTCAAATGTAACATTTACGTAGTCTCTGACGCCCATACCATAATGAGCTCGACCTACATCATGTTGAGACCACATATCACCACATGTCTTATATGAAGTGGCACATCCGCTTATCATTCATGGAAGATGTGTCTGGGAAAAACAAGGTATATAGGGGCATGAAATCTGTTAGGTAAAATGATCTATTAAAAGATATTCAAGCTTGTTTTGATAGCCATTAACCAAAACATAAAGTTCTAATTTCACATGCAGTTAGTTCATAGTTTTCTCACTTGTAGCGTTATTCATTTTTTTAATCAATATACTTAGCTTTTTAATTTTAAAAAAAACAATACTACTGTATTCAAACAAATTGTTGACACCAAAAGATAATGCTTACTTTTCCTTATATCAATAATGTGTTACAAATAAACAGCTGATTCATAGTTCAAATTAAATAATTCATAAATCGCCGACTCATTGTTAACATAAGTGGATATAAAACAAATGATACCCAGCGCTTCATATTTGCAGTTAAACTATGTTTTAGGTATGCATTGTTGTATTATGAAAATTACATTGATTTACAAAAATGTTCACACCTGGGTTACTTATTATTCGATTTCAGTAAATAAGGTGTTGTTTTATATGTCTCTTACTTTTGTATTTTTTACTTAATTTTTAACTTTTTTATATTTATAAAGTGTTTAGTGAAATTTTACATTAAAGAATTTAAAAGGCCGCCATTTTGAAATGAATTTATTTACAGCAATGATATTTTACTCCCTTATTTTAACTGTTAAGTTACATATGTATACTAAATTTGAAGTGTCTATCTTAAATAGGTCTTGAGTTATAAAATAATTTGTAAAATACACATACAGACAGACAGACAAACAGTAAACTAGTCATCGCAAACACATGCTTATGGTATGAAATATGTTTCTCTTAACCTAAGGAACAATTTTTGCTGAGAAGTTCTAGAGAGATCCGGGACACCCAGTATGTTTGATTTAAAATATATATTTATGATTTTTGTTAAAATTGCCTTATATATAATGAGTGTTTTAAATATTTACGTAAACATCTTTAAAATGACAACTGGACAGTTAAGGGAGAGGGTTTATAAACAGATTACAATTCAGATATGGGACTCACAAAATGGCATAAGTTGTAAGTAGTTCGGTTGAAGTAATTTTAAAATGTACAAAGCCAGTGGGGTAAGACTACTGGTATCCTGGCTGAGACTGGAAGTAATGATTACTAATAATCCATTTATACTGTACTAGTTCACCTCCTCATACTGTGAATGAGATCCCCAGCCAGATTAATATTCTATGGGGAAAGGGCAGTGTAAGGTTAAATCGTGTATCGGTCTCGCCTTAGTAATTATTAATAATCCACTTATACTGTACTAGTTCACCTCCTCATACTGTGAATGAGATCCCCAGCCAGATTAATATTCTATGGGGAAAGGGCAGTGTAAGGTTAAATCGTGTATCGGTCTCGCCTTAGTAATTATTAATAATCCACTTATACTGTAATAGTTCACCTCCTCATACTGTGAATGAGATCCCCAGCCAGATTAATTTTCTATGGGGAAAGGGCAATGTAAGGTTAAATCGTGTATCGGTCTCGCCTTAGTAATTATTAATAATCCACTTATACTGTACTAGTTCACCTCCTCATACTGTGAATGAGATCCCCAGCCAGATTAATATTCTATGGGGAAAGGGCAGTGTAAGGTTAAATCGTGTATCGGTCTCGCCTTAGTAATTATTATTAATCCATTTATACTGTACTAGTTCACCTCCTCATACTGTGAATGAGATCCCCAGCCAGATTAATATTCTATGGGGAAAGGGCAGTGTAAGGTTAAATCGTGTATCGGTCTCGCCTTAGTAATTATTAATAATCCATTTATACTGTACTAGTTTACCTCCTCATACTGTGAATGAGATCCCCAGCCAGATAATTATTCTATGGGGAAAGGGCAGTGTAAGGTTAAATCGTATATTGGTCTCTCCTTAGTAATTATTAATAATTCATTTATACTGTACTAGTTCACCTCCTGATACTGTGAATGAGATCCCAGCCAGATTAATATTCTATGGAGAAAGGGCAGTGTAAGGTTAAATCGTGTATCGGTCTCGTCTTATTAATTATTAATAATCCATTTATACTGTACTAGTTCACCTCCTCATACTGTGAATGAGATCCCAGCCAGATTAATATTCTATGGGGAAAGGGCAGTGTAAGGTTAAATCGTGTATCGGTCTCGTCTTAGTAATTATTAATAATCCACTTATACTGTACTAGTTCACCTCCTCATACTGTGAATGAGATCCCCAGCCAGATTAATATTCTATGGGGAAAGGGCAGTGTAAGGTTAAATCGTGTATCGGTCTCGTCTTAGTAATTATTACTAATCCATTTATACTGTACTAGTTCACCTCCTCATACTGTGAATGAGATCCCCAGCCAGATTAATTTTCTATGGGGAAAGGGCAGTGTAAGGTGAAGTCGTATATCGGTCACTCCTTATTAATTATTAACATTATTTACAGCCAGAGACTAAAATTTTTCCTTTGATGTGCAAAGTACGATTTCAGTGATAAAAAAGTTGTTGGCTGTTTTTATCAATAAATGCTCGCCTGTTTGACGTAGTTATTCCCCCTATTACCATTTAGCGCTAAGTGGAAATTATTTGTTAATCTCTTTTGTTTCCTGACAACGTATTACAGAATTTCAAGATGCTCTCCAGCTCAACTAGTAGTGGCAGCTCTCATGCTACATTTAAACTAAGTCATTGTTTATTTACAAGTTCCACTCTTCATAAACTATTAAAAGAAAATGGTTTATTCAAATTAAAGTAACAAGCTCAATTTTAAAGGAAAAACTATTAACAATTGTGCAAGGATTGTTATTAGCTTAGAGGGAACATGTTCATGTTATATTCCAAGACTCCTCAGGCACTACAATTGTAGAGGGTTGAAATATTTTCTCTCATTTACTCATGTATTAAAAAATGAGTGGTGCACGATAAATCCAATATTGATAAAATTGCTTAAAAACATAGAACTGGCTAGTTTGGTTCAGTAACCTCAAGGTTTAATTGAAATAGGCTACTCCATTCAGTTAGAGGCTCCTTCGTAGTTTCGGTTTTTCATATCAGTTTTACAAGAGGGCGAAACAAACCGTTCAGTTTAACTTAAAAATACATAGTTCATCAGATTTTATGATAGAGATAGTATCTCAGTTTTGTAGTAAACTAATAAAAGCCTAATTAAGTAAATATATCTAGTAAAGTCAATTTCATTGTATTACCTAACATATGCTTATCTCAGTAGATATGATATGTGCAAACTGTCTATGAAACTAACTATAGATCTACATATTGACATCTTATCCATGTCTTCAAACTAGAATTCTTCTGGGATAAAATGTCGGATAGCCACCAATGAACGATTTTAACAAGGTTCCTAAAAGCACATTAATAACGGCTGTTAAGTCATAAATCCAAAATGTTAATGCAACTTGTTGTTATTTTTAAGATAATGACACTTTAACATTCTTTCATATGATTTATAGTTATATTCTCTATCAAATGAGATGGTTTTAGTCCTAAAACATTTTTTACAATTTCTTTACACATCTTGTTCTGAATATATTCATGAAATTTAATTTTAAAAATTAAATTTGTACCTTTACATTTGAGATTATTTTTCATGTGAGTTTAATTCTCACTATTAAAAATTCATCATAAATAATATCAGACAATCCAAACTAAGTAAGAATTAAAAATGGTTTATCTGTTACCTTAAAATTATAAATCTAAACTTGTACTTACCAGATAATACAATTAAATCAATTATATCTGAAGGGGGATTTAGTAAAGTACAATTGTACAGAACTAATTGACCGTATTACTAATTTAGACGTTAAATCAGCCAATTATAAATGGTTGTGGTTTTACCACTTTCAATACTTGGAATGTAACTAATTGGAAATATATTATTATTGGTATAATCTTCTTGATAAATAACTATTTACGTTTTAATTAAATAATTACGATTGATTGTTTAATTTTATTAATACTGCTCGGTTGTCATTAATGGAACGTAATATTTCTTTTAAATTTGTTTATGTTAAAGTAAAAGAATAATAAAGGGATACGTAAAACTAACTTAACCTGAACAATTCTAACTTATCATAACCTAACATAATTTAACCTAAATATCCTAGCATAACCTAACGTAACATAACAACCTAACTTATCCCAACCTTACCGAACTTAAAATAACTTAAATATCCTAACCGAACCTACCCTAACCTAACTTAATTTTACATAACCTAACCTAACATAGTATTTTATGTGATTATAAAACTGTTCGAATTATTAAATTGTAGTTCATTTAACACCTAAAATACGCATCTTTTCATTATTTAACATTGTTGTGGCAAAATTCAGTTGGGGCTTATAACGGATTTTGACCCGAAAGTGGTATTCTTATTCAAATTAAAACACCGCTTAAGTAAGCGTTACCGATTGACTAATTATACAAATTTAATGGTTAAATATTTGAAAATATGCCAAAAGTATACGAATACAAATTGTTAACTTAAAACTCTCATTACATTTAATTACATGTATGTATTAACATGTACGTTTAAGTAAGAACTACAGTACTTACTTTTAGTTGTTTAGTTTATAACAACTAAAGTACTTTTAAGTTGATAGTACTTTCTCATCTTGGTTAATGTGTATATAAATAACTGAATTTCATTTGATGGATTGCATAACAATTAATGCATTCCCTCAACTACATTTAAACTATTATCTTCGATGGGAATGAATCACGTTTTCAATTATTTTATTAGTATGAAAAAGTATTTTATTACGTACACCAAAATACCTATACGTTTATGCTGTTAATATCTACACACAACACCTTGGTTTTCTTTATCTTATAATCTGTTTTTAATAGTTGTGTTACTATCAGGAATTCACCAAAGATTTATTTTATCTACCGTATATATATATATATATATTTTAACTTAAATAGAGAAATTATTAAAAAATGAATTTGAAAAGCCTCTCAGGACAGTTAATTCTGCTAGTTTTTAAAAATACTTTGCATTTATTTGAACTATTAAATATGAAATGGGAATGAACTTTCCGATGGCTTAAAACTCTACACATCTACAAAACTCATTTCCTTCTCTTTATGAAATGTAATATTATGAAGGAACGTGATGTTTCTCTAATAATAAATATTGACATTTTTTCTGGCAACTGAATGATTTTTTAATTGCTACTGCCTCAGAAAGAGCCTTCTTTCTTTTATCTCAATCTTAATCTTATTTAATAATCGATTTTGAAAAATTGAAATCCAAATTAAATTTAAAAGTATTTAAAACCCATACAAATTTGTTTGTATAACTATAAATGTTCAATATTTTTTTTAATTTATTTATTAAATCAATCATAAATGTCGTTTCTTTTCCTTTATTTCTTAATATTGATAATCTTACTGATCTGAGAGAGTATATATAATTTATTGAGTATATTTATACTATTGAAGTTATTATTGTTTATTACTGTTTGAATCTGTTGTAGTTATTTATATATTTATGTAATTTATTTAAGATTCTATCTTTTAACTATGCATTTTAAGAACATGTACGGTTCTGCTAAAGAGATTAATATTTATAGCTGCAATATAAAAGTAATTATCTAGAAAATATTTTTTTAAGTAAAAGTAATTATCGAATTTTTTTATTGGATTTGAAATGTTGTTGATTCTTGCTTGAATATATTATTGTGAGATGCTCTCACATTATTTATGACACAATCTAAACTCAGTACTTTATCTTACACTATCTGCACACCGTTAGGAACATATGACCCTAAAGTAAAACATCAACATCAGCATGGAATATAAGAAATGACATTTTGTTTATTTTATAACTTTTTTTGTCAGAGTATATATAATTAGTTAAATATAAAAGTATACCTCTTTTCATTTGCTGCATTGTAATTAATTAACGAGAATTATTCAAATAAATGACAATTGAACCAAATATAAGTAGGAGAAATTGTCTTCAATGTCTTGTTTAAGTATTTTTTCCTGGTTGTATAAATTCTTAATAAGGACCGGTAAGTCCATTTAGTAGCAGAAACTACATCCACCTTGTTTTAAAAATCGTTCGTAATATATCTGTGATAAAAATAACTTACATTCCCTGATATAACATTCTGTAAGTAATTAAAGGGTAGATTGGGGTCTTAACACTAAAGGCGTAACTCTGTACGTTCAATACAAACATCGGAAATTAAACTAGAAGCATTACTTAACTGAAAACCAAAATAACTCAAAAAAAGGTTAAAAGCAAAATATATTATACTACCTAAAATAATAATATACAGGTAACAAATGTTCGAATACAATCAGTACCCTGAAATATAACGATTATAAACTAAAAAACAAACTAACATGATGTATCATCAAAATTCAGCTGTGCTTTTACAAAACACACGAGTGGCCTAGAGCTGAGAATATTACAAGTAAGTTGGAATCAGTTTAATACAATGATTCCAACTTACTAAAGAACTAGCTGGGCTCGAAACGTTACATAACCGCAAAGACGTGGGAGTACCCCTGGATCTCATTGCTAGAGTTTACTATACATGTGGGAGTTGTGCCCATCTGTCGAATTTGTGGGGCGGGGCAGGCGGGAGCTATGAGGGGGAGAGGGGGGAGTGGAATACATTGCTTGTTCGTTAGTGAGTCAGGACCTGTACTACTCTTAGTGGCAGTTGCGATAAAATCCTTAGAGCGCTAAAGTGGATACCCGAACGAATACCCTTAACCCAAGCTGTACAGATGAAATATAATGTTAAATATGCAACGAAAATGCAATAAATATACTTTTTAGATACAAGATACTAGAAATAATTGTAACTAACAATAAACTCACAAAACAACCATTACTCATATACCTCTGATTCTAAATATTAATTGTCAAATTAATAAATGAACAAAAACTCAGCTTTGTACATCTTTGATCGTTCAGATTATGTTATAACTATTTTTAATTATACTCTTGAATCACATATCACATTATTACATGTTTACTTAAAGCTCACATGAAATTAATTTACTTTGCATATCTATTGATTATCAAAACCATCTCGCATGAAATTAAGCTGTATTACGTCTGGTTCATTAAATTAAGCTGTATTACGTCTGGTTCATTAAATTAAGCTGTATTACGTCTGGTTCATTAAATTAAGCTGTATTACGTCTGGTTCATTAAATTAAGCTGTATTACGTCTGGTTCATTAAATTAAGCTGTATTACGTCTGGTTCATTAAATTAAGCTGTATTACGTCTGGTTCATTAAATTAAGCTGTATTACGTCTGGTTCATTAAATTAAGCTGTATTACGTCTGGTTCATTAAATTAAGCTGTATTACGTCTGGTTCATTAAATTAAGCTGTATTACGTCTGGTTCATTAAATTAAGCTGTATTACGTCTGGTTCATTAAATTAAGCTGTATTACGTCTGGTTCATTAAATTAAGCTGTATTACGTCTGGTTCATTAAATTAAGCTGTATTACGTCTGGTTCATTAAATTAAGCTGTATTACGTCTGGTTCATTAAATTAAGCTGTATTACATCTGGTTCATTAAATTAAGCTGTATTACGTCTGGTTCATTAAATTAAGCTGTATTACGTCTGGTTCATTAAATCAAATATATTAAACCAATTATCTCTTTGGTTAAACCTCTGCCAATTACCCATAAACCCTCCAATGGTTAACCACATTGATTGTAACCACGGGCAATTTTAGGTTGTGTAAATACAATTAATTGCTTCTGCTTCTATTTGTATTACGCACGGTCTTTAATCTTCACCAAAATACTGAACTTTGATTATTGATTTGAATTGCTGTTATGTCTTCAATTTGTCGATAGTAGTAAGGAAATTAGCATGTCTAACGCTAGTCTAATTACCCCCCAAGCCCCAAGTCCCAAGCAACCAGAGGGCCAGTTTGTGTGTGTTTTTTTTTTTTTTTTTTCCTAGTTTTCAACCAAAATCTAACTGAGAGATCTCTGTACATCTAAATATTAAATATATATATAACAAATATTTACAATTAATTGTATAAACTTCATAACACTTAAACTTACTCACTAATTGTTTCGATTTATAAAAGGTTTATTTGTACAAAACACTTTTTTCTGATCAATACTTTAATTAAATTATTACGAGTATTTTTTAATTCCAGTAAAAGTGTTTCCATGGCCATGATGGTTTAAATCTCAAAAGAACAATGATATTTTCGAATTCATATTTTTCATTTTATTGAAAAAAAATTGTGTATGGTGTCAACTTAAACGTTATCATATTGCGCATTTGTTTTGCTTTTGATATTTTGAATGTACATACATACGCCTAGTATTGAAAAATGGGTGAAAATGAAATCTTCAAACTAAATATTCTTATATTTTTTCTATAAAACTAATTAGGAATTTTCAAATCAATTCCAGCTTGCAATTTCATTTTTAATCAAATGCAGTTTGTATGGAAGAAATCCGTTTAAAAATAACTATTGAATTTAGATACGCGTGATCGTACGTCCGGTTCGAAAGTAACACTGTTCTTATGGTATTAAAACCAACATGGCCGACAGCCTCTGCAGACTCTTAAGCTGTTAAGCGAGTATTTTTAACATCCAGTAATAATCAATCACCTAAAATAAATCAGTATTTGAGTTGCATGAATAAACATACTGTACTATTATGAATTGACTTTGTAATTTAAGTACCGGTGATTACTGAAATTCTACAATAGATAAGTTACATAAACCACAATTAAAATACTGAAATAATTTGCATCGATATATATTCAAACATAAAATGATATTAGTGTTCTTATTAGGTTGATTTCTAGATAAGGAATGTTACAAAGCAAGAATGCAGATCTTTGGCTTTGGATTGTCAAACATTCTAACTTGATTGATTCGCAGCGGGAAACACAGTTATGCTTCTGTGACCTTTATGTGTGTCATTTTACCTTATTGCTAAAAACGATTTTATAAAGTTATTTTTTTTCTTATTTAATAAAACTATAAAATGTCTATACAATTTAAATTACTATCTGTTATCGTTTAAAGTGATACTCAACCTTTGACGTGAAAGTATATTTTAAGGTTAGTTTGTAATATTGATGTGAAATATATTTTGTATAGTTCCACGTAGAGTTCAAGAGTTAAATTAAGATCCTCATAGTATTTGAATTGATAAACAAAAATGTTACAAAAAATAATATTTTACTATAAATACGAAAAAAAGGTACTGATATTCTATTATATACTAAATAATAAGTCTATTGTTTAATCAAATTTGTGTGTGTGTGTGTGTGTGTGTGAGTGTTGAAGACGCATTAGTTGGTGCAGCCCCGTGTGTTTCAGCTATTCTCTACCAGTAGTAGGGTTTATTTATAATCAGTGGTTAAAGCATTGCAAGATTACGTGGCCTTGCAATAAATATTTAACTGACCAAATAAGGTTACGTCGAGTAATTTTTTCGACAAAGGTATGAAAATTAGTAATAAAATAACACCTAAAGTTTGATTTCCGAGTTATATGGATTGATAACTATAGAAGATCGTCGTTTTACTGTCGATACGTTAGTAACACGTTAAGGATTGCTTGCGATTGTATATATACTATTCAAATTTTTATTAAATGATTTATTACTAGTAAAAATTACTGTTCGAATGAAAGGCATGTATAAAATCAGGCGACATTAATTATTAGACAAAAAACCGAATAATATTTTATTAATATTAGTACACCATTATTAATAAAATATAATGATATAGTAAAATAACGTTGGACTAAGATCTTAAATTTTGATTTGAAAATATAAATGCCTTATAAAGATACTTTAACTATAAAGTATGACGAAATTCTTCCACTATGATTCGAAATTCAAAAAGATGGCTCAGTTAGAGTGAATTTTCAATGTTCTATACCACAGTACTGAAGCCAGCTAAAACAGTTTTATCTTAACAATAAATCTTTATTTCCTCATAATATTATATTATTTAATCCATATAAAAGTGTCGTCATAAAACTTAAAAATAATATTAGTTTGCCAATGCAGATTATTGACAGTTTAGAATTTAAATTAGTGAAAATAAAATTGAGCTAATGGCTTCAAAATTATATAGCCAATTAAATATGAAACCTCTACATTTATTCAAGAAATCGTCATTTAAAAGTGATAAGGCAGAAAATTATACATTATTGTATATAATATGCTAGAAGAGCTGAAAGTAAACAACGAAAAGGACTGGAAAATAGAGGAACTAAATAGTTATCTTCATTTAAATAAACAAAATAAGCTTTTTATCAAAATATTTATTGAAAAGGGTTTAGCGATAAAATGTTACCATCGTATCTACAATTGGCAACTGAGCCGTCTTTGTCACTGCTTTAATCACGCCGTTCCTTGAACCATGAAATTGTTACTGTCATAAAAGAACAGTTTATACAATTACTATAATACAGATAAAATAATGATTAGATATTTTCCCTTTGACAGTTTTTCATTTTATAATAATTCTAGGGAACACTCCTAAACACTTCGAATGCCAAAACCGTCACTCGCTACACTCGTGGGGAACGCTCGGCTTGCGGCCTCAACTGGGGGCTCTGCCCTTAGCCCATTTGTGCAACTCGGCCTGTAGCCTGTGGCCTCCACGGGACACTTGGCCTGTATCACAATGAATTTTATTTTTGAGGGCAGTGGATTCAATAACCATAGTCTCTTCTCAAATCTGATGGTATATTAGGAATCTAGAACAAAATATCTTTAAACTAAATATTTTTATATTTCTTCTATAAAACTAATTAGGAATTTTCAAATCAATTCCAGCGCGTAATTTCATTTTTAATCAAATGCAGTTTGTTTGGAAAAATTCCGTTTAAAATAACTGTTAAATTTAGATACGCGTGATCTTGTGTCCGGTTCAAAAATAACTCTGTTCTTATCGGAAAAAACCAACATGGTTGACAGCCTCGCAGGGCTAACAATGTTATGATGTACAATGTGGCTAAATCGTCAGCATCCTCAGTCGACACTTGAAAGGAACATGATCTTCAGCTGGTTCTAAAGCTGTTTAACTCTATCGGCCTTTGCAACAATATGGATAACGTAAAAACGGCCAGGGTTGGTTTCAAGAGGCCTGGGAAAGTGAGACCTCTTAAAGTTATCCTTAACTGCCCAAGTGATGTCCACAAAATTCTGGGCAGTTGCAGCGGGGAGAATGTTGCCGAAATAGATCCATGTCTCGCTAACCTCAAGGTCTCTAGGGATAGGATCCCAAGAGATCTGGATTACCTTAAGACTTAAAGAAAGCAGCTAGATTATCGGATTCCCGGCGGGGAGAAGGATCTCACTATGAATTATCTGAATGGCATCCCTAAAATCATTAATTCAAAAAACGTATAAGCTTTCACGGATAGCCATTTAAAATTCAAATGTATTTCCAACATGTAAATGGCTTAAGAACTAAACTGATTACTTTAAATCAATTTTGCATACAATGCTGGCCTCTTTAGACTTCACTGAACATGTTTTTCGTTGGAAGACAGAGTCGACTTCTTTGGCAGCTCTACTATCACCCTCAAAAGGACTGTGTGTGCTATTCTTAGTGAATGGTAGTTGTTTCATTACATGTGTTTTGTTCATTAGTATGTAGTGTCCTTGTTGGCTGTTATTATTTAACATGGTTTGTTATTGTTAGATTCAATTATTTCCTTGTTATCTCTGTTGTTATTGATTTTGTAAACGTTCTTTCTTTTATTTTTTCTTATAGATATTTACATTTTAATTGTTTAATTTAATTGTTTAGATAAATATTACATAATTGTTTTTCTTGTTAATTTAAGGCATTCAATCTTAATCGATTTTCCTGAATTGTTATATATATTATTCATAACTGCATTACTTACTGTATTATCATGTTGCTATCATTATACTAATTTTTAATAATTGTAAAATGGTGTTTACCATTGATAAGTAAATAAATAAATAAATAAACGGATACCCCACTTGGTTGTGTTAGTTTAACATTACTATTTTTTTTTTCTATAGGGCATGTTTTTACTTTTTGGGGACAGGGCTAATAAAAGTTGTCTTTTCCAAAATATAATGGTTTATTCAGATTTAGGATATAAATAGCTGTAATTTGATACAGAACTTTTATTTTAAGACTACCCTTTCTTTTAGGAGAATTGTTTTAGCTTTGTGAGCAATCCAATAATATTTACCCTTTTCAAAATCTGAAGATATTTAGATTCAGAAGAAAAATACTTTTATTTTGACTACCAACTTTATTACTTAACGACAGTATTAACATAATTTTTATTTTCAAAAATTGTTGTTTTTGGGCTCTCAATACTCCAACTCTTTTAGTTATTTAGCTGAAATTCCAATATAAGTTGCGCATTTGTTACGCACGTACATCTTCCAAGTTTGGAACATTTTACATAAGTTTTTTTTTCAATTTAGGTTATAAAATTTATTTTTGCATGATTTTCCCATAGGAAATACATTGGGGCCATTTTGGAGCCTAGAAGGGCCACCACCATGTTTATTAGTGAAAAATTAAACTTTCCTGCATGTTTCAGACCAAGAGGTTTGGTTCAAGTATACATCTGATGGAGGTAGGACGCCGAAAAGTGCCTCAACATTTATTGTCAATGAGTCAGGCAGTAAGTCAGTAGCTTTATAGTATATAGATCTCAGAGCTTTATATTATAGGGGACACCTCTGCACGCTACGTGTGCCAACCCATTCACTCGCTACGCTCGTGGGGGAAGCTGCTATAGGCCCTATTGTAGAACTCACACTGCGGCCTCACCAAGACACTTTGTACGGCCCCATTAGTGTATCTGCCTGCAGCAAAGTGAGGAAGCTCGGCTTCGCAGGAACACTTAATTTTGGTTTATGGAGTAGTGGAGCCCATAAACATAGGCTTTTCTGATTGTTATATAAGAGTCGAGATAAAAATACCGTTAACCTAATAACTCACTTGAGTGTATTAGTTTAACATTAATAATTTTTGGGATTTGGAGCACGCTTGTTATTTACGGTGGGCAGAGGCCATAAACGTTGTATCTTCAAAAATTTTTTTTTTTAACTTCACTCACCAATGTATATGAGTCAGCAGGCCTGTGTGTGAATTTTATTCAACGTGTGAAGTATCGACCTTTGGCTCAGAGGGGATTCAAACCTTGGACTGTCCTTCGCAATCTGAAGCCTTAACCACCACACCAGCAAATATATATTCAGTTTTAGGAGATGAATGCCTGTAGTATGATATCCCACTTGCCCATTTGTTCACTACTGCCCTAATTTTGTTGGTTAAGATAATTTATTTTTTATTTATTTATTTTGTTTTTGCATATACCCGATATTATTTGCCGTTTTCCAAAATCTAAGGTTATATTTGGATTCTGGTAAAAAATACCTTTGATTCTCAGGGGGTTCTATTGAGTGAATTAGATTTTTTTTAACTTTTACATTTACAAAAATTGTAGTTTTGGGCTTCCGATATCCCAAACTTTACAGCTATTAGGCTGAAATTCATATATAAAGTGCGCATTTGCTTCGCGTCTATTCCTGTCAAGTTTTGAAACTGTATTTAAGTCGTTTCTGAGTTAGCTAATAAAAACTTCTGTTTTGTAATTTTCTCATAAGAAGTACATAGGAGTCATTTTGGAGGCAAAAAGGCTACCATTTTCTTTACGAGTGAAAAAGTAAACTTCAGTGAATTTTCCTGAACGTTTCAGACCAAGAGCTTCAATTCAAGTATACACATGGTAGGTGTAAGACGCCCGGAAGTGCCTGAATATTTAATGTTAGTGGGTCAGTCAGTGTGTCACTACATCGAGCTTTGAATTATTTTTAAATGTAAATTTTCATAAAACTATGTAACTGCTTTTTACCATCGAAGTATTAAATGAAGTACTCTGAAATAAATACTATACAGTTTTCACTATACGTACCATGCAAGTTGTGGCAATAACAAGCTACCATTTAGCTAAAGTGAATACCGATTATATCTGTCGGGCATTAACTGTATTAAACATTGTTGTCAAGAAAAAAATGTTATATTTATTTATTTTTTCTTTATATATGGTTATAAAAATAGATAATTGTAAATATTTAACATTTAGCGTTCCTTTCTGAGACAAAAGGGTATCACAGTGTATTATATTTGTAGCACTGCATATTTTTTTTATTTTGCTAATATGAATATTATTTCTTACTAAAAGATATTGAAAATATACATATATTTTATTATTTCTTCTAATAGACTATTTAAAATTATAGAATTTAAAAAAATTAAGATTTAGAATTTTAAAATTATTTTTGGTTAGTTTTAATATTGAAGAGAGACCGTGCAAGAGATAAATCAGTGTGATAAATGAGAAGTACTTAGCACCAGTACAGCCCTAAGTACTGAGCTTTATTTACGCTGATTGCTCGCTTTGTAACGTCCAAAACAAACATGTTTTCATGGTACTATTTATTTCCCAAAAACTTATGTTTTTTTTTTTTTTTTCATACCAAGAATCAGAAAAGTTAGAATAAAAATTATATTTAACTCTAAATTAAAACATGTATGCCCATTAATAGACCATATAAAACAATGAAAAATGCAGTAAATATAAACAGAAAACCCTGTATGAAAACCGATCTAAATTAGAATTTTAAATAAAATAAGTATTATCAAAAGAAATACTGCAAAATATTATTAAAACGTATAACTAATAAAAATTATCTAAAACGCCAATTAAAATTTTCTAGCCTATCATACTAGGCCTTAATCACAGTCCTCCAACATTAATTCAAGATGACGGCGTCAAGCAACATCAATCGTGGCTGTTCCTAGGATGAGTAACCAACGAGGAATCTTGCCCTTGGACGCAGCTCGCTTTTCCAGTCATTGGTAGTAGTTTGGAAGTGATCTTAAACCATTGGTTCCAGGTTAAGTGTTAAAGAGGGCCTTTCAGTCATACCTTCACCTTGTAAAATAAAACATACTTTACCATTTTTAGTATCAACATAATATTAGCTACTGATGTATGAGTCTGTTGTCTCTTTTCAAGCCACTATATAACATAAATTTTCTGATCTAACACACTCCTGTCCAATCCAGTTTGGATTTAGTTTCTACTAATTCAACAATTTGTCCAATATGTATAAAAACTGTTATGGATTCGGAGGAGGGTGCGGAAAGCGACAGTGACTGTCGACGGTGGTTTCACAGATCTTGCTTGAATATGTCCAAGACGGAATAACAACGCATTATCGCCAGTTCAAATGTTAGATGGTTTTGTTCTAGAACTGGCTGTAAGAACATACCTAGTTAACGTATTAATTTGCTTTCCTATTCAAATGGTCTTGGCTAAGTTTGATGATTTACTTAATGCGGTTGGAAAAATGTATGAAATCTCTAGAGAGGTTCGGATATTAAGTCTGAAATGGCAACTATTTAAAACAGATTGTCTGCTCTTGAGCCTCGTGTTTTAACCGTTGAGGATAGAATCGATTCTGTTGTGAAAACCATTGAGGAGGTCAAGCTGGAAATTGGGTCCTCTAAAATTGAAAAAACCATCGCAGAATTAAACGAGCACACTCGTCACTCTAAAAATATTATGGTCTTTAACTAGGTGGAATCAACTGACAAGAACATCTCAGTCAAAAACTAGCACAACTTTAAGCTCGTTAGGAAACTATTTTTGCCCCTGTTTTTACCTTTGCTCTTGCGCCAAACTCAATTAAGGCCTTCCGTGTGAGCAGAAGGTCCACAGACAAGCCTCTTAAAGTTGTATTAGAGGGTACATCTGACGTCTCCGCCATTGTCAGTGTATTTTATCATGAATCGGCTGGTCTTGATGACCCCTTGTTCTCTCCTGTGAGGGTACAGGACTCCAAGGGAGGTTAGTCATATGTCATATCTAAGATGTGAGCTAAAAAGCGCACTGCTAAATGAGAAAAGGACCTCACCATAAGATACATTAATAATATTCCTCACATCACCAAGAATCAACGTATTGGGATCAATGGTACACCAAATAATTTCAGTGGCTACTTCCCACACAGCTAATGGACTGAGAAATAAACTCTCTGAGCTGTCCTTGAATGTTGCAACATCCTCGTATGACTTTATTGCTCTTGTTGAAATCAACCTATCATCCAACATGGGTGACTCTGAACTCAGTCTCGGCGGTTTTAGTATATTTATATGTGACAGATCCATGGAAGGCAGTGCAAAGTCAAGTGGAGTTGGGTTCTTATAGCAGATCGAGATACTTTCCCTTACACCGTTCTTGTCACTCCTCGCTGCACCACCGAATGCATTTTTGTCTCTTGAACGTTCTCTTCTTGTACAATTCTACTTGCTTGTGCCTACATACCTCCAGGCCAACCTTCTATTTGTTACTCTGATTTTTGTGAAACTGTCGATGAAATCATTGCATTGGCTAATTTTCCTGAGAGTGATCTTCTGATAAAACTTCAACCTCCCTAACACTGAATGGAGCGCCTGAGAAAATCATCCCTATGTGGACTCGTCTCGTTTCTTGAGAGACCTGTCTTCTACCTACAGGCTGAGGCAACTTAACCAAACTCCCAACTACCGAGTTTGGGGTTTAATTAAGTGACACACTCTTGATTTCATCGTTTCTTGTATCCCATCATGGAAAGTTGTTCCTGCTGAAGACATCCTTGTGACTGAGGATAGGAATCACCCAGCCCTTTCTGTCACCTCTTGTTTTCCTCAGGCCGATTACTCTAAAAAAGTTAAATATATCCTGGACTACCGTAAATGTGATCTTGATGCAGTCTTTCGTGAATTGCAATCAATACACTTCCCTAGTACTGATTTATCTACTAATATTGAACGCTGCTTCAATGGCTTCTGTGATTTGCTATGCAGCAAAATAAAGCGTCACTTCCCGGTCAAGACAGTTCAACCATCTACTTTTCCCAAGTGGTTCTCAGGAGATCTCAAATGCCTAGTTGTTAACAAATGTATTTCTTCTGAGCAGCATGGATTCTTTAGGTGTCATTCAACTATTTCAAACTTACTTCAATTCCAGGAATATACCATGTCGGCCTTTGCAGACTCTTGAGAGACTGATTGCATTTAACTTGGCATCTCTAAGACCTTTGTTGGAGTCAACCACACTACTGATTGCTAAGCTTAAGGGTTATGGTGTTGGCGGTCACCTCCTTAAATGGTTGGATAGTTGCCTTCTCTTTTGTTTATTCATTAATGATATCGGCTCCAAACTGTCTTCTAACTGCCTCTTATTTGCCGACGACATGAAGATATTTGGTAGAGTCTGCACAGTTCTTAATCAGTTAAATCTTCAGCGTTCACTCGAGCTCGTCGGTGAATTGTGCTTGGAGAATGCCATGGAGCTTAACATTGCTAAGGGTGAGGTGGTCTCTTTCAAAAAGGGGCCACAACTTTCACATATTTAACTATCAACTTGATAACGTTATGCTGAAGATAGTTGACTCAGTGAGTGGCCTGGATGTGGTCATGAAATCTTCTCTCAGTTCCTTTGAGCATATTGAGAGGTTCACAGCCAGGGCTAACTCTTTAATTGGATTCATTTTTAGATCTTCTAGAGGATTCAACGCATCATACACATTAGAATGCCTCTACAAATATCTGGTGCGTCCAGTTCTCGAATATGGATCTGTTATATGGTCTCCCTACCAGCTCAACTGCAAAATGTGCAGAACAGACTCATTAGGCTGCTTGGACCCAGGCTGGGATTTACCTATCGGACCACTCCAGTTAACGAGGTTTCTGTTCAGTTGGGACTTCTTCCCTCCAGTTAAGACGTCAACACACCGACCTGGTATTGCTGCTCAAACTAGTGTAAACCCCCCCCCCCCCAGTCTGAGGCCTACGTTTTAGCTACTGAGGCTTCAAGAAAACTCAGGCCGGCCACGTGTAACATGTGTTCTACTTTTGTATTATATTTTTAATATCATATGTTTTGGTTATTGCTAATATTCAGAAATGTTATTGTTTGTGTTCTGTGTAATGTAAGTAAGATGAATAAAGAATTTATAGAGATTCTGTAGAACTATAAAATACAAATTTATTACTCCACGAAAGAGTTCTGGGTAATAACTCTATTTTAATCCATCCACCTTTAGACCAACAATTGGAATTCTAGTTTCGTATCGCAGCAACCAAATATCAAACGTTCATTTTTAATTGTTGGCCGAGTAACGTTGTGCTTATAACTACCGTGTTAAAGGTTCGATATGGCTCATCAAGTGTTAATGTTGTTTGGTTTGGCCATCATTATTGGTCAAGTCTCACCACATTTTGTTGGCAACGTCTACAGTTCAGACACGGTGAGTTAATTGAGTTACAGAAATATCTTCATCACTACAAAATTTATATTAATAAATAAGCTATTGTTGTCCATAACAGACTTCTCAACTGTTCTGTTTATATGTGCAGTAGTGTTGATGAACTTAATATAATTATCTGACAATTATAACTCGTATAGTTATCTGATAACTCTAGTTTTCGTAGAGTTAATATTGTCACAGTTGGTAGTGATTGTAGGACTCAGTTTACTGTAATAATGTAAATATATTTGAGTGTAAAAAAATTAATTCCTTAAAAAAACAAGTTCATCGCTGTATTATGAAATATGTATTATGTTCATTCTCATACATGAAATGGAAAATGCCTTTAATAAAGGGACGAAGTTAGGACTGTAAAGTCCTCTAACACTTAACCCCAAATATTTTGACAACAATTATATGATGTAGGATTTAATTTTAATATTTTTGTGTGTTTTCGAGTATATTTTTACGAGTGTATCAGTATATATCTTTTTACTCAACTAAAAGTACATATATTTTTATATCTTATTATAGCTTATAAGATTATATTTGATTTGTCATAAAGCAATTTAAGTGAAGATTTATTTTTATAAAATCAGTTTCCTTTTTACTATCAATTATATCTGAAACCAGTCTTTTTTATATTAAGTTTATGACAACGTAAAAAAGTCACAGAGAAAAAATAAACAGAGGTAACTTTTTACAGCCTCTGTGAACGAATCAAAGGCGGTAAGACATTGTGCAATAGCTCATGTACATCTTTATAAATCTGTAGTAATAATTACAAAATATATCCTCGAAAATTTGAGTAAGTAAAGCGAAGGACTAACAAGGTGCTGATCCTGCCATCCCTATGGCAAACTAAAGAACTAACTGCTCGACATGCAAACTCGACCCACATTTAGCGAACTATTGAATGCGACATCTCTTACTTTCTTCTCTGTGATAAACTCGACTCCTTCTTTACTATTATTTTAACAAAAGCCAAACAAATATTTACAAAATAGAAAGAACCATATAAAAAGGAAAAAAATACATATGAAAAAGGGAAAACACATATCTAATGTAACATACTTTACTATTGTTGTATGTATGTACCAGAAGATTTATTACTGAAAATATTTAGTAATAAACTTTGTATGGAAATAATTCAAAATTTATGAGAGATGAAGAAAGCCAATTTATTTATAAAATTTACTGAAAATGAAAACTCTATAATTGAAATAAAAAAAGTGATAGGTAATTATAAATATCGAAAGTAAATGCAAAATAAATAAATATAAAATGAAAATTTAATATATACAAACACAACATTATTCATAATACAATTCCTTAATTCGTGAAATATACCTGTTATTAGTTATACATGCTTGTCAGACTAACTCAGTTCGTATACTGTTATTTTAGTCTAACTTGCGTTGCCCACGGAATGATAAGTAGGAGAGGAGTTCTGATAAGTATTGTCTGTCTCTTACTTATTTTTTACCGATTTTCTTCACGATTTCATGAACCAATGGGATAATTTGATTCATATTATTTCTCATTAGCCTAATATTTATTGGTCCACATAAATAATTTATTAATTTTTTAGTGCCATATTAGGAAATACAGTGATACGATAATTGAGTATTCAAGGTATTTATGTAGGAATAATAAGTGGAAATTATGAATTAAATGATTGAATCTTCCTTTACTTTCATTGAGTTTTTCTATAATCGTGTTTGTAAAGGAGTGGTCTGTTCATAAGTAGTATTAATAAAGTCAAAATTACGAATTCATGAAAATAATTATGTTCTAATACAACTAAGTAAAAGTTTAGAAATAGTGGTCTAGTTTTAATTATCAGATAATTTACTATAATTTTGGGGAGGTCATAAATTTACTATAATTTATGACAAGGAAGTCATAAACTGGTTAAAAAGGTATTAGTTAACCAAAAACATTTAGAAATTTTTTAAATTCCAAACAACTTCAATGACTATCTCCACTGTTTAGATACTATAAGTAGCGTTATTTCAAAACTAGTCTCATTACTATTTGAGTCTGAGTATGGCAAACGTGGTTACCTAAATCTTATCACCGTCATAGTGTTCACTTTTATGTACTTATTTTAATCTTGTACAGAAGGTTGTTAAAGTGTCAGTTATAAGAAGTTGAAATGTATAGGGACGTTAAAGTAATAACATCTTGAACTAACAGATACAAGTTATAAAACTTTAATTTTATAAAATTATGTTCAGTGCAGTGTGAGTGAAAAAGGTCTTGTTGCTTGACTTGAAAGAAGTTTTAAATGGCAAATGTAGTTTTCATTGTTACAATGAGTAAGTAATAATACCCACGAACTACAGACGGAGAGAACTCTTCCAGGTTTACAACAGCCTTAATGACGCTTGGCCTTACGACTGTACGTGAGTTGAACAGGGTTTGTGACTTTAAGGTGATAAGTAATGTAAAATATTGGGTCCCAGACTTAAATGTGGATTTGAACAGTTTGTAAATGTTACTTAAACAGAGTAAGTAATATCAACAATTGAATACAATAATTTTACATGATTGTAATATATCAAAGTTCATAATTTATTCCAGGCTAAAAGGGTAGGAATGTCGAGGCATCAATGGCCGTTGTTCCAACGGACAGAGGCTGACGCTGAAGGCCCTCAGAGGCGGGTCCGCAGAAAGGAATCATCTGAGCTGCTTCCGTTAGACCTTGAGGAGTTCCGGAGGGTAACCTTGAGCCCCAAGCCCATTTGGAAGAACCCAGATATTCAACCGGACTGTGGTAAAAAGAGACATGGTGATCAGGATGCAGATTTCATGGACTAGTCAAAGAAAAAATCAATGGTGCTTGGGAAATTACTAACAAATATTCATATTGCAATTGTTTTATTAAATACCTTCTTATGATATTGTTTTAGTTTATCTTTGTGTAAGAATAAATTAAAATAAGAATTATAGTACATTTTCTACTGTGAAAGCAGGTTCAATTAGTAACAGATTTATTTAAACCATTACTTAAAGAAATAGTAAATTTCACAAAACATTATCTCGGTTGGTTTAGGGTTCATGTAAAATTAAATAAGTTTATTATATATCCCACTTATTTTTTATACCAAGTAGGTTAGTATAAGATAATTTGATTTTTCTTCAATCATTACAATACAAACTCGCTTGTTAAACCATAAGTAAATGTTAACAGTTTTAAACAGGTGGAGAGTCGATTTTCAAAATGGAAAGTTTTTCAAATGTAATGGAAAACTTAATTTCACCACTTTACACCTACCCTTCTCATGACCTGTCCAACTTACCACCCATCACCCTCATCACTCAACGCCTAATCCCCTTCCAACACATCCCCCTCATGAGCAATCGTACTTATGACCCATTCCCCTCACGACCCATCCCAAAGACCTATCCCCTCACAACTTCACTACTACTCTTCTCCTAACACATCCCTCTCATGACCCAGCCATTTCAAAACTTCACACCTATACTTCTCGCTATCCATCACATTCATGACCTGACCCCTCACCATTTCACATCTATACTTCTCACAACCCACCCCATTTATGATCCGTCCCTGTCATCACTTCACATCTTACTTCTCACAACCTATCCCAGTGATGACCCGTCCCCTTCACCACTTCACACCTATACTTCTCATAACAATCCCACTCATTACCCACCCCCTCACGACCTATCCTCTTAAAATCTATCCCTCTCACCACTTCACAACTATTACTCTCACAGCCTATCCACTCAATGACCAATCCCATTAAAGACCTACCCCCTCACCGCTGCAACACTGCTACAGCATGTACGCGGTTATTTATGGTCTATACACCAAAAATTGTGACAGTCTATCGTAACCCCTCCCCCCCCCCGTTTCAATTTGAACGTAAATTAAAATTCACTTACTCTCGGTAGTGTCACAACTTCATGAGATTAAATGTAACAAATCTGTCAACACGTGAATGAAACAGTCGCGATTCCGATCTTTCAAGTCAAAGCGACGACTACTTCCTTTCTGCTGATATCCGTTTGTCATGTCAAAGTCAGACTCCTCAAGGTATATGTCTTTATACTATTCAGACTCTTTACACTATTACACTTGGCTAGCTAAAGCCAAATGTTTATGAAAGAAGTTTGATATATTGGTTTCATTTCAAGGACAAATTAAAGTTTAATCTAAAGGCTACGCTGTTTAGTTTTTAATAAACTGCAGAGCTAAAAATAATATTCACCTCCATCACTATTGAGGTTATAATTAATAATACATTTATTTAATGTAATAGATACAAAATAGTTTATTACAGTGGTACTTTTATAATTACACTAAAATATTTAAGTGGACGAAAATATACGATATTAAATACCAACAGGCCACTGCTAGTAAGCCGCACACTAAGCCCATTTGATCAGATTAGTTGGAGAACATCCCTTCATATTTTATTTTTTATATCAGTCAATAAAACATTGCACCTAGTCAAAATTTAATTGTGTAAACTTGATAAATTTGATTTACAGAATAGCAATTATGTTGCAGCAATCATTAAGTCATTCGTATTTAATTTATACTTACTTTTGTTTTATATATATCTTAACTAGTGTGATTAGTGTGTACATAAATGAATGTTTCAATAAATACAGCTCTTAATTGGCCTAATTAGGCTAGAGAGCTCTATAAACACTGGGATTTTACATGCAGTGTGTATTTTTTTATTAATAAAATTATTGATTGATTGAAGTAGTTATTGCACTGTAAATCTTAGAACTCGACTTTATTACATTTATTTTCAAAATCAATTGAATTACCTATAAGATATTTATAACAACAATACTTTATGTTGTTCATGGACAGAACAGGTCGAATGTACAGTTATAAACCACAACAAGTAGTATAAATAATATGTAGGAGGAGTTTATGTGAAATGCCATTAACTCCTCATTACATACTCCTTCTGTACTCCCTCTGTAGTCATATATAGTATACGTATATGCCTACAGTTAGTACAGTATCTACCCATACATAACTTACCAACGTACAGTTTAGAATGTTTGTCAGAACAGTCCCTCTGTTCGACTCCCCACTAAACATCTCCTCAGTAGATGACGCAGATCTTAAACCGTGTGTCACGTTTCTTCGAGTAAATACACGTGACACGCACGTTTTGTACATCGTATTGCAACATTAATACTACCTGATACACAATGGACCAACTCAAAAGCTACTTTAATAAATTAAAATAGAATTTTTAATACACAATTAATATGGTCCCATATGAAACTATTACTGGTGGATTTTTATAGTTTTTTAAAGAAATAAATGTATTGGATCTATCACAAAAACATTTTGGCCATTTGAATACCAATTCTAATCACGAATTACTATACAAATTAGAACATAGTTTGATTTCTTTATCGCCGATTTCAAAACTTAATAAAATGTTACATTGCATATAATGATTTTATTTTACTACCTGAATGCTGTTTTTAGATCTTTTTGATATTATTGCAATTAATTGTCAAAGTTCTATATTAATTTATTGGTTTTAAAGTATGTGCATTGATCACGAAATTATTAGAATACTTCAAATAAATATTAAATATAAATCCACAAAATGTGATAAAATTTCTATTTAAATATACAGACAAAAATAAATAAAAAAGAAAATTACTGAAACTAAATATCAACATTTGGAAATTATGTTTCAGTTTCAACACTTACATAAAAGTTTCAACCTTCTTCCCTGATTTACATAGGTCAAATAACTAATAACAGGATAGACATTTTTCCAGAGTATAAAACAAAAAACCCATTGTTGATTATTGAAATCATATGCTGCTTAGGGAGGTCATAATTTTCAAACAAAACGAGGGAAGTATTTTTCAAATACGCATTTATAAACTACCAATCAAATCAAAAATAATTACTAGCTTCCATGTTTATATATTATACAATATACTAGTTTAGTTCTTGGTGCTATAAAACGATGCAATATGAAAGTAAATTTCAAAGCTTGTTTCAACAGAGTAAAAGTTATAGAAATATTTATGAAACATCAGACTTTGTTTCATCGATAAACCAATAATGAAAGTTATAATCTGAACATAACCTCATTCCTTACTACGTGTATTTGTCATCCATTGTAATAATTGACATACAATAATTGTCAGTCTATTGTTTGTTTAGGAATATTCCGTAGATATAAAGACGTGTCCAAAACGGCCGTACCAAATGGTCTCAACGATTCAGTTTTGTTCTCAATAGATTTGTAAAGGAAGTCCTCCAAGCAGAAAACCTATCAAATTATTTCAGTCATCTTATTGGCGAATCTAGTAACAATACCTCTTAGTAATGAAGTCTTTCTTTCTGTTGAAAAAGTGTTTTAGTATAAAACAAATAAATAAAAATTAACAGAATAAGCAACTTTAACGAGTTGGTTAGCCTGTTAATAAAAACTATTTATTTTAATTTTAAAAATCTGTTGGTAGGCTTCTTTTAGTAAATTTCAGCATTTTTTATAAATTATTATTTTATATTTAACGTCAAGTAAAATGCTACAGAAGTAGAGTTTTACCACAGTCAGCCATATAACGTCCTTCTCAGGGGTCCCGTAAGTCCTCCTTTAATGATCTATGTATACCCATCTATCTTACATAAAATATCATAGAGCTGCGTCTCTAGAGAGTTCATTTGTATTGATACAACAACATTAAATTGTCACAGCCTATATATTTGGTGCGATATTCTCTTATAATATCACAACTACATATTAACCGGAAATTACATTCCTATAATTTGAAAGTCGTACTAAGCCACTATAAAACTAAACTATATGTTTTTTCCTGAATAACTAATTAAGCTACGCATCAACTTAACTTCCTTTGTGATATAGTTGGACCCAAATGAAATACATCCCTCATTACTGAATTTCTCCCCTTTCGAAGCAATTTTAATTTCATAAAGGAGATAAATTTCATTTTATTAATGCTCTTCTAACCCCCCTTTTTTACCCAACCAAGCTACAAAGCCTTTTTGATATTTTTAAAACAACCGTTTAAGCTTTAGTAAAAGATCAAAATGCTGTCCAATGCTAACTAACTGAGCATTAGCATGGAAAGTTTGATAGCTAGAAATAAATAGATTTTCTGATCTCCAATCCAATGAATAGTGATATGAACCAACCTTGTTAAGAATGGACTCTAGATAACAAATTTAAATCACCCTGGCAGATGCAATTCTGGGATGAAATTAGAACATCCAATTATTCCAATCATAACATTAAGTTTTGAAATTGCAGATATTTGTTTCACGATTGTTTCCTTTAGCTGAATAAAAAATACTCTTTTTAGCTATTTACAGCAACAGAAAATACCTGGTAATAGTATATAAATGTATTGTTCTACCATATATCACTATTTATTAAGGTATTCCTATTAACATATTCTGCAAATATATTCTCATTTATAGTAATTAATATTACCCGTTAACAAATTAAATAGGCATGTCAATTGTTTTGTAGAACTGATTTATCTACATAACTATTAAATGTATACTATAAGTTACAAAATAAAAAGTTCTAGAAGTAATTAAATATTGTTCAAACTTATGAATAATGCATACTTATAAGTAATAAATACCATAAGTATTTAGATTGTATTTATAGCTGATATAACACCATTAAGTATAGGGCAACACCTTTTTATGTACAATTTGAATTTATAATAGGATAATATATAGTACACCTAACGTAGTTTTGTACTCCAATACATACAGATAAATGTTTGAAACTAATATTCTGTAACTGAGTAATTTATTAAATTAATTTTTGTGTGTTGTTTTTTATTTTTAGTCATTATTAAAGGCAATATTTGTTATTAAAATATATTATCCTATATTTGGATACGTTTATGTTTCTATGAAGTGATATTGTTATAATAGTCAATGGACTTTAAATTTGATCCATCCTTTTAAGTGAGACAGCACCAGCTTACCTCCCGTAGCTTCTAAAGTTTTGCTACTATCATTTTAACAAGCATTTTTATATAACAATGTATTTACTTAACTACCAGCAAGTTGTTGCCACAAAACAGTATATGTTAAGTGGTACATTAAATTAATTTGGTAACTTAGCAATGTTGACTAAAGTATTAAAACCCAATTATTGTTCTTAAATAATTGCTTGCTGATACAATTAGTCCCCAGTATTGAATGTTTGCGATGGTGAAATATTGTGGAAAAATCAGAAGCTTAAAATACCTTAAATATAATTAAAATAAAAAGCTTAAGCCTACCCTTCGGAATATTTTTAATATTCTGATTTGTCAAACCCCCCCCCCTCAATGTGGCTGTTGAAGGAGTCCATCCCTCTTACACATGTATGACTGTCGATGACCTAATAATGTCAAATAGATAGCCCCTTCACTCGTCATGACACAATTACCACAGTACATTCATGTAGCTAAACCACGGGTTGATGCCGTCACAAAAAATACCACTTACCTTATTAAAAAACACACGTAAGATGATGGCACATAGTGTCCTTATATATATATCAAGTGTCCATAATATCAAGATACAGTCTTGTAGACAAAGCAATAAATTAACTGTTAACATTCAGCCCATCCGAAAATTTGTATATTGGTCATCGACGATGTATCTATTAACAAATTAAAAGTTGTATTGATATCTATTAAAATACTAAAGCAACGAAGTTGTATTATTTTAAGAAATATGGTCATAAAACAGAAGGTTTTATTTGTACTATTATTCATACAACATTGTAAATATAATAATCATAAAACGTAAATATTATACAGACATTAGACCTAATGATTTAAAACCTAAAAAAATTTAAAATAATGTTATAATTAAAAAATTTGCTTTTGTTTTGTATGAAATAACGAAAATCATGTATTACAACCGACTTTATTCATAACAAAAACTATTTTGTGGTACTATTTGGTGAATTTGTACCTATGGCAATACTTTTTGGAAGTACCAAAATAATAAAAGCTGATCCATTTCAGGAGAGTTCACGAATATTGCACCTGATTCGGTGGTGCAATAATTGTTTTGTACTAATTAGTTCTTTTAAATTTTCGGTTTCATTGAAAGTAAAAATAGAAGCTCATAAAAATGTTAAAGAACATTGAAAGTAAAAATAGAAACCATGTTAAAAAATAAGGCTCAAAAACGTCGTTCTTTAATTCGTGGACGAAAAGTCTTACAAAATTAGAGTGGAAAGATAATTAAAATTTCAAATAGAAAAAGCAATTGTTTGAATCCGAAATATTCTATTGTTTCCTGTATTTAGTGACACCACTGTCAACCTCCTTCACCCTCCTTACGTCCTCACGCCTCTTCCCCTCCTACACATGACACAGCTCTTGCTACAACAGTTTATCTGTGCGTACTATGGAGTACAATTTACCAATATTGTTACTTTGCTCAAAAGTCACCGAAACATAACCAATAATGCAAATGGCGTGATCTTGCTAGACCCATGAGCTATTGCCTAACATGTCTCTATATAAGAATAACAAAAACTGGGAGACTCCACTAACTTAGACTCTACTGCCGAATATTTATTACTTTCTAAAAAAAACATATTTATCAAGCTAGTATTATTTATTAATACAGGGTGTAACAAAACTCTCTACACAAATTTAGGATATTGTTCCTTGGGTGAAATGAAGCAAAAAACATAATACGACAAATGGTCTATCTCATTCCGTTTACTGTCTGTATATCAATATGTGTTTTTTACTATTTAAAATGTTTAACACCAAATTACAAAGAAACTAATAGTTTTACGAAACAATACCAAGATAGATATTTGTTAGTGCTTTTAATAAGAATTAAAACGACACCTTCTTTTTTTAAATGAAACAATAAACAACAAAACTATACCGATTTTTTTGTAAAACTGTACATCCTTACTTGTACGTGTGGGAAAAAAATCGATTGGTTTTATGAAAAAATACCAAGATAAGTAATTGATAGTGCTTTTAATAAGGATTAAAACGACGCCTTATTTGTGAAAATCAAATAATAAATAACAAATTTACTACGATAGTTGTATGACACTGTAAAGTTTAGAATGGACCCATAGAGCAACAATGGAATTCATTATTAATGGGCTGTTGGCTTATAATAACGTAGTAACACTATAAATGTAGTACTTTTTAAATATTTAAAATAAAACTACATTTTGACAGATTATAAAAATGAGTATTTATTATTCAACTATTAATAAGAGGATTAAATTTTTTAACTTAATAAATCCCACATTACAGTAACTGCTCAAAGTTATGTCCAGCAGCTTCAAGTTATTCCACACGTGCAAGTGAGGCTGTACAGTTTTCCAAAAAAATCGTTGTAGTTTTGTTATTTATTGTTTCACTTAAAAAAATAAGGTGTCGTTTTAATCCTTATTAAAAGCACTAACAAATATCTATCTTGGTATTGTTTCGTAAAACTATTAGTTTCTTTGTAATTTGGTCTTAAACGTTTTAAATAGTAAAAAACACATATTGATATACAGACAGTAAACGGAATGAGATAGACCATTTGTCGTATTATGTTTTTTGCTTTATTTCACCCAAGGAACAATATCCTAAAGTTTGTGTAGAGAGTTTTGTTACACCCTGTATATGGTTTAATACGTAGTTTAAAAAATATAATTTTAAGAAAATAAAATCAGTTTATTGCACATATTTAAAAAATATGTGTAATAAACTGATGTTTGCCAATTTTAATATGTGATAAATGTAATAATGATATCTCACAAACTAATTTATGTATATCTTTAAGTAAAAATTAAACAATTTAAAACTAAGAAATATTAGTGTAAAATCAGATAAAATATAAGTTTAAAGTAGATAGATCTAAGAGTAAACATTCACTGCGGAAGTAATTCCAGCTGCTTCAATATACAGTTATAAAATCCAGACTCAATATTTGTTATTAAAGAAACATCAAGTTCAGTCGTACTGCCTTTATTAAGAAGAGGAAATGAGCTTTTAGACCCCGACACACCGACAGACATCAAAGGTTAGTAGGAAACGAACGGAGAGTCCATTCTCATATTGTATTTTTCATTGTTAATAAACTATAAAGAAAAATTTTATATTTTCGTCTTTCAACAGCTTTAGATCTTACAATTTGAATAGTAAATTGTCACTTTCTTTAAATTCCCAATAGATCTTAAGTTCAGCCCTTTGAAAACATGTAATGTTACATTAATAATAGAATACTACAAATATATAACATAACTATATATCAATTCTTACATAACCAAAATAATAATGTTACCTATATTAAATTGTTTATTGTATCAATATTTAGTTACTTCAAGCATTCACAAACAAAATAAAAATGTGACATTATTTTATTGTTTGATTTATTTTTCTCTCATTCAAACCAAATTCGTATGTAACATTGAAGTCATCTCAAAATTATCTATCGAATATCAAGAATGATAGTCCTTGGATTACCGACTATAATAATTTTGACATTACCAATAAATTAGTACATACAAGACGAGACAAAGCCCATTTGTTGTCTGCAATTGTTTTAACAGGACAAGTAAACGTCACACAATACAAATTTATTACAATATAAGCACAAAATGCACAAATATATTACAATACAAGTACAAAATGCACAAATATTATTGTGATCGATTTCGGTGAAACACGCTCTCCCCTTCCTCAGACCAGGCGGATTTCTTTTGTGAATTCCTCTGGTCTGAGGAAGGTGAGCGTGATTCACCGAAATCGATCACCATAATATTTGTGCATTTTGAGCTTATATTGTAATAAATTTTTATTGTATGACATTTACTTGTACTGTAAGGCAATATCCTTCATTTTAAATATCAAGTCTACATATTGTTTTAAGACTTCTATATATTATATTTGTCCATGTCTATAGATGCACTTTAAAATAAAATATAGTAATCAAATATTATTTTAAAGTGTAAAGCTTTTGTTTCAGTGTCATTCTTAGACAAATAGGGGACTTTACAGTTTTAACCTCGCCCCTTTAATAAAGGCAATTTTTATTTTCATTTTTCATTTAATGCTTAAAAGTAAATATTATGAATATTTCAAAATTGTTTAAGGAAAAATTAATTCTTCAGTTTTTAATTCTTCACGACAAAGATTTTTTTTATAAATGTTGTGAAAATATTTAAAGTCCAATTAACTAAATATAAAGTAATTATTTACTTGAGAAGGTAAATAACAACGGCTACCTGCACCCATCAGCAAATTGAATATAAACAAATACACCACCAACCATTTCATTTATGTAAAAAGATTATATTTCATTCCTATTAAAAAGATAAATATTTTTGTTACAAACAGAAGTATAAAACCTTACCCTCTAAAAAATTACCTCCAAAATTACTTCTACAACTATTGTCACATTCCAAAAACCAAACTATGTTAATAAAGAATATGTTAAAATATGACTTGCGCCAATTGCTACTTTCACTGGACCAACTTTTATCATTTTTTTTTTTTTTTTTTAGATTTATATTAACTGTCTAACATTCAAATAGGCTAAAGTTACTCGATGTAAATTGAAACTTGATGCTTTGGGCTGAATATGATATAGGTAAGATATTACTTTAAATATCTTTTATGATTTAAAACCATGACAGTTAATGTTATTTTACGGTATACAACTGCGTGAAGTTCCATATACATACGTTTAGATTCGTTAACATAAATAAGAATTTTAAAAAGCAAATATATACCAACGAACAGTTTTGTATGGTCACACTAATGTATGCCAACGAACAGTTTTGTATGGTCACACTAATGTATGCCAACGAACAGTTTTGTATGGTCACATTAATGTATGCCAACGAACAGTTTTGTATGGTCACACTAATGCTCTACTTATTATTTTATATAGATAGTTTATAAAAGTAACTAACTAATTATGCATTACATTTGAATGCCTTCTTACTGATAACAAATTGGAAATAAATATTTGATTCTAGATACAATCTACGCACTTACAATCTATGAATCATCAGCTCCCAACGATACAATCTACGCACTTACAATATATGCATCATCAGCTCCCAACGATACAATCTACGCACTTACAATCGTTGCATCATCAGCTCCCAGCGATACAATCTACGCACTTACAATCTATGCAACATCAGCTCCCAGCGATACAATCTACGCACTTACAATCTATGCATCATCAGCTCCCAGCGATACAATCTATTCACTTACAATCTATGGATCATCAGCTCCCAGCGATACAATCTATTCACTTACAATCTATGCATCATCAGCTACCAGCGATACAATCTACGCACTTACAATCTATGCATCATCAGCTTCCAGCGATACAATCTACTCACTTGCAATCTATGCATCATCAGCTCCCAACGATACAATCTACGCACTTACAATCTATGCATCATCAGCTACCAGCGATACAATCTACGCACTTACAATATATGCATCATCAGCTCCCAGCGATACAATCTACGCACTTACAATCTATGCATCATCAGCTCCCAACGATACAATCTACGCACTTACAATCTATGCATCATCAGCTCCCAGTGATACAATCTACGCACTTACAATCTACGCATCATCAGCTCCCAGCGATACAATCTACGCACTTACAATCTATGCATCATCAGCTCCCAGCGATACAATCTACGCACTTACAATCTATGCATCATCAGCTCCCAACGATACAATCTACGCACTTACAATCTATGCATCATCAGCTCCCAGCGATACAATCTACGCACTTACAATCTATGCATCATCAGCTCCCAACGATACAATCTACGCACTTACAATCTATGCATCATCAGCTACCAGTGATACAATGTACGCACTTACAATCTATGCATCATCAGCTCCCAGCGTTTTATGATGGAATCTATTTGTAAATACGTTATATATCAAGGAGTTTTCAACTGTCAACGAGCTAAAATATGCTTACTTATGATTTAATAATTTTCAACTTATTGGCAAATTAATTACATAATTTAAGGACAGTAGTCCGTACAGCTTAATTAATTTATAGTAATAAAGACATAATAAAAGTGGTATAATACACCATAATATTTAATATTAATGAAAACTCATGTTTGATTTAAGACGTTACTCACGGATCAACAAAACTCATTTCCTCTTTATTAAATGGGCCATGACTGAGTTTGATGTTCCTCACAATAATGTATATTGAATATGGCTTTACAAAGCTGGACCATTACTTTTTATGAGATGTATCAGTTTAATTGCGTTTTTTTACTTTAATAGATGTTGTTACTAATTTTTGGAGTAATAAATTTGTGTTTTACACAAACACTCTGTACTAAAATACTCTATATGTTCAAAATGCGTATTTGGTCGAAATGTTTAGATTTTCATAATGTTTTGATTTTCAAAGATGTTTAAACTTAAATAGTAATTATAATTTAATTAATTAATCGTAGTATTTAGGGTAGATGTTTGCCATTCCAACAATCTTAGATTTCTTACTCGAAGTGTTGTTCTAAATAGGTATTTACTTCGAGCATAAAATTATTGCTAAACAGCTTGGCACTGGAAACTGACTCAAGGGAATTGTGTATTTAATTATGGATCTAAATTTGGGAACCAATCAATCAGGCTTGAATGAATATAGTTCATTATTTGAAGTGTTAGACTAAGGTGAAAGAGCTTGACGGACTGTCAATCTTCAAGAATTATTAATGAGTGAAATAACTACCCACAACTTATGGATAAGTCTAGGGAGCAATTAATTTCACTCCTATATTAATTAAATCCAAATTTTAATCGTCAGGCTCAATTCAGGAGCTGTGAAAGGAAGTCGTGTTTGTAGGAAAGTAGTTGGTCCACCACTAGATTTTTTTATAGTCGTGTTTACAAGAGAATTGTTGGTCAAGTAGTAGTTTGTTTATAGTCGTTTTTGTAAGACAACCACTAGCTTTTTTATACTCGTGTTTGAAAGAGAATATTTGATCCGTCAGTAGTTTTGCTAAAGTCGTGTTTGTAGAAAAGTGGTTGGTCCACCAGTAATTTGTCTATATTCGTGTTTGTAAGAGAATAATTGGTTCACTAGTAGTTTTTCTATAGTCATGTTTGTAGAAAAGTGGTTGGTCCACCAGTAATTTGTCTATATTCGTGTTTGTAAGAGAATAATTGGTTCACCAGTAGTTTTTCTATAGTCATGTTTGTAAGAGAGTGGTTATCCACCAGTAGTTTATCTATATTTTTCTTTTTAAGGGAGTGATTTGTCCACCAGTATTTTATCTATATTTTTCTTTTTAAGAGAGTGATTTTCCACCAGTAGTTTATCTATATTTTTCTTTTTAAGGGAGTGATTTGTCCACCAGTAGTTTATCTATATTTTTCTTTTTAAGGGAGTGATTTGTCCACCAATAGTTTATCTATATTTTTCTTTTTAAGGGAGTGATTTGTCCACCAGTAGTTTATCTATATTTTTCTTTTTAAGGGAGTGATTTGTCCACCAGTAGTTTATCTATATTTTTCTTTTTAAGGGAATGATTTGTCCACCAGTAGTTTATCTATATTTTTCTTTTTAAGGGAGTGATTTGTCCACCAGTAGTTTATCTATATTTTTCTTTTTAAGAGAGTGATTTTCCACCAGTACTTTTATCTATAGTCGTGTTTCTAAGAGAGAGATAAGTCCACCAGTAGTTTATGCATATTTGTGTTTGTAAGATAGTGGTTGGTCCACCAGTAGTTTTTCTATAGTCATTTTTGTAATAAAATTGTTGATCCACCTGTAGTATTTTATAGATGTGTTTGTAAGATAGTGGTTGGTCCACCAGTAGTTTATCTGTAGTCGTTTTTGTAAGAAAATTATTGATCCACCTGTAGTATTTTATAGACGTGTTTGTAAGAGAATGGTTGGCCCACTGGTCGTTTATAAAAGTCATGCTTTCAATAGAAGGGTTGGTCCATCAGTAGTTTTTCTATAGTCGTGTTTCTAGGAGAGTGATTATTTGGTCGTGTTTGTGAGAAGCTGTTGGTCCACTAGTAGTTTTTCTATAGGCATGTTTGTGAGAGAGTATTCGGTTCATGAGTAGTCTTAATAAAGCCAAAATTATGAATTCGTGAGAATAATCGATTATGTTCCATTACAACTAAGTAACAGTTTCGAAATAATGGGCTAGTTTTAATTATCAGATAATTTATTATAATATTTGGGGGAAATTACAAGTCATAAACTAAAAGTATTAGTTCGAAATTATTAAAATGTCAAACACCTGCCATGACTTTCTTTACTTTTTCAAATACTAAAATATAAGTAAGGTTTCAACAGTATCACTGTATGTGTAGCGGTGAGTAGGTGGGTCAGTACCACTGTCTATGTAGAAGTGGGTGGGTCAGTACCACTGTCTGTGTAGCGGTGGGTAGGTGGGTGGTGGGCGTGCGGGTCAATAGCAATCTCAGTGTACCGGTGGGTTGGTGGGTCAGTACCACTGTCTGTGTAGGGGTGGTGGGTGGATCAGTATCACTGTCTGTGTAGGGGTGGCGTCCGGGTCAATACCAATGTCTGTGTAGCGGTGGGTAGGTGGGTCAGTACCACTGTCTGTGTAGGGGTGGGTTGGTGGGTCAGTACCACTGTCTGTGTAAAGGTGGGTAGGTGGGTCAGTACCACTGTCTGTGTAAAGGTGGGTAGGTGGGTCAGTACCACTGTCTGTGTAGGGGTGGGTGGGTGGGTCAGTACCACTGTCTGTGTAGCGGTGGGTAGGTGGGTTAGTATCACTGTCTGTGTAGGGGTGGGTGGGTAAGTCAGTATCACTTTATATGTAGGATTGGGCAGTAGATCAGAATTTGATTTCCAATACAAAGCTGTGCTACAATTGTATTCAAGAGCGCCGTTCAACTTCAAACGCAATCTGGGTACTGACTTTAGATTGCATTCTCCGTTCGAAGGCGTTTTAAAGTAAACTACAGGTCGTAAAAGTGTTAGTTATAAGAGCTTGAAATGTATAGGGACGTTAAAGTAATAAAATCTTGAACTAACACAGATACAAGTTATGAAATTTTAATTTTAGAAAATGATGTTAAGCGCAGTGTGAGTGAAAAAGGTCTAACTGCAAGATTTCAAAAGTTATAAATAACCAATACAGTTTTCATTGTTACAATAAGTAAGTAATAATAACCACAAACTACAGACGGAGAGAACTCTTCCAGTTTACAACAGCCTTAATGACGCTTGGCCTTACGACTGTACGTGAGTTGAACAGGGTTTGTGACTTTAAGGTGATAAGTAATGTAAAATATTGGGTCCCAGACTTAAATGTGGATTTGAACAGTTTTTAAATGTTCTTAAACATAGTAAGTAATATATGATGCTTTGTTTCAAAATCTTCTGTTTAAATTCATTTTTCATACATTAGTTTTATTTATATATCACCTAACGATTCCAATTTTTTTTCAATTTCAGTTCAGCCCTGAGATTATTTTAAATTTGTGAAAGAGTTAATATTCCCAAAAATACAAGTAAAATAAGTTTCACCAATTATATTTGACTCATAGTTATGTAATTTTCATTAAATCATTGGTTACAAAAATATTATAAATTTGTTAAAAGTGTCTGATTTTTTAAATTCAAAATACATCGATGTTAATTGTGATATTTATGATGACATTGTTAAAAACGAAATTTGCTCGCCCAAGTAGTAGTAGTAAAGATTTTAGTGGTGCTATATATTAATGAAGGTATTTTTCTTATAATCATCACACTGTACGTGTATGTGTGGTTGGGCCATCATAGGTGGGTGGGTCTCATTTTGCGGCTCAAATTGTATATTTTATGATTTGGAAAGACACTTTTCCCCTATCAATAAGTATAGTAGTTCGTTAAATCCTATTAAGTTTGCTAACTTATATGAATTTATTGTTTCATTAAAATGTGTCACAGAAAGAGCCAGTTCTGAACTATTTGAAGATATGAAACTTAAATAAATTGTATATGAAAAATGAGCTAAGCATTGGTTATATTATTTTGAGTATATTAAAATTAATTATTTTTAATGAAATACTCATGACAAGCAGACAATGGTACTCCCGTGTTGTCTTGGTAACTAATACATTTTAACCATGCGAGAACTTAGCTCGCTGCATGATGACAATTATGTTCTATAATAATTATAGAATTGAGATTCATATTATTTCCTCAGCACATGAAACAGCGTTAGGAAATCTCCAAATCTTTTTATCTCAGTTTTATTTATCTAACAAGCAGATTCTTTCTTTATTAAAGCGGATTTTCTGTAGCAAAGATGGTCTAGTAACACAATCAAAAGTACAATAATTATCCAATTCATTCTACAACAATTTCGTCTCTGTTGGTGAGCAGTTATCTGGTGCCATAAAACCTGTTGACCCATGAGAGGATGAGGACACTGACTATACCAATAGTACTTTGTTTGAGCTGAGGCCGGATTGAACAGGAACTTCTAGTTGTAAACAGAATTGTAAAGGCCGATCTAGGTTGGGTCTCAACTCCAACACTTTTAATAAAAAAATCACTCAATCCTTGACTAAGCCAATGTTTCACACAGTTAGTCTTAGTATCCATACTAATGCATTTTCAAACCCTTTTAAAATTGCAAAGTTGACCCTATAAATAATTCTGGTCAGAAGTCGTTAATGTCCAACCTTAGACAATCTTCCTCTTCATTTCATTAGCGAAATTTCTTTAAATTAAGTGTAAATTCAACTGTTCGACTACTTGAATAATGAATTACTCAATGTAATATTGAATATGGTTTTTAGGCCTTATAAAAATACACCTGATATGTTGTTTGATATTACGAGGTATAGTTCGACACTAAGTAGCTCGTATAAACAAGTATTATTAACTTGTTGAATCTAGCTGAGGTATTTAACTCAGTTGGCAGGAAAACTCTCATGAACAAACTTAGAGCTATTGGTTTTGAGAACCAAACTCTATCGGCTCTAATTTGGTTTAGGAGCTATTTTGACAATAGACTACAAACGACATTGGTATATAATACCCAAAACGAGTGCAGGGTAGTACGTTCGGACCTCTACTCTTTTCTATGTATGTGGTCTCTGCTGCTAGTGACTTAATGGGCGGGGCTTCTATTGCATTGCCAGCACGCATCCTTCCGTCATAGTCATAGCCGTGACAATTTTGTAATGGAAATACACTGTTTGGTAAGAGTAGTTCCACTCAGTCTATCTCACTCGTACCGGTGCGTTCAGCAGGTCGTTTTCTAAGCGGCCTAACTCTATGATGAATATATTTTAAGTAAAGAGTATAATAGTTTTATATGCCTCATTATTTAGTAAAGTTACTGTTTAGAAATACGTTATTACCGTAAAATAGTTTAATGTAGGCCCTTATATAAAGCTATTATTACAAAAATAGGTTATTTTAATCGCGCCATAGAAACATGTGAAATCTAAGAAAATAATTTGCTGGATTATAAAACTGTTACTAGAAATTAATTACTTGTTAGGTTGTAGGAACACTTAAATTCCAACAAAATTGCTTTATGTAACATAAAAATATTAATATAAAGTTATTAGTCTAGTTGCGTTGATGTTGTAACACGACAACGTCAAGAAAGCTGTTTCCCGAAGTAGGATTCTATTTACTAGTAAGTAATTACTCAAGTTACTCTGTAGAAACACATGAAGCCCACAAACTGATTTGATGTGGTAGCAAACTATTACTTGGAAGTAATTATTTAAGCAAGACTATGTAAACACATAAACTCGATAAAATGGTTTGCTGTGATTGTTTCCTGACTAAATTAACACAAATAATTACTTTACATTAATAGTTTATCATTAACACATGCACAAGTTTATTATTGGTTGTTAATGTAGACGTTAGATAATGTTCAGTGTTATGAAACATTCCTACTGTACAATACAAGTATGTACGAGTATAAATAAAGTAAACCTGGAGGTACAGAACGTTACAAAATCTAAATTAGTAAAAAGTTAATTTTATTTGTATTATTTAAAATTGTTAATTTATTTGAGATTTCCAACTTTTATAGTAGTTAAAAACAAAAACAACGATTCAGAACGTGTTTCTTGTCATCTTCGGTTGTCATTTACTACTTTATCCTACAGTTCAGTAAACACTAGATACTGAGTGAATCAAACTATATCAGCGTAGTAAAACCCTTAAGCAACGTAATTTTTATAAGCTAAAAATGGTCGTATCAGTACGTAAAAAATAGTATTAATACCACTGACTATAGAAACAAATAGACAAACCTATAGACGCGTTCTTGTTCTGCATCTAACGACAAATAGTTTCAAATACCCACTTGTACGATTGTTTTGCGTACTACCTGGTGACATCGTAGAATCAGTCGTGAAGAGTTGGCAGCAATGCTAAACTAAACTTATTTCCATTACGTTCACAGTTCTGTCAACAAAGATAACCAATAACGATGATTTCCTAAGCAAGTTGTGGATGTCAGAAGAGTCCCATTTTCATCCAACAGATTATGATAATAAGCATACCTATACTGGGCAGACCCAAATCCTAACGAAGTTTACGAGTGCCTTGTACACTAGGAAAGTCACAGTATGGTGTGTTTCGTTACATGGAATTATCGGACCTCGCTTTTTTTGAAAATGAACTGTGCTAATCGTTAAGTAGAGATGTTACAAACTCTTGTTAGACCCGAATTGATCTATTTCTCACGCGTTCAAGAAAGCTGGTCTCAACAAAACTGTACGACATCACACACTGCACGGCAATCAATGGAAACTGTGCAAGAACTGTTTGGTAACCACGTAACCTCAAGGTTGGGTAACGTTTCCTGGCCCCATATCTCACCAGATTAGTCCTTTTGTGACTTTTTGTGTGAGGCTATCTCAAAAGTAAAGTGTACATGGCTCGACAGAGAACTGTTGATGATTTAAAACAAAGAATTCGGGATGTATCACAAGAACAAGAACTGTGAACAAAGAAATTCACAATATCCCAGCCGAGATGTTGGAGCGGTCAATGTAGAATCTCAACAGCAGACTTCAATAATACATTCGTATGGGAGGATGCCATTGTAACAACACAATATAACAAATATATAATTATCATTAATGTTTCTTAAGTAGCTATTAGTAGTTAATGTTTCAATTATTCTACTATAAATAACATGATTTCCCTCCATAAATCTTTGTTGTGTTTTTTACTGTTTAAAAAGTCCCGTTTTCCCGTGTCAGCCATTATTAGCTTAGCTATTAGTCTTTTCAGTGTCGGCTGGAAAGAGATAGAGAGAGACGGATGAAGAGAAACTGAAAGAGTGAGACAGCTGGCGCTATCTGTAAAAACAGAACAAGTACTAACATCATAGGGCGAGGTCCTCATGAGTATAGATAGTCTTGTTTCGTGTTCAATGTTATTTATTATAAGCCATTATAAAAGCAACGTAATTCAAACAACAGCATAATATCTAGACGTTATCAATCAACAATTACCATACAAAGTAAAACAGTTTAACTAAAACAAAAAATATTTACTGCAAAATCCACAAAGTACGGAGAATAAAAATAATGCATTACCATTACGACAATCACTTTGAAAGTCAATAATGATAAGCTGATCCGTAATAATTGAGTGAGGAACTCCCTCCACTCGATGAAATGAAATGAAAATTGTCTTCATTAGGTGGTGTTAGGACCAAGTCCTCACCTCCACTCAACTTTAACTCGATGCTTAGGTAGGTTGAAGGAAATCTGAAGGAAGTGAGGGGTGTCTTACAATATATGATTGTTCAATGTTTTGTGATAAATGTTTCAATTGTGTTTTTTCTTCAATATGTGACCCAAGATAGTGCTCTGGGGGAAGGAAAAAACTCCCTCCAAGCACCCAAGCAAATTTAGGGGCACAAGTTCAGTAGCCAAATTAATGGCCATGTGTGATTTTCAACGTTTTTTGGTGGTAAGTGAGTAATCTGATAGCTGGGTAAACCACAGAAGAAAAACATAGTAATGTTTTTCCACACACCTGAACCTAAGCTACAGAATCAGAGTAAATTCCTTTGTAAAAGGTAAAAGAATGGCGATACTTTATTTTCTCTTGTGTTGGTGGGAAAGTGGCAAGCCGTGTTGTATGGCTGACAAATGGTGGTGATTACTTCAGGCCTCATTACCACTGTCAGGGCTAATCCACCCTAAATTCCTCAAGTTGATCCGTTCTGAATCTAAATCTCAATATGAATTTATGAAGATTGTTTATTGTACATTATTTGCAAATTACAACCATAAATGCCTTTTTATCATATAAATGACATGATTAAAATGTGTCAAAGATCAGCTAAAACCGGGTCACGCTGATTTATACAAGCTAACTTTAAATCCATAAAACATTATTAATATTATTGCCTAGAAAAACAAAACTTGTCATTGACAAACGTCCAAATGATGTAAGATATACGTTATATGTGTAAAAAATAGTTGATATATGCATACATTTTAAGTAGCTGTACCAATGTATTTGAACTTTGGCCTGAGGACTCAGCATTCAGTCGACCGAGCCGGTATGTTAGAAATTACATAAATAACGACTAATACTATTGGTGTTACAAGACTGCAAAGTCAGGAACTTTACTAGGTTAAAAACATAAATTAAGTGTTTTATAAAGAAATTGTTAAATTACCTTCTCTATTTTAAGAGTCTTTGTAAATGAGTTCAATTTAAGAGTGTATTGTAAAAGGTGTCACCATCAAATTGATTCAGCAGCTCACTCTATTTCAAAAAATAATATTACTAATGAAATTTATTAACTTTAAATTTCATAATTTCTGTATTATTAAACCACATTTGGAAATAATACGATGAGTATTGTTTCACATGAACTCAAGCATGTAAAAGGTAATGGTATGAACCAGGATCTTCGACACATAATCTACGGTCTAGGACCAGCTTTACAACGGCTATCTTGATTTAGTCCTATTTGTTTTGAATATAGCTCTCCTGTCATCAATAGTTATAACAATTTAATTGTTAAGTAAGTGCTAGCACTAGTTATTTTCCATTAATCATTAAATTAAAAAATGCATGGACTGCAACTGGACAATCCGTGTTTTTCATCGCTTTACTTGTCTTTCAAAATAATTGCCTTTCTTGCAATATGAAATAGTTATGATATTTTCAAAAGCCGTTTAGATTTATCATAATAGCAATGAAGTATTTTCTACTAAATGTGCGGTAAACTGATTGTGGAAATTTATGTGCAGTAAACTGATTGTGGAAATGTATGTGCAGTAAACTGATTGTGGAAATGTATGTGCAGTAAACTGATTGTGGAAATGTATGTATGTGCAGTAAACTGATTGTGTAAATGTATGTATGTGCAGTAAACTGATTGTGGAAATGTATGTGCAGTAAACTGATTGTGGAAATGTATGTGCAGTAAACTGATTGTGGAAATGTATGTGCAGTAAACTGATTGTGGAAATGTATGTATGTGCAGTAAACTGATTGTGGAAATGTATGTGCAGTAAACTGATTGTGGATATTTATGTATGTGCAGTAAACTGATTGTGGACATTTATGTGCAGTAAACTGATTGTGGAAATGTATGTGCAGTAAACTGATTGTGGAAATGTATGTATGTGCAGTAAACTGATTGTGGAAATGTATGTGCAGTAAACTGATTGTGGAAATTTATGTGCAGTAAACTGATTGTGGAAATGTATGTATGTGCAGTAAACTGATTGTGGAAATTTATGTGCAGTAAACTGATTGTGAAAATTTATGTGCAGTAAACTGATTGTGGAAATTTATGTGCAGTAAACTGATTGTGGAAATGTATGTGCAGTAAACTGATTGTATAAATGTATGTTCAGTAAACTGATTGTCAATCGGGCAAAGGGATACGAAACTAAGTGCAATCATGAATAAGCTTTTGAAATGCCATTAGATAATTTCTTAAAGTGAAAATTTTACGGTCTACAAGAATCTAGGCATGATGGAAGCAGCTGTAAAGACTAGTATATCTTTCATGGCATTATACTGTTTACTTTTCAAAGTTAGCGATGTTTAAATTAAAATATTTTTAATATTTTTCATAAAATAAACATTTATTGAAAATTAAATTGATAATCGAATTCATATATCTGCTAGGATTGTTTGAAATCAATAGGAGTTACATTAATAAAAATGTTTTCGTAAAACATTGAATGGTACACTAGTTTCAAAAATAGATTTAATTTGATGAAGAACATTTTAATAAACTATGCATTTATTAAAACAACTGTTAACAATGGAATGAGTAGTCAAATTAAATCATTTCAGCCGTATACTAATCATCATCCATAAATAAAACTAGCCAAGTCATAAAATATAACTTCACAATACTGCTCTTGAGTACTTGTATTGTTCAGTGGTTATTCCAAACTTTGCACCAAGTTGGTTGCTAGCTCCAAACGTTATAACTCTGTTGCATCAATTGTTTATCTGAGGAAAAGTTTAATTTTGTTGATAGCAGTTAATCCTTTCTATATCAAATCTCCATTACCAAATAGTGTCAGTTTATAATTCTCCCCTAACTAAGAATTTGTTTACTTCACTCTCCAGATCACATGAGCCTGCAGGCCTGTGCGTGAACTTTAATCACCGATTAAAGTACCAACTATTACCTCATTTGGAGATTCAAAACTTGAAACTAGCCCTCCGTAGTCTGAGCCCATAGCACAGAGCCACCGATATAATAACATGATAATAACAATAAATAAAAATAAATAAAATAGAAACAAGATTTGAACTTGTCATCACTAACTTTTAATCAACTTATTATTACTAAATTCGTATAACTTTACTTTTCATTACCATGGGATGATATATAGGGTAAGTGTGTACCCATTAAAAAATGACATCATAAATTCTAACTCACTGATAGTGTAATCCAAGTCCGTGTTTAAGTATTGGGTGTTATTTAACTCTTTTAGATATAATGTCTTATATTTACTACAACGAATAAATAAGATTTATTACTTATCTGGTAAACATACGAAACTCATTTACCACATCTACGGCTAGAAAAATTATTATTATTATAAATAAAAATAAATACGTATGCAATCATGTTTAAAGTAAATGTGTATGCAATCATGTGTAGAGTCTTCAGACACAGTAAATGTTTATGCAATCATGTTTAGAGTGTTCAGACACAGTAAATGTGTATGCAATCATGTTTAGAGTGTTCAGACACAGTAAATGTGTATGCAATCATGTGTAGAGTGTTCAGACACAGTAAATGTGTATGCAATCATGTTTAGAGTGTTCAGACACAGTAAATGTGTATGCAATCATGTGTAGAGTGTTCAGACACAGTAAATGTGTATGCAATCATGTGTAGAGTGTTCAGACACAGTAAATGTGTATGCAATCATGTGTAGAGTGTTCAGACACAGTAAATGTGTATGCAATCATGTGTAGAGTGTTCAGACACAGTAAATGTGTATGCAATCATGTGTAGAGTGTTCAGACACAGTAAATGTGTATGCAATCATGTGTAGAGTGTTCAGACACAGTAAATGTGTATGCAATCATGTGTAGAGTGTTCAGACACAGTAAATGTGTATGCAATTATGTGTAGAGTGTTCAGACACAGTAAATGTGTATGCAATTATGTGTAGAGTGTTCAGACACAGTAAATGTGTATGCAATCATGTGTAGAGTGTTCAGACACAGTAAATGTGTATGCAATTATGTGTAGAGTGTTCAGACACAGTAAATGTGTATGCAATCATGTGTAGAGTGTTCAGACACAGTAAATGTGTATGCAATCATGTGTAGAGTGTTCAGACACAGTAAATGTGTATGCAATCATGTTTAGAGTGTTCAGACACAGTAAATGTGTATGCAATCATGTGTAGAGTGTTCAGACACAGTAAATGTGTATGCAATCATGTGTAGAGTGTTCAGACACAGTAAATGTGTATGCAATCATGTTTAGAGTCTTGAGACACAGTAAATGTGTATGCAATCATGTGTAGAGTGTTCAGACACAGTAAATGTGTATGCAATCATGTTTAGAGTGTTCAGACACAGTAAATGTGTATGCAATCATGTTTAGAGTGTTCAGACACAGTAAATGTGTATGCAATCATGTGTAGAGTGTTCAGACACAGTAAATGTGTATGCAATCATGTTTAGAGTGTTCAGACACAGTAAATGTGTATGCAATCATGTTTAGAGTCTTCAGACACAGTAAATGTTTATGCAATCATGTTTAGAGTCTTCAGACACAGTAAATGTGTATGCAATAATGTTTAGAGTCTTCAGATACAGTAAATGTGTATGCAATCATATTTAGAGTCTTCAGACACAGTAAATGTTTATGCAATCATATTTAGAGTCTTCAGACACAGTAAATGTGTATGCAATAATGTTTAGAGTCTTCAGATACAGTAAATGTGTATGCAATCATATTTAGAGTCTTCAGACACAGTAAATGTTTATGCAATCATGTTTAGAGTCTTCAGACACAGTAAATGTGTATGCAATCATGTTTAGAGTCTTGAGACACAGTAAATGTGTATGCAATTATATTTAGAGTCTTCAGACACAGTAAATGTTTATGCAATCATGTTTAGAGTCTTGAGACACAGTAAATGTGTATGCAATCATGTTTAGAGTCTTGAGAGACAGTAAATGTTTATGCAATCATGTTTAGAGTCTTGAGACACAGTAAATGTGTATGCAATCATGTTTAGAGTCTTGAGACACATTAAATGTGTATGCAATCATGTGTAGAGTCTTCAGACACAGTAAATGTTTATGCAATCATGTTTAGAGTGTTCAGACACAGTAAATGTGTATGCAATCATGTTTAGAGTCTTGAGACACAGTAAATGTGTATGCAATTATGTTTACAGTCTTCAGACACAGTAAATGTGTATGTGTTCATGTTTAGAGCCTTGAGACACAGTAAGTGTGTATGTAATCATGTTTAGAGTCCTCTGACACAATAAATGATTATGTAATCATTTTAGGAGTCCTCTAACATAGTATATTTAATCATATTTAGAGTCCTGTTACACAATAAATGATCATGTAATCATTTTCAGAGTCTTTAGACACAGTACATGTATATGTAATCGTGTTTATAGTTCTCTGACAGAGTACATGTATATTTAATCGTGTTTATAGTTCTCTGATACAGTACATGTATATGTAATCGTGTTTATAGTTCTCTGACACAGTACATGTATATGTAATCGTGTTTACAGTTCTCTGGCACAGTACATGTATATGTAATCGTGTTTACAGTTCTCTGACATAGTACATGTATATGTAATTCTGTTTACAGTTCTCTGACACAGTACATGTATATGTAATCGTGTTTACAGTTCTCTGACACAGTACATGTATATGTAATCGTGTTTACAGTTCTCTGACACAGTACATGTATGTGTAATCGTGTTTATAGTTCTCTGACACAGTACATGTATATGTAATCGTGTTTATAGTTCTCTGACATATGTAATCGTGTTCTGATTTATCTGACGCAATAAATGTGTATGTAATCGTATTTAGAGTCCATTGACATAGAAAATTTTTACTTTGATACAGTATCAATAGTATGGTATCTAATGTTGAATTTTGAAGAAGAATTTAGAGGTACAGAATTATTATTGTTTTCCTCTTAGTTTCTCTGTCTTTTTATAGTCACGATATAATTTTTATTAACTTACTGTTAACAGTAAAATTCTTAAGTCTTCTTTCTTGAGGTATAACAATAAGATAATGAAGTAACGCTCTGGCTAACATTCGTACGAATATCTTGTTTAAAACTGTTTGGAACTTAGAAATGAAACAGTTACAATAAATAATTCGTTAAAGAAACAAAGTGTCAAACTTTTGCAGTTGTGAGCAGTTCTTATTTATTGAAGGGTCAAAGTTAGTTTTGCCAAAGTGAGATATATAATGCACAACTTGCCTCAAGTTGTCACAAAACGACTTTCAGCTTCATGAAACATTTGCGGTTGGATCAACAACTAGAGCGCCTTTTATCTGACAGATATTTTCCCATTAACTCTAAACCTTAATATATTATGTAAAATCTTGTTGTACTATTTTTGCACAATTGAAATTGTAAACAATTTTATTTTGTTTATGATGTTGTAATTTAACTTTTAAACGTGTAAAAGTTCGTCAGTATTTTTATTTTATTTCACATGGCCCGCAAGGCCCATGCATCAACTTCACGACTGTGAGGTGAGTTGATGAAAGGAACTTTGAACCTTTTGGCACGCATATCATAAAGGTATCATAAATTGTAGTGACCCTATAGACTATACAACAACAGTTTCAAATAAAAATAAACTACTTCAAAATGTTATTTAAAATTTGATTACTATACTACCTATTCCAATCACAAAGATAATACGCCTGGAAATAATGCACTAATAACGGCCAAACTCAGGAACATTTGTGCAGAAGGTCGGATCGGATTGCGGTTTTTTGCATTCAATTCCGGAACGCATAAGGAAACTTTTTTACCACTTTGTGTCGTGAACCTTTTAAAAAATTACATCGCTGTATCTAAAAATGTATTCGTAAAAGGGCATTCTTTAGTCAATTAAGAAATAAATTCAATCTTGCCCATCAATCACTCGAATGGTACGAAATTCGGAATCCGGGGTTTTTTTAGTAGGGGAAAAATATATACGTGATGTGGAAATTTAGGTTCCATTTTCGAAAAGAAGCCCCTTGGTACCAAATTTCGGCTCATGCAAGTGATTTCTAGGTAAGATATGAATTTTTGTCTTAATTAACTGAAAATATGCATTTTTAAATAGCATTTTTTGATGCAGCGATGCAAATTCCAAACATCTTTGACACGAAGTGGTCTCAAGGGTTCCTTATGCGTTCTGGAAGCGAATGAAAAAAAAACCACATTTCGATCCGACCATCTGCACAAATGTTCCAGGGTTTATGTGCTTTATTTCCTGGCTTATAAATTTTGAATGGGTAAATCGCTTTAAATTTTAGCAATTTATACTATAATTTAAGCCTATTGACTATTGTTGGTAGTAAAAACAGTAACACTTCAGCCCTTTTTTATTGCAAGGGTGGCACTGATATTGAGGCTGTATCCATCCAAATACTGCGAAGTCATATGATTTATTCAACCATTATAAGGCTTCACTAATTACTAAATATCAATATCATCAAACTGATATAATCTGTAAAAATTTATTGTTTACTGGCAGTTAATTACAATCCCAAACAATATAACCATTGAGAAATGCCACAAATTGGTCTCATTGGTTAGTTTCATATCGCAATTGTAAATTTAGACGCAATCAGCTGTGTAGTGGAAACAGTAATAATGGCCACAGAGAACCTGATTGGTTAACAACATCCTGATACTAATTACAATTTAATTGATGCCCACTGAGGTTGCATGGATATAGATAATTTTTGCTGATAATATGAATTATGATCAAACATGCTTTTCCATATTACACACAATACACTGTATGGTATGTGAAATATTGTAGTAATTATATTAATATTAACTTAAGCTATTGCAAGTTTAAAAAGTGAAATAATTCATCTTTCAATAACATAACAGTTTAATTGTATTGTAAGAATTGTTTAATAGTTCAGTTATCGTATGAGAGGGATGCCTCCTCTCGTACTGAGTTACTGGCTGTCGCGTGTGGTGTCCTGAGGGAACAGAACACTCGTCCAGAAGCCAACAGTACGACAACTGAGTGAGATAAGCAGATTAATGTTATTAAACATGTATATGTTATTTTTTGAAGATTTTAAGCTATCGTTTATTGTGCTTTTTTTATTTTAAATGTTCCCTTACCACTTCACATGGGCTAACAGGTCTGTACGTGAACTTTATTCAAACGAGTGAGGTACGGACCGTTAGTAGTTGGGAACTCGAACCTTGGACCCGGTACCCCGCAGTTCGAAGCCGTACAGTAGTCACTGATCCACTATGCCAGGATTGGTTCATGTATGACAGTTAAATGTCCTATATAAAACAAAGTCTGAATATATACTGTTTAACTAAGGCAGCAATGTGGTGAATTAACGTGGCATATTTCCTGACTGAACAGGATGCAGAGAAAGGGACTTCTGGTATTGTAATGACTGGAGATCCAAGCAAATATATTGGATATTTTGTTGCAAATGGGGAGGCTATAGCAGGATTTCAACTAAGTATACAGTTAAATGTACAGTAAAGTTTACATTAAGGAGTTCAAGAGAGTGTATAGTTAAGAGTACAGTAAGGAGTTGAACAAAATCCATTGTTAATAGTACAATTAGGGCTATAAAAATGAGTTAAATAAAACAAAAAGTTTATTGGGGGTATAGTAACAAGTTCAATATAGTCTGCATTAAAAAGTGCAATCTTGTACACCGGTGAACACGTGTTGTCAGTATTGTACTTACGAAGGGCTGGTACAAGGAGTATAATAAGTTTTTGAATAAGAATAATGCTGAATTAGGATAAGAATATTGTATAATAGTCTTAAACAAGAAATTCTGTCCACTTCTATTCAAAAGGTTCTTCTTAAACATTTTAATTAGAATTTCCAAGCAGGACTTTCTCGCGTGCCTTCTGATCCATTCTATTACAGATAACTAACTCTACCCAGATAGCTCATCCCCGTGCTAAAGAGTGTAAACTGTCGGTAGTGTGTAAACTGTCCGCATTAAAGCGCGTCGATCGGCTGTTGAACTCAGTTACGCGTCTCGTTCATTTCACTAGTTAGAAGCAACGAACTTATCGAATGTTAGAAGAGAACTAATGTTAGAAGAGAACTAATGTTAGAAGAGAACTAATGTTAGAAGAGAACTAATGTTAGAAGAGAACTAATGTTAGAAGAGAACTAATGTTAGAAGAGAACTAATGTTAGAAGAGAACTAATGTTAGAAGAGAACTAATGTTAGAAGAGAACTAATGTTAGAAGAGAACTAATGTTAGAAGAGAACTAATGTTAGAAGAGAACTAGAAGAGAACAGGTCAATGCGGCAACGTCGCATCCTAAAATCACGATCGTGTAGTGCATGTTGCCTACAAACTCCTTCCCGTATACTGTGAGCTATCAGGGTAGAGTTAGTTAACTGTGATTCTGCCTTATTTGAATTGAATCATTAATCATAATATTTTAAAATTTTATATTAGAAAAAAACGATAAATCATAGTAACTATCATAAGTTTTGTATGACCTTGTACAAGTAATTGAATAGCAGTTTTATTCACTGGCACTCCAGGCACTTATTGTACACAGAAGTCCTAATATAGGTATTTTTACCTACATTTAGAAGCTATTTACATTTATAGTTGATAAACAATTAGATATCACATTTTAATGGTATATTTATTGTTTGGGTTTTCTGTTTCTTAAAAGAAAAAACCATCAATTAAGAATTATAGCTGTTTAACGAGAAGTATTCTAACACTACTATAATAAATATACTATATTTACATGCCCAAACAGGTCAGCCGGTTGCCAAGTGGTCTAGGGAGTCAGGACTTAGAACATGAGTTATAAATAATGCAGGTTCGAATCTTGTACTTGACTGAGAATTTGTATCAGTAATATTAGCCCCTTATACTGCATTTATTCTACTTTTAATCAGTATGATACGTTCCCCACACATTCCGGTAGTCTATGGGGAATGGGCAGTGTAAGGTAAAACGTGTGATCAGCCTCTCCTTAAAAAATAAATTATCTATATAATGTATATACATTATACAGGCCATAATGATTGGTATATTAAATATTGGATTATCCAATGAATTTAAAAACTGTATTTTTATAGCACATTTTAAATTAAATTAAAGTATTCGAGGGCACAAAAAAATAATATAGTTAGATAAATAAATTCCCAAATGTTCAGTTAATACTGTTTTATATGTGATACATTCTACTACTTCTACTGCACAGCTGGATTTATTTACCTACTCCAGTCAATTAGAACCCTTATCCTCAAATTATTAATTGAATTATAGTTAAATATATATTTTATAAATTAATATGTTGATCGTAAAACCAGGTGGAACCTTTTTACCCTATATATTTCAGCATTTAATTTATGATTGTACTTAAATGAAATTATCAATTCACAACCAATCCATTTTGTTCGAGGATTTTAGAGAGCAGTTACTGAGGTAAACACGTTACATCCCCTGGAGTGGAGTGTCAACTCCCTCTCCAATCAACTAGGAGAGGCCCTCCAGGGATTCCCTCGGGAATTGTTTCATGGCATGTAACATTGATGTTAGGGGTTTTCCAAGATGTTTTATAGTAACATATATTACTCACTAGTTATAACTATCCATACATGGTTTAAGACTAAAATAATACATTATCTTAATGTATAAAATGTATATCCATTATTCAGATATCAATGGATTTCCAGCGTTCCAATATGTTTGAGAGGTGATTTTGGGATTTTGGTTGTTAAGGTCTTAAATACTAAAACTAAGAGGTGCTGTTCGGCCTTGGGTTGCAGGGCTCCACCCCACTGAGTTTCAAATTAGTTTCTACGTTATTTTTAGAAGATTGTTTATTTTCAAAGCTTTAACTTAACAGCTTAGTAAGAACGAAACTTAATTCTATTACAAAACTTAGCTTGTCTTCAGGTAGCAACGCCATCGCAGATACTGAAAATTAATTTACATGTTTTGATTTTACTTTCAGTGCCATGATGGCTCATAGGCTAGGATTTCGAATTGTGGAGGGCAATTTCTCAAGTTCGAATCCCAAGCTGAGCTTACGGTCATGGTTATTTACTCTTTTAATAAAGTTCACTCACAGGCTTGCAGATTCGTTTGAACTGGTAGATGAAGCTTCTTTAAATGCAATATAAAAATATTAATAATCTTTAGATTTTAGGGATCCTAAAATAGTTTTTTTAGATGTAGCTTAGACAACAAAGATAATTTCTTTATCCTAAATTATGATTATTCTTGTATCCTTTACCTTAAATTATAAAATAAAATAAGCATTTATAAAACTACTAACTGCCTGATTTGTTCTTTAAATCCAATCCTGTGATGATTCTTTCACGTAGTAAAGCAAGGACAGTTAACTTGTGTGTGATTTAGTTAAGTAAAGTTTCACTATCGTCTGCTTTTGGCTGCAACACTACAAAATAAATAAATATAGACCAACAGAAACAATTCAAGTATTTAATGTAGTATTTATAGTATTGTTCTGTAAATTATGTTTTTATTCGTAATTCGGAGAAATGGGTATATAGTATGTACTAGCTACATTATTACAATTTCATTTCAAACAAGGTTTTAATCTAGACGTTATACATAGAAGCATGATACATTTTTTATACATTTTTTCATGATTGATCATCGAAATCTTCTATGAAAAATCATAATATAGAAAGCTGTTATTAGTAAGAAAATGATAGTATACTTTAAGATTCCAATAAATTGGGATATTTATTATACTGAGCTTGCTACTTGCTGACATTGAGTTTCGTACAAAGTTAGTGTTGTACGTGAAATTGGTATAAATATAAAAAATGACATCGTGACAAGAATTAGGAGCAATGATAAGATGTTCAATCATAATAAATTATAACATTTCTGGGATTTTCGCTATCAAAATGATTCACTTGACAAGCATGATTAAATGACACTTCAAAGAAACTAATTTTAATTCGTTCTTTATCGAATTTCTCTATGAAGGTAAATCTATTTATGATTTCTTTCTTTGATAGAACGAAAGAACTTAACCCTCAAAGCATTTTACTTTAGAACTAAATTGTCAACACAAAAATTTGATTAAAATAGTATATTAAAGCATAGTGTATTAATAAAAAATAAATCAAATTAATGTTTAGTTAGTTAAATATTTTCACTTATATCAACAATTAAAATTGTCACCTCAGACACCAACCAAGCAAAAACGTTCTGAGTAGTTGTTGTACGTCATTGAGTTTTATACATGAATTACGTTAAATTAGAGGACAAATTTAAATCTAGCAAGAGATAGTTGTTAATCTGAAAGTAGTCTAATAATACTTTAAGTTACTAATTACTCCACAATTTTAAAGTACTAAAATTTTTACATTACTAAAATAAGGAAAATGCGCTCACTTCACCTTCTTCTCTTTTTTTACAAGTACCTTTCTAATTTATTCAAAGCAAACTTTCTTTTAATTTTCTTACAATTGTTTTAGCATTTAAAATTTTAATCCGTGCCAATACAATTAACACCATGCTAGTGGCGTAAGTTATTCCAGACTAACTTTAAAAATTAGTCAATAGATTTAAATTGTTGTCAATATTAAACGATAGAAAATACAAAATGTGTCAATTGTATAAGGAAACTAAACTGGATGGTACGAGACCAAGGTAATACAGTTCGTTGGTACGTGAGTCGACTGCAGTGAAACTATATTGATTTAAATTGTAATGCCACAAGTTAATGAATGTACATTGTTACCTGCTTAATCTTCACAAGAAGAAGTTTTTATAACAATGTGGACTTTTTCAAATTCGTTCTGAATTTGTTTTTGTACATCAGTAACTTATTATAAAAGTTTAAGTTTAACACAGTATGTTCTTTGGTTAAGAATATAATGGCTTTAATGTATATTTCAAGGAATTTATTACACTCTGAAAGTACTATTAACACTTAAATGTTATCGAAGGTTATGTTACGTTGCAATAAGTAAAGTAATTAAACCTGACCATCAAAGGACACGTTCATTGACCGTTTCCCACCACGTGCAACAACCGATTAACTCCATACCATAATTAATTTACGTAACAAATCATCTTGTGAGAGAAGTACCTTCTTTTTCGTGTCTAGTGATTAAAAAGTAATGTTTGCACCTGTGTGGTCTTCATGATGAGACCTCTATTCTGAGACCTCTGGGCTTCACAGTAACAACCAGTATGGAGTGAAAGACTGGCATTTGAATACTCACATAAGTTATAAATGAACTTTCATTTATATCCCAGTTTCATATATAACATATTGTGGTCTGAAACACTCCTTCAGCTATTACTTCCTTCGTTCCAAGTAGTTCTCGAGATGGTATCGTCCAGATTTTAAAGCTAATGAGTAAGGTTCAAATAATACTTTTGAGTGTATAGTTGGTACTAAAGTTATACATTGTCATTAAGTCTTAAAAATAACCAATTAAAAGTGAATTCAGAATAAAAAGTTTTTTTATTTTTTGGAATCACCCTAATTTTTATACAGCCCTATTCTGAAGAGGTGGAGTTTTAAACTATCTCTTCTCGTGGTAGATATAATTTGAAACATTGGAAATGTTGGTTACATATTTAGGCATCACTTTGTTATAGATATTTATTGATAAATTCGTATTAAAACTGTGATATTAGAAGAATTTAAGGGGAGGGGGATTAAGGGATCAACTGGAGATCCTGAGTAATCAACAATATCAATCAATCTGACATAAATTCAATCTGACAATAGTGAAGCGTAAATACGTCACACAACACAAATACACAAAAGTTAAAGAATATTAAATATAGTGATTGAAATTAGTTTTAATGAACCGGGTACCATCCTCAGACCTGGGGGATTTAATAAGCAACTGTCAGTCTGAAGTTTACTACGAACCATTTAGGCAGTTTATTTGTATATATGACCCACCTACCTTATTATACACGTACAGAGGCAATAGTAGAGAGGCATAGTTAGGTGTAGTAGTGTAGCTCTAGTCTCACCATTTGTAATTTTATTTACCGATTTTAGCCGTAAATTTTAGACATGGTTCATTTCATTTCAAATTAATTCTCATATTAGTTCATTCTAATCATTGAAATTCGTATTAAATAGTTATGGAGCTGTAATATTTTATATAGATCTCTTATATGTGTTCGCAATATTACACATGTCTTCAATATAAAATCTATATTAGACCAATTGAATGTCGAAACTTATTTATCAGTTTAGGTTTAATCAAAGTTATTTTGTTACTGTAAAACTAAAACAATAATTCATCAAAATGATTCCAATTTGAGTATTTAATTGAAGTTTCCTTGGCATAACTTTATACTATCATTCCAATCAAACTAAAATGTACCTATTATACTAAAACCTATTTTTGGGATTACAAATATTACACCAGATAAAATATTTAATCTTAAATTCTCAGTACGCGTGTTTAATCCGTGTTCAATGTTAGTCTTGCAGAATACAAACTTGTCCGACCACAAAATACTGCAGAAGTTTGTTAACGGTACTTGATTTTCTGTTAGATTACTAAGTTTGGGCTTACTGTTCTTAATTGTGTTAGTTTACTAACTAGTGTTACTATTTAGTTTTTTAAGCATCAGCAAACTAATTTCTATTTACAAAAGGAAGCTGAAAGTATTTCTATTCCGAATTACGTGTTGGTATAGATACAAACAAGTGAACCTTATTCAAGTGAAATACAAAACTCCCTTTCTACTTTCCTCTGATCTCCGGAAAATAAATGTGGTTAACCGAAATCAATCACCATTTTAGTTGTACATTTTGAACTTGTATTTTATTAAATTTTTTTTGAGACTTGTCCTTGTTTTATACTATTTTGCATTGTAATCTTACAAAAGCTTGACATTTATCTTATAGAATCTCATAGAAATCTTACTAATCTTAGAGAAAGATTGACATTTTAAACATTTTTGAACATTTTTGGAAATATCTGTTAACTTTTAAAACAACACCAAATATCTTATTAAGTAAAATTTTTAAAAGATAAAACTATTTTTTTCTGATCGTTGTTTCCAATGATCTAGCAACTAACATATGAAGTATACCTATTTATATTCATATTAGAAAAAGTATATTTTATATTATGTTATATCGTACTTAAATACTTTTTTTAATGTGTTAAACACTTCATCATAAACACCTACAATATATATTCCATCTAACAGGACTATGTGTGCCTGTTATTTGGTTTGTTAGTGAGGTCTGCTTCTACAGCTGGTTGAAACTGCATTACATTTACTCTAGCGCTCAACAATGGACCACAAAAACAGCTGATAATTTAAGACTCAAAATTTAACATTGGATGGGAAATCTATTTCTGTATAAAATCAATGGTTAAACGGTCCAAAACATATGTTTATTAATTATCAAAAGAAGAGTATTTAATTTTTCCACTTTTTACTTTAAATGTCTGAATAAATGCATATTTATTTATTTATTCGTAAGACGCCAGTCGTCAAGATATGGGTGAATGTAGATTTCGAATGAGAGTAATGAGTGTTGATGAGCGAATGTAGTCATTGTTACAAACCGAAGCCGATTATTTCTTAGAAAGTGCCATAAATTAATATCCCAATGACAAATGACCCAGAATACATTTCTTTATTTTTTCGGGTCTTGTCTGAGGTAAAAATTAAATTCAAAACATAGGTTAACATAATTTAACTAAGAATTTATGTCAGGTTGATTGATATTGTTGATTACTCTGGATCTCCAGTTGATTCCTTAATCCCCCCCCCTAAATTCTTCGAACATCACAGTTTTAATGTGAATTTATCAATAAATAGCTACAACAAAGTGAAAGTCACACAACACAAAAGTAAAAAAATTTTAAAAATAGTGATTGATATTAGTTTTAATGGACCGGGTACCATCCTCAGACCTAGGGGATTTAATAAGCAACTGTCAGTCCGGAGTTTACTACTAACGTTTTAGGCAGTTTATTTGTATACGATGACCCACCTACCTTACCATACACGTACAGTAATATTGACCTGAACGCCCTCCCCCAAAAATGTACAATGGTATTGACTCGCCATCGACGTAAAATGGTACTGACCCTCCCACTCTCCCACATACGTACAGTGGTATTATATAGATGGGAGGGTAGGGTTCAATACTACCGTGCGTGTATGGGTGGGTGGGTGAGTGGTATATACACTGATGGTGGGCTCCTCTCTCACTACATTACCTCTAGCCTTTAGTGTAGTAATAGAGGGAATAGAGTGATTATGTTGAGCTATACGATTTATGATACTTATCTGTTATTGTAATTATTATTTCTTTTTAACTATATTTAAAAAAAGAATTTCTTTAAATTTAAATGTTGAAGAATTACTAAGTGGTTTTGCAAGTAATTATAAAGTATGTTTAGAGGTCTCTCCATGTCACGGTGTGCGGTTAGTTCAACAGTGCCAATAGTAGGGGTTGGAAGTTAATGTTCTAAAGAGAATAATGTCGAAGACAGAAACGATAACCGTCTTCAAATTAGTTTTTCTATCCCTATTGGAGTTACATTAAGCTTATAGCAAATAAAATTCGTAAGTCACCGTACTCAAGGTATAAACATGACATAGTGACGAAGACGTCATACACTCTGGCTGACACGTAAACGGATATCTTGTTTAAGTTTTTTTTTGGGGGGGGGGGGGAATTGAGAAGCTAAACAGTTACGTTGTGATACTCAAACTTTTGCAGTTGTCAGCATAAGTATACTTAACATTCACTAGAGAAAGTATTGAAATACAACGAGAAACTAAAAATGTCTATACTTTTAGTTTAGAATATCAATCGTGGTTTAAATTGTGTCAAAAATTAAATATATATTCCAGTAGAATTAAATCTATCTAAACATTTCAAAAACGAGACAGTATACAATGATTGTAGTTAAATTGATAAATGTTTGTTTAGCATTAAAAATATATTAATAGTTAGACACTATAAATATTTTAATAACATTTTTAATGTAATTAAATTATATATTTAACATGTTTTGATAAGTGGTTCTCTATTCCGATTCTGGAAATAATGCTCTCAAACAAATTTAATTAAATACAGTTGATATTAATAATTATAAATACCTTCTGTATTTTATTAAATTATTTTACTATCAATTACTGTAGAACAAATTAGATACATCGAATATTCTTTGTAACGTGGAGTTATTACATCTGTTTGTTTGTATCAATAGCTTTTGGTTTTACAAGAGAGTTACAAGTGTGCCTCCTTAAATATTTGTTAGATTTTAATAATTTAATTACAAGTTTTACATTTCAACAAAAAAATCTGAATAGTAACAGTCAAACAATAAAAAGCAAATGTGAGATTCTCCCCTCGTATTCTACATCTTTGCAATGAATTAGTAAATACAAATAAATATCAAATGTGAGGACATAAACTAACAATATAATTAGAGAAGATTGCGTACGATTCGAAGGTTACATTAAAATGCGCAAATTGATAACAAGAAGCATTGAACTTGTACGATGCTGATTGCAGTTTTGGAGGTTGGGTTTGAAGCGGTCTCTGTAGCTGGAACCAAAAGGTTGTACGCCATTGTATTTTTTTGAGGTTGAACCTCTTGAAGCGGTCTCTATACCTGGCACCAAAAGATTATATGCCATTGTATTGTTGTAGGTTGGATCTCTCGAAGCGGTCTCTGTAGCTGGCACCAAAAGGTAATACGCCATTGTATTTTTGTAGGTTGGATCTCTCGAAGTGGTCTCTCTCTGTATCTGGCACCAAAAGGTATTATGCCATTGTATTGTTGTAGGTTGGATCTCTCGAAGCGGTCTCTGTACCTGGCACCAAAAGATTATATGCAATTGTATTTTTGTATGTTGGATCTCTCGAAGTGGTCTCTGTAGCTGGAACCAAAAGGTATTACGCCATTGTATTGTTGTAGGTTGGGTCTCTCAAAGCGGTCTCTGTAGCTGGCACCAAAAGATTATATGCAATTGTATTTTTGTAGGTTGGGTCTCTCGAAGCGGTCTCTGTGGCTAGAACCAATCAACTACACAATACTTCGAGATTATGTTTTTTGATACTTTGAGAAGCAAGTGTTTCAGGTAAAATCAGCTGTACACAAATGATTCCAGAATGCCAAATATACTTTCTTTAGTGTGTACTTATTTACAGGAAGTTTCTAAAATTACTATGTTACTGAGTTATTGTTGTATTTATTTATAACAACGTTAAATATAATATTCATAAAACATTATATAAAAATTAATCTTAGGATAGTTTCCTAAACACCATTTATTAAAATTATATTTTAATAATGGTTTGTGGGAAAACATATTTGAATGAACAGTAGTAGTGTTGTATTAAAATTGTGTTGTAGATCAATAAATGATTTCATAATGTAGTCACACAAACAAAATGCTACATACAAAAACTTATTTTCGTCATAGTCTCCACTTAGCCTATACTGCTTTTAGTTATATCTATCAAGCAGTTGGTGGCCATAGGGAGGGCTTCTCAGCCCTTACTTTATATTAAATTAAACTTATTTCTCGTTGAACAAATTTTTATGTATATTAGTTCATAATGCAGCATAAAAGTAGTTTATATTTTTGAGATAGAGAGGGAGAGAGAGAGAGAGAGAGAGAGAGAGAGAGAGAGAGAGAGAGAGAGAGAGAGAGAGAGAGAGAGAGAGAGAGAGAGAGAGAGAGAGAGAGAGATTGGTCGTCACAATTTTACAAATCAATGTTTCTTTCGCATCTAAATATGTTAACGTAGTTTTTCAATTTAAAATTTTACACACTAGTTTTGAGTTAATTATATACATAAAAAGTTATCTCTGTTAAAAATCAAAAGTACAAACAATTGTGATATTTCTTATAATGACTGATCATTTACTGACATTGTTCTTCGTAAAAGTACTGAAATAGCTAAAATTAGAATAATATATCTGTTTTATATCACTCATAATCCTACTTAACATTTCACTGCTTGACTTGAACTGTTATACGTCCTTCTGGTACTGTAAAAGCATTCTCTAAAGAAATGAACTTTTTCTTAATTATTTTATTGTAAATTATTGCAACTTAGCCTTTATTTGTATTTATACATACTTTTAACGATTGTTGTTTCATTAAGAATTTAAATGTTCTTGCTTTAACATTCGAATTATATAAAACGAAAAAGTTTTTATTTATATTGAAATGTGCCAAGGATAGGCACGTTCAACTGTAAAATCAACCTGGGCAGACTGTCAACACAAGGGAGGACTGAGCGGAGAGGGAGGCCATTAAGTGATTGCCAGAATTGCCAATCGGTTAAAACTATTATTTAGTTTCTTTGCATATAAGAACAGTTTAAAAAGAACCCGTTTTTTTTAACACAATTTTGTGGATTGTGACGATAAGTAATTATTTAATTAGCTTGTTTTTATCTTTGTTCTGGTCATTTAAATTAAAAATGTTTTCATTGGCAGGTGTTTTATTGAAAATATTCATGAATCAAGCCTGAGATTAAAATTAAAAGAACCATGCAGACAGTAAAATAAATCTGGAAAATAAAATTAAATTCCCATCAGTATCACCGAAATTATTAGGCTTTTTAATTTCACTGTTTTTTCCTTGTATGATCAACTTTTATCGATTAGATTTGAATTGTAAATGCCACAAAAATATATTAACTCGTTGTGTATCAAGAGAACAATTAACTACAAGATAATCATGTTAAATCATAATATCTCTGAAAACACTAACGTTTCAGAGAGTAATTTCATTATTTTCAAGTCTGTGCTTGACCAAGCATGACTGAAATGTTGAAACTTCAAAGTAACTGATTTGAATTCGTTCTATATCGAATTCTTCTGATAGAGCCAAATCCATGACCTCTTTGTTTCAGAATTCAACTTAAACACTTCAGGAATTTAATTTTGAAAGCAATGTAAAATAAAATACGATGATTAAATTAATTAGTAAGAATGGACACTGAAAATGCTGAGAGTTAAAGAAATGTGTTTTACTTTTATCAAGATACGTTCTTGTAGGCCAACACAGCATGTCTTTGGTGCGGTTTGTAGGCTCTTTAATTGTCATGTGTCTATTATAATATTGATCAGTGTACACTGTATTAAGTTTTTATTGAATGATGGAGTTTTATATTTAGTTAGGGTTCAGCTTAAAAAGTAATTGAACACTTATAGAACTAAATCTAGCATGGAAAATTAATAAGGCGTCCAAGGAATATTATATGTTAGTGCGCTGTAATTCGCACACCATAAAATTCATGTATCTAAATTTGGAAAGCCGTCAGCCAAGTGGTCTAAGGCATCAGAACTTTGAGCATGAGCGAGATATAGGACAGGTCAAATCTTGACTGGAAGATTGTATCACAAATATTCACTTTGTACTGCACTGGTTTTCTCCCCCTTTCCTGATATGTTTCCAGCATAGATCAATAAGCTATGGAGGATGGAGCTACTAAAGTTAAAAAGGATATCAGCCTCTTTAAAAAAAATTACATTAGAAACAAAGCAATAGCATCATTTCACCCCCATTTCTCATGAATTTCTTTTTAGTGATGATTCATTTTCAGCTGATGTTTCCATTTATTTTAACATTTGTATTAGCAAAGTAAGGGAAATGGACCAATAGCATGAAAATGGATAGTATAAAAAATACTAATTATTCTTTTATATCAGTATCGGTAAAAATTTTTTTAATAAAAGTTACAAATAATTTTTTACGTAAAATAAAATGATGATAGAGTGTTTATTGCACATACCATTGACAGTATATTCTCGGGTATTTTGAGAAACTGATGATGACTAAGGGCAACTCCACCCACTCAATACACCTATCCGAGTGAGGATGGAAATGGGTGAAAGTTTATCTGTATTCTATTCTGAAACACTTGTGACGATTAGATGTGTGAGACTCTGTCCATTTAATGTACCCATCAAAGTGAACCCTCTCTTTCATAATAGCAAAAATTATTTAATAAAAAACTCATTCATACTCCTATAAATTCTTAAAATATGGCCTGTGGGTCACACTAGTCAGAATAAACTGTATGCTTAATTATTTTAAAAGTTTGTAAGTGTTTTGATCAAAATACACACTGAAAAATACATTGAATACAACCGTATATTGGGTGGTATAGGATATTGCATCTAGGTTATGTTTCTTAAACTTCTTTATCAAGAAATATGTATTCAGACTCCACGAGCTGGGGTTAAAGAAAACATTTACCTTACATTATTTACACTGACTGCAAGAGCATTGGTCCCACTCTCTTATATGAAAATCTCTAGTAAATAAAAACAAATTAAGTCTTGTTCAGACCGCGACCTCCTGAAGGTTTAAGGAAAGTTTAGGGAACACAGATGTAATATGCTATGCCACGCAACTTCCGGTACCTTGTAGGGAATTCGAATACCACCGAGATAATGTTTATATGATTATGCATTAATATTGTCATATTTAAATGAAGATATTCTTAAGAAGTACTTCTTATATTTCAACCAACTGCCGAGAGAGATGGCAAAGACCTTGCTTGCAACCAACTGCCGAGAGAGATGGCAAGAACCTTGTCTGCAACCAACTGCCGCAGTGACTAGTTATCTGTATGCAAATGTTGCATGTTATTACGCGTCTATGTTAGGACTGTTCTTACACACCATGACTGTTCTAAGAAATGGCTTGTTGCCGATGTATTCTCCGCCGTTATTGTGGTTCATTACAGTTAATTTCAAATTCAATTGTATCTTTTTGTGTCTTGGCATGCTAATTACTTGTGTTTATACTTCATGAATTGAAGTTATATCTTAGTAGATGCTTGAATCTTTTTTGTCAGGTAGAAGAATGAAGAAGACCAGGGAAATTAAGTTCCGGCTTATATCAGCATCAGATAGGATACCAAAGACAACATAGCGACAGCACGGAGAGTCTTGGCGATATTCATCAATAACGTAAGTCTTACTTCTGTGTATGGGTGAGCGTCTAGCCACACTTCTAGGCACATAATAATTCCTACTATGAGTATATTAAAATCCGCCATTTATATTTGTTGGAAGTACTGACTGAAGGCTAAGAAAATTAGAGTTTCATCATTCAACAAAAACATATCTTATAAATAAATTAAATAGAACTGTAATCGACATAAATAATCAATTCCAATAAATTTTAGAGTTTATTCATGAGGTCTTTCGATTACGAAGTATCTTTTCAATGTTGGTGTGAGGGTTCGACAATAATACTTCGCAATTGAAAGGCCTCACATATAAAGTTTAAAATTTATTGGAATGGTTGATTATTTATTATTATAATTACAATAGGAAACTCCTCAAGAACCATAGTAAGAATTGTATTTCCAGAACTACAGTATTACTTTCACCAACATACTTACTGTCTTAGGAGAAGGTTTACTGGCCTAAGATATTAATTTTGGAAGGGCAGTTGCACAGGTGAAACCGATTTTATACAAATGGAGCGGTTGCTTGCAAATACACACACACACACACACACACACACACACACACACACACACACACACACACACACACACACACACACACACACACACACACCCCCCCACACACACACACACACACACACACACACACACACACACACACACACACACACACACACACACACACACACACACACACACACACACACACACACACACACACACACACACACACACACACACACACACACACACACACACACACACACACACACACACACACACACACACACACACACACACACACACACACACACACACACACACACACACACACACACACACACACACACACACACACACACACACACACACACACACACACACACACACACACACACACACACACACACACACACACACACACACACACACACACACACACACACACACACACACACACACACACACACACACACACACACACACACACACACACACACACACACACACACACACACACACACACACACACACACACACACACACACACACACACACACACACACACACACACACACACACACACACACACACACACACACACACACACACACACACACACACACACACACACACACACACACACACACACACACACACACACACACACACACACACACACACACACACACACACACACACACACACACACACACACACACACACACACACACACACACACACACACACACACACACACACACACACACACACACACACACACACACACACACACACACACACACACACACACACACACACACACACACACACACACACACACACACACACACACACACACACACACACACACACACACACACACACACACACACACACACACACACACACACACACACACACACACACACACACACACACACACACACACACACACACACACACACACACACACACACACACACACACACACACACACACACACACACACACACACACACACACACACACACACACACACACACACACACACACACACACACACACACACACACACACACACACACACACACACACACACACACACACACACACACACACACACACACACACACACACACACACACACACACACACACACACACACACACACACACACACACACACACACACACACACACACACACACACACACACACACACACACACACACACACACACACACACACACACACACACACACACACACACACACACACACACACACACACACACACACACACACACACACACACACACACACACACACACACACACACACACACACACACACACACACACACACACACACACACACACACACACACACACACACACACACACACACACACACACACACACACACACACACACACACACACACACACACACACACACACACACACACACACACACACACACACACACACACACACACACACACACACACACACACACACACACACACACACACACACACACACACACACACACAAGTCATTTGGTCATTTATTCGCAAATTATTTGTAAAATTTAGTGCTTTTATATGTATATTGTTTATAAATCAGTTTAATTTTAATATTTTATCTGTTGAAACATTAAAAGCTTAGATTAAAAATTACTTGAGAATTTGAAATAATTCTTGTATTTGAGACATATAACTATAAAATTACTTCTTTTGAACTAAAAAAACAAATACTTATAAATGTATACCTTTTTAGTTCTTTATTGGAAAATATGTAAGGTTAATTTCATATGTCTGACTGAACAGGATTAAAAATGTTATTGCAAACAAAATAATTAATCCTACGTTCTAGGTACGGACGTGTATAATTCGTATTCAAACGGGTCTTGCAGAATTCAAATTTGTCAGACACAAAGTACGGCTGAAGTTTGTTAACGGTACTTGATTTTATGTTAGATTAGTAAGTTTACGCTGGCTGTTGTTTCTCACGTGAATTTACTTAAATATTTTTAGAATTAAGTTTTGAAGCGTCTATAAATAAATCAAATATACATTATTTTCTAAATTAGAGCTATCAACAAAAGTTATAATACATTCAAAACAACGTAATCATAATATTTGATATATTTTGATGATAAAATAATGTTCTTATATCGTGGATTCTTCAGTATTATTTAATGCATTTTCCGTTTAGCAATTGCCAATTGAAATATACATATTAATATTCCTATAAAACTATCTACCCGTCTGATAAAAATAGTTCTGCTTATGGATTTACACTATGTAATTATTGTATAAAAGAAGAATAAAAACGAATGGTTCCTAAGAATTGGCACAAACTTTCTCCCGTATTATCATTAAAAAATCAAAAACTTTGAAAATTACCAGTTTATTTCCCAAATATGTGTTTTTTTACCGTAACTAAAAAATTAGCCAAGTTAGAGACATGCGGATTTTACTAAAATATTTTAAATTGCAATTCACATCTTTTCTGAAAGTTTAATCAAAATCGTTAGAGGCAATTAAAATTCCATTCCCATTTTCCGTTGGATAGAAAATACCTTTTTTGTGTTTTTTTGCCCATAAAAATTAAAAAAAGTTAACATTTCTATTAAGTGAAAAAATGGTCTGGATATATTAGCTAAATACACCTAAAAACCAAATTTCATAAAAATTAATCCATCCGTTTGGTCTCCAGTTAACTGTACATACTCACAGACAGACACACATACGAACAGACACCAACAATTCTTTTAAAAATAAAAACACTTTTTTTTGTTCAGAGGACCCTAAAATGGATTTTTAACCAAATTGTAAAAAGACTTTTTTAAGATCACAATACTTTCTATATGCTAACGCATATGGGAGAAAGTAAAAGGTTTTTTTACAAAAAAAAAAGAATGTATGTGTCTCTATTATGGAAAATTCTACTCGTTTTATATCCAGTAAACATGATTCTTGTTTCATTAGATTTTTTTTCTACCTTATTTCTCATCCAACAACTTGAAAAAAAAACTATCAAACTGTATGAAACCTGAGTTTATCTTTTCGAGCAAAGGATTACTTAACTGGCTGGAAAGGTGAATATCAAGAATACATTTTATTGCATTTTTATAGGGTAATGCTTGAGAATGTAAAATCTCATATCTCTCGGTAAATATAAAACAAATTTAGAAAAGAGAAAACTACTCATCCTGATGAACATGAATTGAATCTTGTATCATTGAGAAACCTCGGAATTCTCGAACAGTAACTATAATGACAGCAACAATCAGTCAAATTAAATTTTCAACACAAATACAAAATATACTATTACTTTCATATAAATGAAGGAACATGAAACAGACTGCCATAAATAGAAAAAATTTAACTTTTTTATCACAGATTTAAAAAAATCTGTGATAAAAAATATTTATGTGGTGGTAGACACAAAAAATACTCTTTTACTACTACCACCATAAAAATACTCTTGTGGTGGTAGACACAATATCTTGTGTGGTATTTGTTATAAATACCACACTAGTCTGTATGTGTGTGGTATTTATAACTAAATTACATATTTTGCTTGTATTATATTTTTAGGTTGGCTTAAATTTATGCCAAGGCTGTCGACAAAGAAGATATGTGTAGGCAAAATGACTATTCTATGCACTAAAGGAGACAAAACTCTGATTATTGTACAAGTCTGTCTCCATTGTAATGAAAATAATGGTAAAACAAGCTATGAAGACTAACAGCAACTAGACATACAAACAGAACGAATTTTCTAATATAAATATGTCACATCATACATAAAACCCAATAGAAAACAAAATTTTCCAAATAAGAACTTTAGCTGGAATTTTATTTCATAATGTACAGTGTATTAGACCTAGTCTCCAGCTTCTATGACATTTTAGTAACTATTTAGTTGAAATCACGTAAAAATCAAGCAAAATTTGGGTTTTTTACTAATACAAAAATATTTAATTGTATGTATTCAGACAATTCAACATACAAATTCATCAATGACTACACATTCTTTTAGGAGTTAATGATAGTTGTTGTGCAGTACATTAGATCATATATTTAAGAGGGTGTTAATAAATTGTAGAAATGGAGAAGGAATCCCTTTCCAAGGGTATAAAGACAATGGTGGTGAGTTAATGACCGTCCTAACGACCCTTGTAAGGGAAACGCAGAATGATAATTGCCATCCTCTTGTACGACGTGATTCATGTAATGCAGGTTGTCTCTTTCTGGTGTTTGACATGGCTGAGGGTGTAATACGCCATTTTATTTACAAAGTAGTTTAACTTATCACCAAAATAAATACTAATAGTACAGTATTCCAATAGATACTAGATTGGACAGAATGATTGGAAATAAGAGATACATTAACAAAAATCTTAGCCTACTAATGTAATAATTTCGTCACCAGCAACAATGTAAATGTGACAAAAACATTTTAACGTTTACCCAATGGTTTGATCCGAAACCTATTTCAAGACAACGTTTACAATAGAGGTAGTAAACAGAACTAAGTATCTGTAAACCTGTTAGTGTAAATTGTGATTATGTTGGTAAACTGCAAATAAACATCTGGTTGAATATTCGTTTGACATTGTGGCACACATATACTTAAGTATGTTCAATATGTTATCTTTCCAATAAAATGCTTTTTTTTAATATTACAAACATAATCCACGTGTAAATCGAATTCCCGTGACCAGAAAAATAGTTTTTTTGCCTTTTTTATATAACAAGACAAGGTGGTTTTACGAATTTTCCTGTCTCACAACTATCAAAGGTGTTTGTTAGGAGGAAGAATGGCTCCAATACGTCTTTTCGTTCATGAATTATCACGTATTGATGATCACAGTGCATCTTTTTTCTTGATACTAAAAATTTACCTGGAAAATTCCGAACGGATCACATTTCTTCTGATTTTAGATTTTATACAGTACATGAAAACGTCACACAAAACAAATATACACGATAGTAATTTTTTCCCTTACGTAAATACAATTCAATCACAAATGAAAATTTTATGAGTACTACAATATAAAATTGTATTTCACGAACAATACTGATTTACTGAAATATAGTGTCCTTGACATTGGCCTAGACCTGAATGTAGCCATGAGTCTAGTACAGGAAATTTTACTATTATATTGTAATATTAATGAGAAAATTTTAGGGTTGAAGTCAGGATTTTGATTCGTGTGATAATTTATCAATACAGCTGAAGAAAGTGACAAAATACTGAGTGCTAAAGCAAGAGACTCTCCAGGATAAATCGGCAATGTGACGTGATCTCCGGATACAATAACGTGCTTTAATATATCCCTCCCAATATCCACTAAGCATTCAATGACCTTACGTTTAAGTACATTACATTTATTATTTTCAACGTTTGTAATATCAATGGGTAAGTTATGAAAAATAATTTATGAAATGTAATGTGCGGTCGTTATCGAGTAAGTCCTTGTTCTTAGGCCAATTTGAACATAACTGAGTCCAACTGCACAAGTAAAATATCTGTGTTTCAGTGGTTTAAACATATTATTAAAGTTTTTTAAAACATAAATTATTAGAGACTTTACATTAAACTGCTTAAAAGAAAGAATGTTAAATTTGTCAAAGAGTAATTCTGATGGAAACATACGACCTTTGCTAAAGATGCCTTATTTTTAGATTTTTATCAAATATTTCAAGGTTGTAATGTTGATCTATATGGTCCTTTCTATAGAGTCATTCCATTGAAGAAATAATGATTGACAGTTTTCAAAATAGCCTTGTTTTAGTTCAAATAGATTTTACATTTGTGAATTATCTGTTTTAAAATGTGACCACTAGATACTTTTTACATTTTGGATCAACCACTTACTGATTCCAAAGATTTAAATGTTTTATTCAAAACAATGCTCAGCTATTTTTTTTAAATCAATGTTTCTGTTCAATTACAAGAACAACTAATATACAAACAAAGTCCACAATTTAAAAGTGTTGACGAATTGTTTTTTTAATAATAACCGTTTTACAGATAACTGCAATTATTTTGTTTTAGATGTGTTTAGTGTTGGCAGAATTTACAGAAATTGATCCAAAGCATTTCTTACAATATAGAAAGCAATTTAGATTTGATCTTTAAACACCTCTCAATTTTCTTTTTCTTTTAAACATTAATTAATGTATCGTCAAAAAACATACAAAAATACTACCATCATTATTTACTATGTAGTTTTTTTGTAGGTAGCAAATATACTAACAAATATTTTTATTTTTACATGACTGCAAGGGGTTTCATGTCTTTATGACCACACGGGCTTAACATGCCTTCATGAGCATATATGACTTCATGACTACATGAGCTTTACGTGGCTTCATAACTAATGGGCTTTACGTGGTTTCATGACTACATGGACTTTACGTGATCTCATGACACAATGGTGTTTTCGTGACTTAATAGCTGAATATGCTTTACGTAACCATGGATACATTGGATTTACGTGACTTTATGACATCATGGTGTTTGCATGACTTCATAGCTACAAAGGCTTTACGTGGCCATGACATGGACTTTACGCGTCCATAATAAATGGGATTTACGTAACTTCATGACCGCACAGACTGTATATAATTTTAAGTTAATTTGTTTCAGTAAAAGATTAACCACGTTATGTGTGACTTTCGATAACAAACCAAAAACACTATGAAAACATCGGTAAACGTTTTTTATTTACCACTTAAAAATCTTTGAGCGGAGAATATTTGACTTTCAAACTATTAAGTGATAAAATATATTAAACCAACAAGACTTTTAAAGTAAATGTATAAAAATTATCAATTCGTGCATTTTACAGGACATCTAGTTTCAAATATGTGATAATATTCAAAAAGAGTTAAGTATTGAAGGATATTTATTGCAGGAGTTCTTTCCATCAAATCACATAAATGACAAGGAAAATTATCAGAAAATGTGGTTAGAATAATTTTATACCATTGTCTTGATTAACTTTCAAGAATAAAAGTTAAATATCTCAAAATGTACATAAATACGTAGTGTTAAATATGCAATAGTCCTTTGTTTTTAGTTTATTCCCATTAAACCACGTTGTGGTCATATAAGTTTGCGGTTATGTCATTTATGTTCAAATGTGGTGAATATTGTTTCAATAGTCAAATTACGAGTGCTTTCGCCTCAAACAACATACGATGTGGTTGTGGCCCTTTGAATGGGCGTTGGCTTATGTGGGTGTATTCATTATAGTCCGACTCAGTTATGTGGTACATATAATGTTTCACGCCGTCTATCAATATATATAAAACAGAATTATTTATAAAAACATATTCTGCATGCATGGATTAAAATGTAATGTATTTTGTAAGTATTATCGAATAGTAAAAAGAGTAAATATACCTAAAGATTTTTATTATAAATATATGAAACTTAAATGAAACGAATGATTTTGTTTTAGTACTTGAAATGAAATGAAAAACGACTTTATTTTTAAGGTGAGGTTAGGACTGGACAGTCCTTTCTACCACCTAACCTTATCACAAATAACAAAACTAATCATAAAAATAACACTAAACATTACTATTAATAAAATATAAACCAATTGTAATAATTCCGTAATCAACAATAAAAAAAAAACGAAACTCGACATATCAAACATAAAAAATAACTATATAACTAACAAATTAATATCTACACAAAATAATACAAATCTTCAAAAACACAATCATTTATCACTCATACATACCACCCGCAAACCATGACCGCCAAACGCACCCACCCGCTCCGTCCACAGGTACCGCAAAAATAGGTTCTTTAGCTCCGCCCCGAAGCGAGGGCCCTCACCTATAATTTTGATATTGTCAGGAAGCTATTCCATAATCGGCACCCGGATACAGTGAAAGATCTATTGTACAGGGCAGTGCGGTGAATTGGGACTGATAGTAAAAGGGCTCCCTGACGAGTGTTTCTAATGCTTATTTCAGAAATGAACTTGAAACGCTCGGACAGATAGCTTGGAGTTCTGTAATTTAAAACTTTATGAAGAAGAGTAAGTACGTGATAATCTCGAAGCTGTTTCAACTTCAAAACAGATATTTTGGCGGAAAAATGGTGTAACATGATCCTCACGACGTAGGTTAAAAATAAATTTAATGCAGTAATTTTGTGCCATTTGAAGTTTGTCCGAGAGCTTAACAGTCATATCATTGATAACGGTGTCACAGTAGTTAAAGTGCGGCAAAATAAGAGTTTTAACCAACATCACTTTTACATTGAACGGGAAACAGGAAGCATACCGCTTCAAACTGTGGATACCACCAAACACTCTGCCACATGTCACAGTAACTTGGTACTTGGCTGTATTTACTATACTAACAGTTCATTAATCTCTCATTTATATACAAAACAATCATCACTTCTTGTATGAGAAGTCAAAATTCAGTAATGAAATAGTGTCTTAGTTAATGAAAGAATACATGCAGTTGTATGAAATGCAAAAGTTATTATATGTTTTGTTTAGAGTAAAATTTATGGAAAGGTCTAAGTGGTTCTTGTCAGCAAAGTTCCAACTCATGAACAAGGAAAGCTCTCAAAAGATGACAATTATATGAATAGTTTTTTTTTTTAATGAGCATAATACGTGTTGAGCATATACAGTACAAGTAGACGTCACACAAAACACAGATTTATTACAATATAAGCACAGAATGCACAAATATATTACAATACAAGTACAAAATGCACAAATATTATGGTGATCGATTTCGGTGAACCACGCTCACCTTCCTCAGACCAGAGGGATTCATAAAAGAATGTGAAATTTATTATATTGTAATAAGTTTTGTGTTGTGTGACGTTTTACTTGTACTGTAATTATATGAACTATCCACTATAAAAGTATAGTACTTTATCATCCCTTGAACATTAATTTGGAACATGTCGTAGGATTAATTGATAGATTTCCAATTATCCGTGCATTAAGTCAAATGTACTCGTAAAACAGCCGGTGAATCAAGACATAAGTGTGAGGGGTAGTTTAGTTTGCAATAGTGGAGATATTCGCAGGAGGGGAAGTGATGCGACAAATGCAGGATTAAAAATCGAATGTGTATTTTTCCCCGATAAAATTGATTATTGTCACTATCTACATATGCAATTATCTCCACGCTTTCTATGAAAAAATGTCAGTCCAAAAAAAAAGATCCGAATTGGGTTCTATTAATCATACAAAACACAGACAATTTTAACAGGTTAAGTAAAAAAACCAACCATGTATTCTGTTGTGAGCTCTTCTGAACTGAATCGGATTTTTTAATTTTTTATGAGATAAGAATCAACGTTGTTTTCAAAACTTTTACCATTGTACATTTCACTAAGTTATTAACTCAAATATGTTTTTGTTGTGGACAAATTCTTATTTTTAGCTATTGTTATCATTTAATTTATAGGTATATGTTCCATTTTATTTTAGTAATGGTAATAAAATACTCAATATTAATCATATTTATTAGGCGAGCAGCAAAAATATTAATAATAGTTGGATGTATTGATTATTTATTGAAAAAAATAATCGCCTAACGGGGAAAATAATCGATATTTTGGTTGCTTAGACTAGTCAATTATCCTATGACTATTCAGCTGATACAACCATACATTAATATGACCAGTTGCCTATTGCGCTCTGCTGTACGCGAAGACTTGTCTAAAGAAACTTCAGGGCGACACATTTAGGAGAGTCGACCTCGGGGCTGCAAGCTACAATCCATGGTTCAATGGAATCAACTCTCCTCATAAATTTAGTGATTTATCAGCAGTGTGTAGCCCTGAAGATAAGAACTTCAATATGTTAGAAATATTGGTACATTTACAAGTTGTACATAGAACTACTTATGTAGTTAGTTTACTTGTCGTAAACTACTCGGTTTACGATTTTGTAAATAGTTTAGATGATGACCTTGAAGCCTCCATGCAATAATAATTATATCATCTTTCATTATTATAAATTAATTTTATAAGGATAATCATCAAACGTATATTCTTTTTATAAGACAACCAAGTCATTTTATTTTTAGTCTAAGTAAAACCCCATATCAAGTCCTCCGTTCTTTCTATAAAAGAATTAAAAAGCTATACTTGATCTCCCCAACATAGCGGAGCTATCTGATAGGTCGGAATTCTTGCTTTGTCAGATTCCTCAACTAAAACTCAATCTGGAACATTATATATTGTTCATTATTCGAAAATAGTGGAACATGTACTTAATTTATGCTACATAACATAACTGTAAATACCTAAAATTTGTCAAACTGAATTTGTTTAGAGATATTATTTTCAATTATAGGTTATAAACAAAATCAATGTTCTTCTAAAAATGATATATAAAAATTAATTATAAATTATTTATTTGGACAGGTTTTTACCAAAATATCAGTAAGATACTATATGTAATATTTATTTTCGGCATAAATAATATAAAACCAATATAAATACAGTTCTTTGCAAAAAAATCCATCTTGTTGTTAATGTATGTTAACATTATTCGTGAGATTGTAAGCATTTGTTAGATAGAAGTTTTCACATTTGACAGTTTTTATTATTTGTCAATATTAAATTAAGTACTGTCTCGTCCAAACCGATAACTTCAGAGGATTCCTAAATTGAAACAGGAAGAACAATAACGATTAAATGATAAATTAATTGCCGCTCCTGCTGAAACTGGAAAAATCTGCTAATTGGCTTGCTTTGAGTAAAGTGAGAAGTGAAATAACTATTCACTGGCGTTTAAAAACTAATAATCCTTCCATTTATTATTTTTATCTTAAAACATAAATTGTAACCTCCAAATATTTTTTGTAACAACCATAACAAACAAAAGATTTTTAGTTTTTGAAAAAATTAAAACATTTATGTAAAGAAAGTCGTTATTAAGTAATTTGTAGGTGTTCATGTTTATAGCATTGATACTTGCAAATATTTAGACTCGTTCTTCAGTTGCTCATTCGACGTTTACGGTATGGTACGACGTGTCGGCCACATTGCAGTCAGCCATCTTCAGGGCGAAACGACACTGTTTATCACTGACCTCAACTGGCAGGGACTTGTAAAAGGGTGTCTCAGGTTAAGTTGAGGCAACGTAAATGGCTGGAGGGTTTGTCAATGAATCTGGGGTGGACCGGCGAGTATATCCGAGTAAAAGCGCTTCGCCAAATACTCCACTTAAAAGCGGAGTAATAAATCACAGGTATGTGACCAAAAAAATTGCTTCAAATTTAATAAGTGATTTTAATACTGTTTTCAACGCTGATTTTGGGAAAAATAGTGAAAAAATTCCATCACGTACAGTTATTTCACGAAATGCTAAAATAAAGAGTAATCAGGAGAAACCAACAGTATTTTCATGTCAGCACTTGATCTTGTCGTCCCCCTTCCCCATCCACTTGCTGACTTCATGTCAGTGCCTGTCTGTCACGCTGCCCCTCCCCCCGCCATCAACAAGCAGTGAGCCTCAGATACTCTACACCTACAGTTCACAGCAGCTCTCCACTGATCGGTGCAGTTCACGTGTTGTTGTTACTAGTGCTTCCAAGTAGTGACTGTTTTCTTGTTTTGTGAAGTTATTTTTTTATATAGACATTGGACAATGGTTACCAAAGGATGTATAAACTCGCCAGTTTGCTCCTGTTAGATTTGTGGTATCTATATCGTTAAAAAACAACAAAGAAACGTTTCAGATTTTGTTGAAAAAGTATATTTCGCTTATTTTGGTATAAAGTTAGGCGATCAAGATAAGCCTTGGGCCCCACACAAAGTTTGTTCAGTGTGTGAAGAAGAACTGAGGCAATGTTTTTTTAAGGTAAAAAGCAGTCCTTACGTTTTTGGAATACCAATGGTTTGGAGGGAGCCCAAAAATCATAGTGATGACTGCTATTTTTGTTCTTGCAACGTACCAGGTTTCAACTTGAAAAACAAAAAGGATATTTCTTACCCTAACATTCAATCAGCCATTCGCCCTGTCCTTCATGGACCTGGAGTGCCAATACATTCTCCTCCAGATTCTTTGGTAGATTTACATAATGATCACGAGCCATTGCCTCAGCAAGGTGATAGTGAAGAAGACAGTGATTGCTACGATCCTGGCACATCGATCCCACTCCATTCTCACAATTTGAACTGAACGATTTAGCAAGAGATCTAGGCCTTTCTAAAGAATAGGCAGAGGTTTTAGGATCTATATTAAAAAATAAACATATGTTGGCTTCGGATACATTCTTTTCTTGGTATCGATGTAGGGAAAAGCAATTTGTATCTTTCTTCTCCCAAGAGGATGACCTGGTGTTTTGTAGTGATGTTCCTGGACTTATGGCATATTTCAAAATAGAATATACTCCTAATGAGTGGAGTCTTTTTATTTATTCCTCAAAAAGAAGCCTTAAAGCAGTCCTTCTACACAATGGCAATAAGTATGCTTCTATACCAGTTGGACACTCGGTTCACTTAAAAGAATGTTACGAAAACCTTGAACTGGTTTTAAGCAAACTGCTATTCAGACCACAATTGGACACTATGTGGTGATTTAAAAGTGATTTCAATGCTGCTTGGGCAACAAAGTGGCTATACAAAGTTTCCTTGCTTCCTCTGTGAATGGGACAGTAGAGACAGAAAGCAACACTACATAAAAAAAGATTGGCCCTTAAGAGAAAGCTTACAGATTGGGATTAAAAATGTTCAGAGGAAAAACCTTGTGGATCCCGAAAAGGTGTTACTTCCACCACTTCACATTAAGTTGGGGCTGATGGAACAATTTGTCAATATATATTAAAGAAGCGGAGTGTTTCAGATATCTTTTGGACAGTCTCGTGGTTTATCCGAGGCAAAGTTAAAGAAAGGAATCTTTGTCGGACCGGATATTAGAAAACTAATGAGAGATCCCAGATTTGTGGACAAAATGGAAACAAATGAAAAGGCAGCATGGACATCTTTTAAATTAGTTGTTACCGGTTTCCTAGATAGCAGAAGATATCCAAACTACAAGACAATCGTCGCAGACATGATCGACAACTTTAAGAAGCTGGGCTGTAACATTAGCATTAAAGTTCACTTTCTCCACTCACATCTTGAGTATTTCCCGGCAAACCTTGGTGATGTCAGTGAAGAGCAGGGTGAAAGATTTCACCAAGACATCAAAGAAATGGAAAGAAGATAACAAGGAAGATGGGACGTGCGCATGATAGCAGACTACTGCTGGATGATGAAAATAGATGATCCTCAACGAGTCCACAGCCGTAAAAGAGATGATCCTCAACGAGTCCACAGCCGTAAAAGAGATGATCCTCAACGAGTCCACAGCCGTAAAAGAGATGATCCTCAACGAGTCCACAGCCGTAAAAGAGATGATCCTCAACGAGTCCACAGCCGTAAAAGAGATGATCCTCAACGAGTCCACAGCCGTAAAAGAGATGATCCTCAACGAGTCCACAGCCGTAAAAGAGATGATCCTCAACGAGTCCACAGCCGTAAAATAGATGATCCTCAACGAGTCCACAGCCGTAAAAGAGATGATCCTCAACGAGTCCACAGCCGTAAAATAGATGATCCTCAACGAGTCCACAGCCGTAAAAGAGATGATCCTCAACGAGTCCACAGCCGTAAAAGTAAGTAAAATAAGCTTCAGCAGTAAAAAACGTTATTATAAGGACTTATGTGCTTAAAGAGAAATGTAAGTGTACTGGAAATATAGTTTAGAACATGATTTATAAATAAAATAAAATTGTATAACGTTGGAAAAAAGGTGAAAAATTGCTAACATTTTGTTATTATACCCAAACGTACTTCCTACTTTGTGAGAAAACCTGACGTGATAGACAGGAATAGTTTGCATTTTTTAAATCAGCGCTTAAAAGTACATAAAAGTCAGTTATCACATTTTAAACAACTTTCCAAAAAAATTGTTTTTGCAGGCCTGTGTAATCATTGCTTGACAATCAACTCTATACTATATTGTTACTAATCATAATACAAACAATTGTGTGTTCGTCCCATTTTAGTTGGCTACTTAAAGTGTTTTAACTAACTGTGTATTTTTCAATATAACTTATAAAAAAATAAATGTGTATGTATTTATATTGTATTAATTAACACAACGTAAATAATCAAATAACAATAAATAATAATAACATACAGATGTACTAATTATTTAATGTGTGATAGTCAAACTTTCTCTCTGTATTTCGGAGCTCATTTAATTATTAAATAGCTCGTTTTCCAGACTTGAAACTGCCAGAGGCCGCATTAAAAGCTTTAGTTTGTTAGACATTTATCAAAATCATTTAACTATTTTTCGTTTATTTTTAATAAACTATTATTTACGTTCTAATATACAATCTTTCTTATTCAATCAATTTTTTATAGTTTTTCTCTCAAAAACTGTTTACAGTGCTCCATAAGTTTGTCTTAATTATTGGACTCTGCAGGAAACTCCTCGCCATGATTTCGTCTTCTTCCAGTTCGCTGTTACTCTTTATGTCTTCTGAATTCCTTGAGTTGTGAGGTTTACCTCCAAACCATTTACACTGCCGTTTTCATCTGTAAAGCCGTCAATAATGTTGTCTAATTCCCACAGTTAATTATCTAGTGTCCTTGCATGTCCAAGAAAGTTCTCCCATCGTTCACGTAACAGGTTTGATATGTTATTGTTTAACATTACTTCGACATCATGTATGTGATACGAAACATGATGTTTGCGACGTTATTCTTTACTTGTTCCCATGCCAATTATAAGGAATTCAAATCACAGTGGTAAAGGGGCAACCTTAAATCTGTATGTCCAGCCTAAGATGTCATCTGGTCAACAACATATGTTTTAGTTGTCAGTCTAAAAGGTTCTGACAACAGTAAAAGTTCAGCTTTTACACATTTGGTAAACCTTTATCACATAGTTAGGAACGTAATATGCTAACAATCTGGTAGGGTAATATGTTAACAAAGTGATTGTTGGTAGGAAAATGTTGAATATGTTTAAAAGTGTAAACTGATACGGAGTAGATAAAAATAGAAGGAAGTTTTAGGATACGTTCTCGCAGAAACACTTGTCTACAGCTCTCCAGACCCCCAGGCCAAACACCAAACGTATAGCCCTCTTTTGCAACTTGAAAACCCTTTGTAAGAAACAATATGAAGCGGTTCTCCATAAAATTATTCCGTACGACATCACAGAAGCAAAGTAGCCATGATATACAATTTTTACAAACTATACTACGCCTTATCTATATTCTACGCCTTATCCCATCTATATCACTGTACGTGTATGGGCGGGCGGGTGGGTCGATACCACTGTACTTTATGTCTATTCCTTTTTTGAAGCCAAATAAAGTTCTAGAGCAGGCAGAGAGTTATCAAATAATGGTCCTTTTTTCAGATATATAGAAATATATGAACTGAAAAATCATATATTTCTAAATTTAATTCTTTGGAAGTGATTGCTTTACTCACGGTATTTTATTTGTATAAAAATTCTTCTTATTTTAAGTCTAGTTCTGGCATTTCGTACGTTTATCTGTATGGATTATTTATGTTTTGGGATGGAAATAGTTAGGCGTAGTATAGTTCGTAGTGGCTTGTATAGTAGTTTGTAGGCGATATCTTATTTGTACCCACCCGCCCACCCATACATGTACAGTGATATTGACCCACCCGCCCATGCATACACGTACAGTGATATTGACCCACCCGCCCACCCATACACGTACAGTGATATTGACCCACCCGCCCACCCATACACGTACAGTGATATTGACCCACCCGCCCACCCATACACGTACAGTGATATTGACCCACCCGCCCACCCATACACGTACAGTGATATTGACCCACCCGCTCACCCATACACGTACAAATTTTTTTTTCCAACGCGTATTCGGAAACTTCTCTACGGTTTCGGATGGTAGGAGACGTGATCCATAACGATGACACTGTTGGGTGATAGATTCGGCAGAATTTTTTTCTCAAACCGATTTTCAAAAGAGAGTTGCTTTTTTCTTCAATTCGCTTTTTTCACTGAAAAATTAGCCTCTCATCCTTTTGATTTATGTCATCACTTGCTTCCTTGAGAAACCCATGTTCATTTCCAATATGAACAATAATCAAGCGTCTTCCTCACCCTGTAACGTTCTCCAGTCCCGTTGTCTAACCTTCCAACGCAGCGTGTAGTGTGGATTTTATGTAAGATGGTCTTCAGGTATGCTTCACAGTGTGTCCTACGTTTAAAAATGTCTCATCCAGGTAAAAAATATGTTTTTTTCAAGATCGTCTCTTTCAATAAACATTTATCGTTGTGTCCGGCGCTCATACACAAATCTAAGATCAGTAATATAACAATGAACAGTAGCTTTGCTCATTGAAGGTAACTTTCATCTTTATTAATATTCTCTGTTATGGATGACAACGTCGGAGATCTATTCTCTCTAAATATGCTATGAACTATACGTCAGATTCCAATCTTCGGAAATTCTGACTTTTTTTCTATCTTGTTCTAGTTCCTGTTGCTCTAGGTCGTTTTTTCCAGGTGTTACGATTTTTCTTTCATTAGCTTCCTTCCTTATACGCTCCACAGTAGCTCTACTTGTTTCTGTTAAAGCCACTGTCTACTCTGCTGCTTCCCGAAGTGAAGCTGTCAACTCAGCTAACAGATTTCCAAATACTATTAATATAATTTTTCTCTCGCATTAACATCCACGTATGGTTATTTACTTCTGCGCTAGTAGAATCCTCTCGGAGGTCTTCTCAGCTGACATGACTAGCACTGATATAGAAAATTGTTTGTTAAGATCACTCATTAAGAAATCCCTCTTGATCTCATAAACTTGCATTTAATAATAATATACATTTCAAATATTACATTTTCGTTATATTATATACAGAATAGATTTTCATATAGACTTAATGATCCTATAATACTTTCCCCACTCAATGGTTACACTGAATTTGTGACCTTTATATCCCCATTATGACAGCCAGGTACGATAAAATACTAATTATAGTGACTGCACAGTATTTTGTCCGTTTTTAGTTAAAAGCAGATCAAAAGATGCTTGAAAATAAAACTATTTGAGTGATAAAACGTGTTTTTCTGTATTATAAGTATAAAAAACATGCACTTTTAATATACTAATTTTTTATTGTTATTGTTTGTAAAATATAGTTTCTATAGTACAATTTCTCACATATATTTAACTGTTTCAAATATAATACTATGATTGAAATAAAAATGTGTTGCAAATTAAAATAATTAATGGACGTGATTTTAAACATAAAAATACCTTGAACTTATCAATACAATAAAATAAGACTAAATACAGTAAAATAGATACAAATAAAATAGAATAAATACACAAAGACAACGTTTATAACGTCAAAAACTTGATGTTCAGAAAGAAGTTTCAAAACTGTTTGAAAGTGTTTGATTATAAACTGAAAAACGTATTTACGAAAAGGTAAAACACAGTTTCATTGCTGAAGTTTGAATGGCTCTTGTGGTGTAGACTCTATACTACTGAACATGGAGTGTTGGAGTACTTCATCAACTGTTTAAGGGTTATATTATCTACAGACACTAAGGTAAAACACAGTTTCATTGCTGAAGTTTGAATGGCTCTTGTGGTGTAGACTCTGTACTACTGAACATGGAGTGTTGGAGTACTTCATCAACTGTTTAAGGGTTATATTATCTACAGACACTAAGGTAAAACACAGTTTCATTGCTGAAGTTTGAATGGCTCTTGTGGTGTAGACTCTGTACTACTGAACATGGAGTGTTGGAGTACTTCATCAACTGTTTAAGGGTTATATTATCTACAGACACTAAGGTAAAACACAGTTTCATTGCTGAAGTTTGAATGGCTCTTGTGGTGTAGACTCTGTACTACTGAAAATGGAGTGTTGGAGTACTTCATCAACTGTTTAAGGGTTATATTATCTGCAGACACTAAGGTAAAACACAGTTTCATTGCTGAAGTTTGAATGGCTCTTGTGGTGTAGACTCTGTACTACTGAACATGGAGTGTTGGAGTACTTCATCAACTGTTTAAGGGTTATATTATCTGCAGACACTAAGCTCTTTCTTTGTTTGTTCCTCTTTATTGTAATGTTAATCTGAATTGCCATCTTCCTTCTTTATAGTATTGCTTGATATAGCATTTGGACTCTTTCTTTGATATAGTCATGCTACCAGTCTACTCGATTACAATTCCTATTAGAGGATGGTTATATATATATTTTTTTTTTTTTTTCTAATTCTCTCATACTTAATCTAAACCAAACACAGACAACTAATTAAGAAAAAATACTTAGGTTAGGTCCAGTAGAGTTTTTAAGAAATGAACATTATCACACACTGCGACAAACTCTTAGTACGTATTTTAGCTTTTGGTGTGATTCTGTGATTGAGGTGGATATATTAGTAGTATATTTTTCCACGTTTAACAAAAATACTTTAGGAATGTTCTATTTAAAAACTAAAAATATTCAAAGTATAACATAAGTATTGCGACCCAGGTATGGGTGCATACGATCGACTATACAGTCAGTACCTTGGACATGAAATTATGTCTAATTAAGGAAATTACATCTTTTTTAAGACGTCAATCTTAGAGTCTTAAGTGAATAACTATCTCCAATTATTGTAGATTAGTAAGTGTAGTCTTTGTTTCTAACGAAATTCAATTGATCCTTGGGGAAGATCGTCTGATAATAGCCCAACAGTCAGGGAAACCCCTAGACCTTCACTTCATTGTGGAATCCAAATTACGATTTCACCTAAGAATCTCCTACAACAAAAACTGGAACTACGAAGCGATTGGGAATGCTAGAACTAATCGCGTGATGATATTATTCAGAAGTAACCATGACAATTCGTTATCACCTTTCAAATTATAAACAATTCAAATTTTTTTGATCTAAACTTGTTTGATACATTTTTTGGACAAGTGAGATCGGGTGCGAATAAAAATTTCATTATCATGAATACTCGTAGGGTTTATATTGTCTTACAAATTTATTTTTCTAATTGTTTTTATTTTATTGTATATTGCGAGACCAATGAGCTCTTTTGACAACACGTGCGTCAGAACTTCACTGAAGTACTGCTTAGTGAGCTCTGTCAAAGCTCGTACAACATCCAAACCCATTCCACCCCAAACAAGGACACCCTTGGTTTCTTCAAGTTTCTATCCCAATGGGAACCAATTGGGAAATGATTCTTGATGTAATTTCAATATTAACTCTGGGATCGATGTATCTCTGAGAACAGGTGCATAATTATACACTTTTAAGCGTGAATTTTATGGGAAATTTTCTTTACACTAAAGACCAATCATAAGCATATCTAAAGTTCAGAAGATACTATCACCTGTAACCTATAAACAGACTGGATGACATTACTTCACTATTGTGGCAGCTATCGTGTTTATATCATGCATTAATTCTTTTAAACACAATAGAATTAACATTGTGAGATTTGAACATTGTTTGAGATTTTTCAACTTTAATTTGACTGATGATCATTTTCTCAAAGAGAACTAGATTCTCACGTCACAGTCATATACAGGAATGTACACCTTTATACGACTGTACGCGTACATGTGGCTTACCGTGTACGTTCAACTGGTGGGTGTCAAGGATGATCATATCTTTTAGACAGAATCTCTAAATTTATAAGTAAATTTAAGTTCGAGGAACTTATTTTTAATATTACATAACACATATGACAATAAATTTAACACAAATATATAAATGTTCGGAAAATATATATTGCTAGCTCTGAAAACTCAGTGAACAAAGAGTCAGGCCAGAGAAACAGCTCCACTCACGTCCTGAGCTTGTGGCAGACTTGTTTTATTTTACTTAGTAACGGGCTATCACATTGGGGTTAAAATCTCTTCGAGTCACTCTGAGGAGACTTTAATAAATCTGATAAAGCGTTTCTTTTATTATTAAACAGATCAATATTATAAACAATTATTTATGATCTCTATGAACAGTATTTTTTCCTTGTTTATATATACACCCATGAAAAGAACGAAGAGAAAAAAATTACAGAGGTGGAACTAGACAAGAATATACATTGCTCCATCAGTCACTCTGGTCTGACGAAGGTAAAAGGGTTTACCGAACTTAATCACCATTATATTTGTCCATCCTTGTATTTTTAATATATATAATTTGTGGCGTGCAATATTTTTTTCATATTTTTTTTATTATATAATCATTAAAAGTGCATTTTTCTTTACTTCAAAGCGTCGTCTTAAAAAACGTTAAAAATTAACATTTTATTACTGATAAAAAAATTGAAAATTTATTTATATTTACCAATAAAATATATGTGAAAAATCTGTAACATAATTATTGCTTTACTAAACTAAACCCTTTTCAGTAATGGAATTAATATAATATTTAAGTTTATAAAAACCAATGAGTTCAGTAACAAACTAAAATACGGATCTTATACCACATAATACCACGAAATAACATAGCAAGTTTATGGGTGGGTGGGAGGGTCATAACATTGTAAGTGTATGGGTGGGTGAGAGGGTCATAGCATTGTAAGTGTATGGGTGGGTGGGAGGGTCATAACATAGTACATGTATTAGGTTACAAAGTAACAAAAATAGATTTTGTCATTCGGAAATGTTTAAATTCAATTCAAAATGTCAACTTTCGTTTTTAAAGTGACTATTAATGAATAAAAGAGCTAAATAATGCAACAAAGGTGTCTCATTGCTAGTTTATTCCACTCACGACAGGGCGCACTGCAGTCTACTCACGTACCAACAATTGTCGTATTATACCCCGGGGCCTAATTCTCAGTAGAACTGTAAGATACTCGTACTTCCAGTTCTACTGAGAATCAGCTGAGTAGAAGACTAACTGCAAAAATGTTCGATAGATGCCTTTACTTTGGATCTCTGAAGTTGTGAGTTCAAGAGTATAAGTGTACATGCTGAAACTAAAAACAAAAAATATGGTAGTTATTCTGTTGCATACAACAAATTCTACAGGTGGTAAACAATTTTCGAGCTTTCAGTCTAAAAAAAAATAATTGAAATATATCAATTAAACCAAACTACTATGTTAGATAAGTTTAATTTATTTTATTTATTTTTTTTTTTTTTAATACTTACTGATAACTGTTTCATACTTTGTCATTTTAGTTTTTTTTTTTTTTATTTTAGTTGTTTGTAAGATAACTTTTCAATTAGAAGCAATGTTGCTTCATAAGAATTTAGTTTTAAAGGATTTTTGATAACGTTATGATTTGTAACTTATTCCTATATATTTTTATTAAGACATAAAATATGTAATGTTCAATATATTAATGAAAAGAATAATATTTTCTATGTACATTCAAAATAAACTGAAGTACGAGAGTTATGCTTCAGTTAAGACAATTAATATGCTTTATTTGGACCAACAATATTTGACCAGCATAAATTATTATGTATCAAAAACATCTATACATTGTTTAGTTTCAGATGATTCGACGATTTTAAGCTCAACTGATTACAATCAAGAAACAGACAAAACACTATTTTTTTAAACACAATTTTCCAGAATAACAAATGTTTATATTATTATAAACAATTAACTCAATGAAAAATATGTTGCTTGTTTTTATCATATATACTATTGATATTTTTCAGATAATATATTCTTAGTTCATTATCTTTGTTTGGAAATAGATCGAAATATACAAAGCAAATAAGGTCACACCAAACCTTGATGAATACATTACTTGTATATCTTGACATAGTACATATCTTTTCTTCTCTTTCTATATCTTGTCATAGTCATTCACATAGAGAGAGAAGAATTTATTCGGCTTGTAATTATACAACCAGAAGTAGCTTTGTTGCTGACGATGTCACCCACTGTTAGTGGGATGGCAAGAAATTTGTCTGCAACCAACTGCCAAAGTGAGTTGTAATTTGTATGCAAATATGAGGTGAGGGGTGTTCTTGTATAAGTGACAGTAGAAAAGGATGGCACTACTCGGTGTACCCTCCATAGATGGCAAAAAGCTGAGTTGTAGCTCAGTGCCGATCTAGTTATAATGTGCAAAGTCGTGTTGTATGTAACTAGGAGAACACTAAAACTATGTTCAAAACTTAACTTCTTTATCTATTTTGATAAAGAACGTATGATGAGGGAGGATAAACATGAACATAGGTACCCTTTGGACATTCCTCCCAGCTAAACTGTATACGATAAACTCTTTTTGAGATAAATTGATAATGCTCTATTTGTGTATTAATAATATTTTAAAAATAGTTTCTAAGAATAACAGATGATTTTTTTTACAATTAATTAGTAATAGTTTTTAGCAATATTCCACAAAAAATTTACCTTATAAAAAGTATATTTATCAATGAAAATGTATGAATTCTGATAAAGTATTTTTAACACAGCATCCATAATTAACCATTTTTTAAAGTTTTAAAAATATGTATAATTTAGTTTGAATATTCATTAAATCCATGTAATGGAGTTATCCTCTATTTATTTAACTAGTATTTTTGAAGATTAAAAAGTATTAAAGTTTTCATATATGATGAAAATGGCCTAAAAGTCATGTTATATTAATAACAAACTAAAATTATTTCCTGTCACAAAGATAAATCCAATCCATCTGCCCCCTCCCCCCCACAGACACACACACACACATACACTAATGATAGCCCACCCACCATCTCATTCCCGTATACTGGTGATGCCCCGCCCACCTTCCTAAACATGTACAGTGATGATAGTCCATCCATCCTCCCATAGACGTATGGTGGTGGTTCCACACCCACCTTCCCATAAATAAAGAGTGATAATAACCCACCCACCCTCCCATACACGTATGGTGGAGGTACTCCACCCACCTTTCCATACATGATCAGTAATGATAGCCTACCCACCCTCCGATGCACGTATATTGGTGATAATCCACCCACCCTTCCATACACATACAGTGATGATAGCTCACCCACCCTCCCATTCACGTATAGTGGTGATGCTCCGCCCTCCTTACCATACATGTAAAGTGATGATAACCCGCCCACCCTTCTATACACATTCAGTGGTGATGGCCCACTCGCCTTCCCATAAATATACAGTGATGTAAGTTTACCCACCCTCGCATACACGTATCGCGGTGATGGCCTAACGCCTTCCCATAAATGTAAATCCAACCAACCTACCATACACGTATAGTGGTGATGCCTCACCCACCCACCTTACTATACATGTACAATGGTAATAACCCACCCACCCTAAGATACATGTACAGTGATGATAGTCCACCCACCCGCCTTACCATACATGTACAGTGATGATAACCCACCCATCCTCCCATACATGTACAGTAATGATAGTCCACCCACCCTCCCATACACGTATAGTAGTGATGCCTCACCCGCCTTACCATACATGTACAGTGATGATTGCCCACCCACCCTGCCATACACGTATATTGGTGATAACCCACCCGCCCTTCCATACACTTACAGTGGTGATGGCCCACACGCCTTCCCATAAACATGCAGTAGCGACAGCCAACCAACCCTGCCATAACGTGCGGTGGTACTGACTCATCTATACACATACAATTTATTGATCCACCACCCACCCATACACGTGCAGTGATATTGACCCACTCGTCCACCCATACACATACAATAGTATTGACCCACTCGTCCACCCATACACATACAATGGTATTGATCCACCACCCACCCATACACGTACAGTGATATTGACCCACTCGTCCACCCATACACGTACAATGGTATCGACCCACCCGTCGATTCTGTTTATGTTAGCTAATCCTTCCGTAAAAGATCGCAGGGAGCACTCTGTAGCCATATGTTTGATAAAATATTACAGTAATTTCTGCATTATATATATTTATATATTTCAGAGGGGTTCCATCTTTACACAGTACACCAGTTGAACTCTCAAGAGTAAAAAACAGCCTTGGGCCCAAACATGCAGCATTTCATAAGTGGGGCTAGAACAGCTGATTGACCTCGACTGCTCCATTTGTATAAATTTGATGTTTATTGCAATTAACAGTTATATACTCAAGGTGACTTCGATCCAAGTCTTGTTCAGTGTTAATTAATTTATATTAAAATACCAGGTAATCCACATGACGAGACCAAGATCCTCCTGGCTTCTGACACAACACATTTACGTAATAATAATGATTCTGAAGTTGTAAACATAATATAGGGGTTACAAAAGACAATAAATACGAATATATCTTCTATTTTAATAATCTGACAGAATTTGTATTTTTACAGGATTAATATTGTATAATAAATTATAGAGATCATATTGTACATGTAATGTACTAACAATTACTGTAAACGTGGCACTGTAAGCACTGACAATTATCACCCGTGGTATCAGGCACACGAGTTCCAAAGTGTTTAGTAAGTTAGTCAACTTTGAACAACACGTTCCCGCAGTCTAGATCTGTGGATTACAGATCTATGGCTCAACGTGTTTCCATATATACGAAAATATCCTCATTTGAAGTCAAACAATACTTACCTACAATGTTACATTTATTACAATCATTACTGATCAAATGAAAAGGGTGTTTTAAAATTAGTGGTGATATATTTGTTGTTGTTGAAAATTTTATGCATAAAACATTTATGTACGATTATTATAACTTTAATTTTCAATAAGAAATTTCAATAAAATTGCACACTTTTATAATTTTATTGTAGTCCATAAAACTTTTGTATTTTTACAACTATATACATTACAGGGGTAGGCCAAACACCTATAAATAACAGATTCTAACTACTTTACTCATATGTCTCATAGACATTACTTCTGAGGTATTTGCTTTTTATTACATAAATAAATAAAATCGTAAAAACAAGTATCTATATTCTAATTTTACACACATATATTGTATCTCAGCTTCGTTCAAAGTTTAATTCATACGCTTAGTTGCCCTGGCTGTTGGGTTATTAATAAATTGCCCTTTCTGAGGAACAGTTGAACTCAGATAGAGGGGTAACTGGTTGAACAGTTAGGGGGTATTATTAAAATAGTAACCAGACTACACTCATCCAAACTCATCCTACACTTATATAACCATTCATATTCGCCTTAAAATACCAACAACATTGTGTCGGCGTCTCATATGTATCGTCAAAAACGCTTTTTTTTCAATCCGCCCACCCATACACGTACATTGGTGTTGACCCACCCGCCCACCCATACACGTACATTGGTATTGACCCAGCCGCCCACCCGTACATGTACATTGGTATTGACCCAGCCGCCCACCCCTACACGTACATTGGTATTTTACTCTGGAGAAAACATTAAAGAATGTTTATTTTGCCTATATCCACTTTTACGTCAGTTTAGACATCTCTTCATAAATGAACAAAAGTAACATAAATTTACCCACCTGCCCACCCATACACGCACAGTGGTACTATGTACCATTGGTTATACCAAAACATAGTACAGCGTGTTTCCATACGAAAATATCCTCATTTGAAGTCAAACAATACTTACCTACAATGTTACATTTATTACAATCATTACCACCCATTGGGTAATACCACTGTACGTGTATGGGTGGACGGGTGGGTAATAACCACTGATGGTACATAGCATTCAATACCATTGTACGTGTATGGACGGGTGGGTGGGTCAATACCACTGTACGTGTATGGGTGGGTGGGTGGGTCAGTACCCCTGTATGTGTATCAGTGGGCTGGTGGGTCAATACCACTGTACGTGTATGGGTGGGTCAATACCACTGTACGTGTATGGGTGGGTGGGTGGGTCAGTACTACTGTATGGGTATCAGTGGGCGGGTGGGTCAATTCCACTGTAAGTGTATGGGTCGGTGGGTGGGTCAGTACCACTGTATGTGTATGGGTGGGCGGGTGGGCCAATACCACTGTACGTGTATGGGTGGGCGGGTGGGTCAATACCACTGTACGTGTATGGGTGGGTGGGTGGGTCAGTACCATTGTAGGTGTATCAGTGGGTGGGTGGGTCAATTGGGCAGGACATGATTAAAACGTGGTGGTACATTTATGGGTGGGAGGGTGGGTCAATACCACTATGGGGCGGGTGTGAGCATGGACTCCGGGGTTGGAGAGTTAAACGGAACCCAGTAGCTCCCACAGGATCCTCATGATAGGCCTTACTTCAATTACTTGTGATCTTTGTTTCTTTTCTTTGTATTCTAATTTTCCTTGTGGTGTTCCTTTTCTTTACTCTCTTCTTTTATTTGTCCTTTTCTTTTCCCCTTCCTCTTCTTCTTCGTCTCCTTTTTTCACTCCCTTTTCCTTTCCCTTTCATCTTCATTTCTCCTCTTCATTTTCCTTTTCCTTTTTCTAAATAAAACATCACTCTTTTAAAGACCAGTTAACTCACAGTTTATTGTATTTGAGCGTTATTCAACCGAATGAATCACGCCATTCGATCTAACCCACCCGCCCGCCCATACACGTACAGTGGTATAGTACGTTTATATTAGTACGAATACTAATTGGAGATTCTAAGGTTTTTGGATAAATTGGCACAAGAAGAGTGAACAATAATTTTTTATAATAATAAACGACTGTAGTTTTGGACTGTATTTTATACTTAATTATATCTCCAATACCTTTTTATCAAGATACGAGATGTTAATCAACGCCGTTTTATAGAATATATAAATTTAAAAAGTCTGGAGTTATCAATATTCTGATGATATTATGGCTTGTTCTAATTTTAGACACAATTAATCTAAAAGATTGTAGAAAAACTTTCACAACTGTGAAATAATACTATGGTTGTAGTTACAGAGTTTTTAAAATAATTTCGTAGTACAATATTGTATTATATTAAAGCAAAATTAAATTAAATACAAGAGTTTGAATGTAATACGGTTAGAGAACTTTTCACACCACAAACAAGGTCTGGTGTGGAACAGAACCGCCTGTACTTTAGTTGATGAGTTTCACAATAGAACCATTTTGAAAATGAAATTTTTGCTCGACTGCAAAGCTTATAGAAATATAAATGTTCAAATATGTTGATGGATTTGAGTGTATGCTTTTAGCTGTTTAAAATATTCCTAACTTAATTAAGAAAATGTACCATATTTAGTAAGATTTTTTTGAGTGAGCGATATAAAGAGTGAATATTAATTTTATGTTTCATAAAAGAGAGGCTCTGTCTTTTCAGTAACGCTTTGCTATAAATCCACTACAACAAATATATAAGGTAAGTCTGATATATAAGAAAATTAGAACCATGCAACTGTGTGACCAATCATAGTCCGTTGAACCAAAATTGCTTTCAAAATGTCATAGAGTAGATTTGTAAATAACAAATTAGTAAATAATAAATAAACAGCAATGCATGTGTTGGATTAAGCCACAAAATCTGTTTGGTTCAAAATACATCTATTACATTTTTAAAATCATTATTTGAGGGGGATAAAATATTAAAAGTTTTCCTGAATTTAATTTAAATTCAAATTAATCCAAAAAAATATTTTTTTGAATATTTGGAATATAAAATTACTACAGAAGTTTTAATCAAACAAATAATTATTCATCAATTGTTATCGTTTAAATCTGCTACCATTCAATATTTCTGTTACATTATGAAAGGAATTTTCCGCTATTAATTCACCCACTGGCCATGACACCGACCACTTCAACTCTCAAGTGTATAAAACAGCAGCCTGAGGACCCAACACGCAACACTTGAGAAATGTTTGGATATGATTTATGTTTTTTTTAATTTTTTAATATTAGCTTAAAACTTCGAGTCTATGATCAATGGGTGTTCGGATATTCTTTGATTTTTTGATAGACCATAAAATAAAGACTAATTATGAGTTAATTTTATAATTTTTAATTTAAAAGTAAGTTTAGTTTCCAATTAACAATGTTTATATATTTAGTTAGTTTATTTATAAGTACTGAATGTTTAATACTGCCCTTGATTATATACACCTTAAAAATGATACTACCAAATGCCTAAATATGTGCCTAAAAGTTCTTAATATGTATTTGAAAACACTACTGAATTTTACTCTATGTGTTGATCATTCTATCCCTCACTGTGAAATAATGAAAGATTGTCAACTATCCCTCACTCAAAATTTATTATCCAATGAAATTTGAAATGCTACCTCATGAGATGGATGCAACTACCAGGGATTGCAGTAGACTGTGCCATGGACAAGTCATGCTACCTCATCAGATGGATGCAACTACCAGGGAGTGCAGTGGACTGTGCCATAGACAAGTCATGCTACCTCATGAGATGGATGCAACTACCAGGGAGTGTAGTGGACTGTGCCATGGACAAGTCATGCTACCTCATGAGATGGATGCAACTACCAGGGAGTGCAGTGGACTGTGCCATGGACAAGTCATGCTACCTCATGAGATGGATGCAATTACCAGGGAGTGCAGTGGACTGTGCCATGGATAAGTCATGCTACCTCATGAGATGGATGCAACTACCAGGGAGTGCAGTGGACTGTGCCATAGACAAGTCATGCTACCTCATAAGATGGATGCAACTACCAGGGAGTGCAGTGGACTGTGCCATGATAAGTCATACTAGCTCATGAGATGGATGCAACTACTAGGGAGTGCAGTGGACTGTGCCATGGACAAGTCATGCTACCTCATGAGATGGATGCAATTACCAGGGAGTGCAGTGGACTGTCTCATGGACAATACATCACTCTACACCACTGCCATATGTGACCTAGTGTGGTAGACAACACAAGTCATTGTTATACTTGTCACATTATACACATGGAATACCCTACACAACAACACATCACTCTACACCACTGCCATATGTGGCCTAGAGTGGGGTAATCAACACTCGTCATCGTTATACTTGTCACAATATATACATGGCATACCCCACCCAACAATGCATCACTCTACACCACTGCCATATGTGGCCTCGAGTGGGGTAATCAACACTCGTCATTGTTATACTTGTCACAATATATACATGGCATAACCCACCCAACAATACATCACTCTACACCACTGCCATATGTGGCCTAGAGTGGGGTAATCAACACTTGTCATCGTTATACTTGTCACAATATATACATGGCATACCCTACCCAACAATACATTACTGTACACCACTGCCATATGTGGCCTAGAGTGAGGTTTACCGCTTGTCACTTGCACTGGACACTCCTGGTACATGAATACGCCAAAATCAACTATTCTATATCATAATCTAGGGATGCCTTTGAATAACAAACTATAAATTATTAATCTTTTAACATGACAATTTCTTACTTATTCTTTATGACCTGTATAAAAAATTTATAAATTTTCAAAATATATATATATATATATATATATATATATATATATGTGTGTGTGTGTGTGTGTGTGTGTGTGTGTGTGTGTGTAAATATCAATACTTGACCCATTGCCTAGTTGAAAACGGAATTAAAATGACGGGTAATTATATTTTATGTTTAATTTAGCATTGTTTATGATTCAAATCCAAACTAATTTACTGTGTTAATATTTTACTTTTATCTTTTTACTTTGTTGTGATAATCTTTTTTTATATATAAAAGTATAAAGATTATATTTTGTAAATATTAATTTTAAATTTACACCAAATTGTTGAAAAGTGTTAACATAGGCTTTGTGTTTTTTTTTTTTTTTTTTTTTTTTAACTAAAACAGTATCTGCACAATCTTTCTCTCCTAAGATATTGCCAAACAAAATTATTTCAAACCGTATTTAACCTTTCGCTAAGGGTGCTCTTATATTATTACATCAACTAGGTCAATTTAATAATAAAACAACATTCTTATCTAAATATTCAATCATATTTAATTATAAACCTAAGTTTTACTTCAAAGGGCAATATTTTAAAATATAATAGTTTCCACTATAAAGCGTTTGATTTAAATACAGCAACAAACTAGTTTTAAATGACTCTAAACTATTGTTATGTTTAGGAATAGTATGCAATTTTAAACTCTATTACGAAAAACAAAAATAGTTTACCATAATTTATTCTTGAATTCAAAACAAAATAAAAATATTCATCAATTACCATATTTGTGTCTATGAGTTATATTTGTACCAGTACCACATCAACGTGTACGGGAATCTTGGTTTGGATTTAATAAGTAACACACATATTATATTTGGTGCTGCCTCTGTTGACTGCAATATGGATGCAGCTTTCATATATACCACAAGTGATGTAACTCAGAAAAGTTTAGCCTAGTTGTGGAGTGGAGGAGAGTGCCCGCCACTGGTGAGTGCAATCTGGTGAACCGTTCTCAGTTACGTCACTTGTAGTATATAGTATATATGAAAGCTTTATTCATAATTCACTCACCAGTATGAATTGTACTCTCCACTCCTCAACAAGGGCAAACATTCCTCAGTTACGTCACCTGTTGTATAAATGAAAGCTCCAGTCATACTGCACTCACCAGTGTCAGGCACTCTCCACTGCACAACTAGGGAAAACTTTCCTCAGTTACGTCACATCTTGTATATATGAAAACTGCATTCATACTTCACTCACCAGTAGCAGGTACTCTCCACTCCACAACTAGGGAAAACTTTCCTCAATTACGTCACCTCTTGTATATACAGGGTGTCTTAAAAGTCCCACCCCCCTATTAACTTTCTTATGAATACAGATAAAGTGATTTACTTCTGGGAATGTTTATATGACCAACTAAGGAGTTTTTTATGTATGCAAATTTTTTACACCCCCTCTCAAAAGGGGGTAGTTTGGGGGTAAGTCAAAATTTTTAAATAGAAACCCCTATCAAATGACACATCATTTTAAAGGTAATATTAAAAGAAGAAGAATGGCGGAAATTTGAGGTCTCTAACATTAGTCTATCAAATTTGGTGGCAGTTTAAAGTTGGAATTATTTCATAAAACCCCCGCAGCTTATGTTACATTTAAAATTGTTGTAAGGCAGACAAAACATTCACCCACCAGTTAGTTTTGAAAACTGATGACACCTAATCGTAAAACAAGTTATTACAAGAATCAACAAACACCAAAAACCACAAATAACATAGCATTTATTTGGTTTTGGTTTGTCTGACCAAAGTCCAGTAGGGCAACCTGGGAATGCCAGTGGCTCCTTCCTTATCTCTTATTAGGTTACTAGTTAGTACGTGTAACACTTTCAGTTCAGTTACTGTGTTAAATTTCTTTTTATTCGTATTTAATAAAAATGGCTCGGTCAAATGAAGATAAAGTAGAGATGATATTGTTCTATGGGGAAGCTAGGAGAAATGTTCATGAAGCAGTTCGTTTATTTAATGAAGCCTATCCGGATAGACCAGTAGACAGGGCATACATTAGACGTTTAGTAAACAAATTCTCAACAAACTTTAGTGTCAAAGATGCACCACGATCAGGGCGCCCTGCCATTGCGACAGAAGAGTTCCAAATTCAAGTTTTAGCAAATTATGCTTCAAACCCACATGAATCTCTGCGGTCCACTGCCCTTGATGTTGGAATTTCAAAAGATACTGTTCACAAAGTGTTAAAGCGTCACAAGTTCCACCCGTACAAAGTACAGTTAAATCAGAATTAAATGAAGATGACCCTGACCGAAGACTTCAGTTTTGTGAGCAAATGTTGCAGAAGATTGAAGAGAATAATAATTTAATATCACAGATATGTTTTAGTGATGAAGCATCATTCTCTTTACATGGGACAGTCAATCGGCACAACTGCCGTTATTGGGCAAACAGTAACCTCCACTGGATGGTTGAAGCCCATACGCAACAGCCTCAAAAATTAAGTGTATGGGCTGGAATTTTGGGAAACTCTGTTATTGGGCCATTCTTTATTGATGGTAATTTAACTGGCGTTAAATACTTGGACATGTTACGGAACGGCACTGTCCCAGCAATAAATGAGGTAGTACAAGGTACTTATGAGCCTGTATTTCAGCAAGATGGTGCTCCTCCACATTACAATATGCTTGTCCGGACATTCCTAGACCAAACGTTTCCCGATAGATGGATAGGTCGATGTGGCACTTTGGTAGAGTGGCCGGCACGTTCACCTGACCTTTCACCTCTGGATTTTTTCTTTTGGGGTTTCCTCAAAAGTAAAGTTTACGACACAAAGCCCGTAAACCTCGATGAATTAAGGACAAGAATCGAAGAGGCCTGCCACCTTATCACGCCTGAAATCTTACAAAATGTGAGACGTGGTTTTCAATCCAGGCTTTTTTACTGTCAAGAAGTTCATGGCAGCCATTTCGAGCATCTCATCTGAGTGAAATTGAGGTGAGAGTTCAGCATTTTGACCATTTTTCCCGTTCTAAAATTACTTAGGGGGTTTTATGAAATAATTCCAACTTTAAACTGCCACCAAATTTGATAGACTAATGTTAGAGACCTCTACTTTCCGCCATTCTTTTTCTTTTAATATTACCTTTAAAATGATGTGTCATTTGATAGGGGTTTCTATTTAAAAGTTTGACTTACCCCCAAACTACCCCCTTTTGAGAGGGGGTGTAAAAAATTTGCATACATAAAAAAACTCCTTAGTTGGTCATATAAACATTCCCAGAAGTAAATCACTTTATCTGTATTCATAAGAAAGTTAATAGAGGGGGGGGTGGGACTTTTAGACACCCTGTATAAAAGCTTCATTCATACTTCACTCACCAGTGTTAGGCGCTCTCCACTCCACAACTAGGGGAAACTTTCCTCAGTTACATCACTTGGGATGCAGCTTTCATATTGTATTTTTCACAAGCCTCTTATCACATTTTATCAGCATTAATTGAAGATTTGTTCCTTATAAAAATATGACAAGTATATTCTTTTATCATGTTATGACTTAAATATAATAAAAGAAACTCTCAGAAATGTTAATGTTGATGACGTATTATATAATCCTCCTGGTTTGATGGCGGTAGACGTTGTTTGTGATACTTGACTTTGGACTTGACTTGTTGTGGTAAGTCATTACATTACAGAAAAAGTGTTTAAATATAAATATATATTAAATGATCTCCTGTCACAGACCTAAATCCAAACCATCAAGCCATTTAAATACCTGCCTCACTGATTCTATTTATGCTAGATAACCCATCTCTAAAACAGAGCAGGGGGCATTCTGTAACTATGTGATCCTTTGTTTGGATATACTCCCCACAATCAGGACCGTCAATCCCCATTTGTACTTCCAGTAGTTACATCTGCCCATGCCAGTTCGGAACCGATACAACAGTGTCCACTCCCTACAAGGGAGGTCATCCCACATACAGGTATTGACGGATCGATAATATGGAACTTATTGCGTTCATCAAAACTGTTCCAAGCTATGGCCCAGCTAGTATTAGGTGAGAAATTTGATTTTTCTCAACTGGAAAGCAGTACGTAGAGATGGGTTTCGAGATGTTAAGCGTGCGTTCTGACGTGGGAGGTCCTGGATATTGGGGAGGTGCGAGGCAATGAATATCTTATTGAATTCTTTAAGTAGTGCCTCCTGACGTCTTATTTCTGGAGGAGCTATATTGCACAGCACCGGGGGCCAAGGTGGAGTTGCCACGAGAGTACCACTATCAACTCTTATTGCTCTATTAAGTTGGACATCAATAGCTTTTGAAAGTGTGCTATTTAGCCATACGGGAGCACTGTATTCAGCAGCTGAATAAACCAGTGGCAAAGCAGTAGTACGCAGGACGTGTGCGTTGGCTCTCCAAGTTGTTCCAGCAGTATGATATAGTACATTTGCCCTGGGTTTTAATTTTAGCTGCTGTTTTTTTAAAGTCGGCTTTTAAATTTCAGCACTTGATCTAACGTTACTCCCTCTGTGGATAATCATTGTGTAGGAGTTTTACAACATTTAAAAAGATGTTCAGTTTTCGCTTAGTCAGTCGATTACTTAGGTGGAAGCAGGCTACTACGGTTTTTGATGGGTTAGAATTCAGCTTTCAGGTTCTAAAATATTCTTCGAGGGTTGTTTATGGTAATCGATCACCTTACTATTCGTACAGTACATGATGTACAAATGTTGTTTGTAAAAACTTCACTCGTTTTATATTTTTATCAACACGTGATATTCCAAACAAGAACGGTTTAAATATTTTAACTAGATTCAGCTAAGAATAGTGATGATTAAATTCTTGTTTCTGGAGTTCGACTCTTCACAAATTAAAGTTTTAATTTATTTATAGTGTGGTTTTTTTTTAGTTAATTCAAAAGTATCAGAGCACAATATTGTTTCAAACACAGAAATTAAACAGTGAAACTCAATAAATCTAATTACCGTTTCTAGAGTTTAGCAAAGCTTTAAATTCTAACCTAAAGGTTTTACTAAGTAGAAAATGACTTCAGTAGGTTGAAGTAAATTAATGAACCATAAAAAATAGACCGGATCCAAAATTCCATGTTCATCAATAAAAGGATTCAAACTTAAAAGTTTGCTGTTCTTTTTTACTCTTCCTTTATCTTGTAAATTTCTCATATCATCTGGAAAGCTCAATTGTTGAATATGTTTCACAATGCATCTGTGTGCGTCTTCCAGTTCATGCACTGATAAAGGACCTGATATATTACACCTTTTGATGTTTTTTAAGTATCTCATGCAGCAGAGTTTGAAACATTTTTAAAACAATACATACATGCACTAGATGCTAGCAGTGTCAATAAAGTAAAATCTAGTTTTAACTTCAAGACTAATCAAAGCAATTCAGCAATGAAACCAGGTCTAGGTCTACACACAACTGAAGTAAATCGGGTTAAGTGTGTCTCATGTCCTATGTGTCAAAACTCTCATGAGTTATTCAGTTGCAATGAGTTTTTGAAACTCAACACAAATGACAGAATCCAAAAGGTGAAACAACTTCACAGATGTTTCAATAGTCTGTCAGCTGGTCATGTTATTTCAGCTTGCAAAGGTTCAAAATGTAAAATTTGCTCAAAGCCCCATAATACCTTATTGCATTTACAGAAGTCAAATTCAACACATTCAGTAACTAACTTAGATTCACCATTTTCACAACCGTTGAAAAGTGACAAACAAGACTCAACGATTTCAGTAGCACAACAATCTACTGACAGTGTAGCAGCAAACCCAAAAATATTATCAACAGGTGTTCATAATGCAAAAAGAGTATTACTTTCAACAGCAATCGTTGAAATTCAAGACTTTCAAGGCGACTTTCAGAAATGTCGTGCTTTGATTGATCCTGGTAGTGAGGCAAGTTTCATTTCAGAGCATTGTGCTCAAAAACTCAACTTGAAAATACAATCATGTAATGTTCAAGTACAAGGTGTTGGTCATACTCATGTTGGTAACACACGTGGCCTTACAACTTGTTTGTTGCGCACAAAACAAGAAGCAATCAGAGTCAACACTTTCATATTGAGAAAGCTTACCAGTATCACCTCATTGTCTTCATCATCATTTGATCATTGGACACACATAAACAACCTTGAACTTGCTGATCCATTTTTCTTTCAATCAAGCAGCATCGATATCATTCTTGGTGCTGATATCTATTCATCACTTTTAATAGATGGAGTAATCAGAGGTCCACCAGGAACCCCTTGTGCTATCAATACAAAACTAGGATTCTTATTGATAGGTGAAATCTCATCAGCAGATGTCAAAACAGCTTCAAATAAAGTCAAAACACTGTTTATCAGACATGATGATGGTCTAAATACTTTAATGGAGAAATTTTGGAATTCTGAGGATGTTGGTTACAAACAGGATTCACCAGCTAGTACAGATGAAAACATAATATGTGAGGATCACTTCATAAATACACATTCAAAAGATCAATCGGGCAGATTTTGTGTTCATTTGCCATTCAAACCCTCTATCACAAGTTTAGGTGACTCATATCATATTGCATTAAAACGATTCCAACGTTTAGAAAGTTCATTTGAGGAAGATAAAAACAAGAAACAGTCTTATGATCAATTCATAAATGAGTACATTGAGTTAAATCACATGAAACCTACCCCAAACAGTGACACAAGTATGATGAATCACAACTATTACCTACCACATCATGCAGTATACAGACCTAGTAGTACTTCAACTAAAGTCAGAGTAGTGTTTGACGGTTCATCTAAAACTACAAGTGGCACTTCTTTAAACGATCATTTGTACATTGGCCCAAAGTTACAATCAGACATAGTATCCTTACTTACACGTTTCAGACTACACAAGTGTGTTTTTACTGCAGACATTGAGAAGTTTTTCAGACAGATTTTAATAACACCAGAAGATCAATGTTATCAGAGAATTCTTTGGAGATCAAATCCTTCAGAACATATTCAATCTTATGATCTCTGTACAGTCACATATGGAACTGCTTGTGCCCCATACCTCTCAATCAGATGCTTACATCAACTAGCAGATGACGTCAAGAAGCAGTATCCAGAAATTAGTAGAATTTTAAAAGAAGATTTTTATGTTGACGATCTTATCTCAGGCGCAGATACAATTGAAAATGCTAAGCAAATAAAACAGGATTTAGAACATGTAATGAGTCGATCAGGATTCAACCTAAGAAAGTGGTCATCAAATTCAAAAGAGCTTATCAGCGATCAGTCTCAAACTGAAGTATCAATTCAGTCCAAGGACAATACTGTTAATCTTTTAGGAATGCAATGGAATCCTCACCATGATACATATCTATATTCATTGAATGTGACAAATATACCTACACCATTGACGAAGAGAATCATTTTATCAGAAGTAGCAAAACTCTATGATCCCTTAGGATTTTTATGTCCAGCAGTTACAAAAGCAAAATTAATCCTTCAAGACACTTGGTCACAATGCAAGAGTTGGGATGACGAGGTTCCTCAGCAAATAGCAAACGACTTCCATCAACATAGAAACGGACTTCAACATTTCAAAAATATCACCATTCCCAGACCGCTGATTTCATTTGAACAAAATGCAACAAATGATTTAGTAGGATTTTGCGATGCTTCGGAGAAAGCATCTGCAGGAGTACTTTACATGAGAAGTGTCTCGTCAACACAAACAACAGTAAGATTAATCATGGCAAAATCAAAAATCACCCCCTTAAAGAAGAGTACAATTCCACGACTAGAGCTATGTGGAGCGCTATTATTAGCGAAGATGGTAGCAAAGATCAAACCTTATCTACCAATTGAAAATACATACCTGTTTACGGACTCAACTGTAGTCTTAGCTTGGATATCTAAAGATCCTATGAAGTGGAAAACCTTCGTTAGTAGCAGAGTATCTCAAATACAAGCATTAACAAACATTTCTCAATGGAAACACGTTAAATCGGAAGAAAACCCAGCAGACATTGCATCAAGAGGAATTTCAGGAGAAAAACTCACAAAAGAACAGAAATGGTGGTCAGGCCCTCAATGGCTTTCTGAACCTCAAGCGTTGAACAACAAGAATTATCTTGAAAATTATTGTTTCGATTCAAATACAATTCCTGAAACAAGAACAATTAAATGTGCTTTAACAACTAAAGAAGAAGAAGACGAATGGTATCTCAAATTTAATTCTTATACAAAAACTATTCGAGTAACAGCTTACTGCATGAGATACTTAAAAAACATCAAAAGGTGTAATATATCAGGTCCTTTATCAGTGCATGAACTGGAAGACGCACACAGATGCATTGTGAAACATATTCAACAATTGAGCTTTCCAGATGATATGAGAAATTTACAAGATAAAGGAAGAGTAAAAAAGAACAGCAAACTTTTAAGTTTGAATCCTTTTATTGATGAACATGGAATCTTGAGAGTTGGTGGCCGGATCCAAAATTCGAACCTACACTACAACAAAACTCATCAAATTATTTTACCTGCAAATCACTCATTTGTAAAAACTTATTTAACTCATACTCATGAAAAGTATTTCCATGCAGGGATTCAATTTATCACGAATGATGTGAGACAAAAATATTGGCTTGTTGGTAATGTGAGAAATCAAATACGCAGTATTGTAAGAAGATGTGTAAAATGTATAAAATTCAATGGAACACCAATTTGTCCTCTAATGGGAAACCTACCATCATCGAGAGTTACACTGACAAAACCATTTTTTGAAACTGGATGTGACTATGCAGGTCCTTTCTTGACGAAACAAATAGGAGGACGTTGCAAAACTTTAAGGAAAACTTACTTGGCAATATTCATTTGCATGAGCGTAAAAGCTGTACATATGGAATTAGTTTCAGACTTATCAACAGAAGCTTTTTTAGCAGCGCTTAACAGATTTATTTCAAGGAGAGGCCTACCGAAAGACATATACTCGGACAATGGCACAAACTTTGTAGGAGCCGACAACAGTCTAAAGAAGTTTTTCAAAGATTCAAGTAATGAAATTCATGACAAATCTGCCACAAAAGGAATAAACTGGCATTTTATCCCTCCAAGCTCCCCTCACATGGGTGGACTATGGGAATCAGCAGTTAAATCAGCCAAACATCACTTGAAGCGAGTACTTGGAGATCACATTTTGACGTTTGAAGAATTGAACACGCTTGTGATTCAAATAGAAGCGATACTCAATTCTAGACCTATTTGCAGACTTTCAAGTGACCAATCTGAAACAGACATTTTGACCCCAGGACACTTCATTACTGGTGATACTTTGACAGCCCTTCCTGACAAAAGTGCAGAAAACGGCCCAATCAACTACAATAAAAGATGGCAACTAGTTCAAAAACTGAGAAGAGACTTTTGGAAAAGATGGCATGTTGAATATTTGCACACCCTTCAACAACGGCAAAAATGGAAAACCAAACAAGAAAATATCAAAGTTGGAGATGTAGTTTTAATCAAAGAAGACAATGTGCAACCAATGAAATACCCAATTGCAATAGTTAACCAAATTTATCCTGACAAACACAATACAGTTAGATCGGTGGACTTGGAAACTATAAAAGGAATATTTAGAAGACCAGTTGTGAAAATCATTAAACTTCCCACCGATAAAGACAATCACTAATTTCCTGCCGGAAGAATGTATATAGTAATAATATCAATTTTTAATGTAATGTCAAAAATATCAAGTTATCAGCTGTTTGTACATTTCAATATGTTTTTTCTCTGTATTGTTAGAATAATTTCAATTCATTACAGTCCATTATTTTGTTCAAACAACATCGTGCATTATTTTCAGTGTTTTAGTTTTATTCATTTCCAGCTAAGTTGTATCTATCTTTATTTATTTATTTTTATAAGATTTTGATTTAATCTTATTCAACGTTTAGGACATTTTTGTGTTGACTTTTTCTTATTGATGGGACACAACTTTTCTTTAGTGAACTCTACACGTCGTTAATATTTCTATAATTGGCCAATGGTTGTATAATTAATCATAAAACAAAATCTATATTGCACAAACATAGATTATTGTTATCAATTTAGTATTGTGGCTTTTAGGTTTAGTATGTATATTACTCTGATACGATTGTAGAAATATTTCTTAGCAAATGTCATTTATTTCAGTTACACTCTCAACGTAAGTTGCTTATTTATTTTTAAAATAAAATAACACACACCAATATATTTTTTAATTTATGTAAAATAATTAATAATAAACTGTTGGTATACTAGCCCTCTTCGACAAAAGTCAGTGTTCCGGTTTCCACAGAACTCATTTCCTCCTCTTCTTTATTAAACAGAATATTTCTTTGATAACAAATGTTGATACTGGTTTGTAATAACTGTTTGTTGGTCGAGCTGTTATTGCTTCCGAACCAATTGTTTACTTTTATATTTCCAGTCTTTAAGTCTTAATTTTAGATGCGATGCCCCTACGTTTTTACTATATGAAACTATATTTAATTCATTAAGTTGTGTAGTAAATACTAATAGTTTTTTTTTAATTAGCATAGTACGTGTTGGTACAAATAAAGTACAAGTAAACGTCACACAACACAAATGTATTACAATATAAGCACAAAATGCACAAATATATTACAATACAAAATACTAAATATTATGGTGATCGATGTCGGTTATCCAAGCTTACCTTCCTCAGACCAGAGAGATTCACAAAAGAATCCCTCTGGTCTGAGGAAGGTGAGCGTGGTTCACCGAAATCAATCACCATAATATTTGTGCATTTTGTACTTGTATTGTAATATAGATGTGCATTTTGTGCTTATATTGTAATAAGTTTGTGTTGTGTGACGTTTATTTCTACTTTAGTAAATATTGTACCACATTTTTATTCGTATACTTGCATCATTTATAGTCTAAATTTTACGTTTCAAACCATTATGCCCTAGAAAAAAATTGGTATAATGGGAAAGTTCTTCCATGCTGACATGAATAATGACTGGAAACATCATTTTAATACGTGTGTTATAATTATAATAGCCATTATTTAACTAGGTTTTTTAATATCAACTTTAACATAATTATTTTTTACTTTATCACTTGACACAAATAATTGTACTTAATTTAAATATTGATAAGTTGCATTTCATTTTATTTTTTTTTTTTATTTGTTTTAGTTTCATGTTGACATTCTCAGTATGATTTTTTTAAATAAAATATATATAATTGTTTTATATGTATTACAATAAACATAATTATGTTAATATTTTCACCATACAGATTAATTTAGAGCTTTCAATTTTTCTGTAATTACAGTAGGTATTTTTAACGACTAAAATAGCAATGTTGTATTGACACCAATCCTAATCTTAAAGATTATGTAAATAAATAGAATCTCGAATCTACATTTTACCAATTCCAAAAGAATGTTGAGCCAAAACTCGCTACTTAATGGTTCAACCATATCTAATGCATAGAATTGAAGTATTAATGATGCTATGAAAAACACTTTTTTGCTTTATGACATATCTAATTGTACCCTCTGTTATGAAAAATTTTTATTAACAGTGCCTAAAATAATAGTTCACACCACACTGATAAGATCACTCTTCATGACTTCCTGTCCTACTGCTTTGGGGTTCTGTGCAATCAGGTCTTTACTTCACGTGATAAATGACACTGCTTTGGGGTCAATCAGGTCTTTACTTCACGTGATGACTGACACTACTTTGGGGTTCTGTGCAATCAGGTCTTTACTTCACGTGATAACTGACACTACTTTGGGGTTCTGTACAATCAGGTCTTTACTTTACGTGATAACTGACATTACCTTGGGATTCTGTGCAGTCATGTCTTTAATTCACGTGATAACTGACACTATTTTGGGGTTCTGTGCAATCAGGTCTTTACTTCACGTGATAAACGACACTGCTTTGGGGTTAATCAGGTCTTTACTTCACTTGATGACTGACACTACTTTGGGGTTCTGTGCAATCAGGTCTTTACTTCACGTGATAACTGACACTACTTTGGGGTTCTGTGCAATCATGTCTTTACTTCACGTGATAACTGACACTACTTTGGGGTCAATCAGGTCTTTACTTCACGTGATAACTGACACTACTTTGGGGTTCTGTGCAATCAGGTCTTAACTTCACGTGATAACTGACACTACTTTGGGGTTCTGTGCAATCATGTCTTTACTTCACGTGATAACTGACACTACTTTGGGGTCAATCAGGTCTTTACTTCACGTGATGACACTACTTTGAGGTCAATCATGTCTTTACTTCGCGTGATAACTGACACTAATTTGGGGTTCTGTGCAATCAGGTCTTAACTTCACGTGATAACTGACACTACTTTGTTCTAACTAATGTTACGCCTTAAATGGACATTTAGGATATTATTATTGGAAAAGTACATACTCCTTGTACAAATTATGTGCGTAGGGTATAGTTTTAGATTACATGAATATGTTCAATTTAGTAGTTTTATGTTCACCGAATTTGTCACGTTAAATATACTTTGACTGTTTTCTTATAAATAAAAGTTTACCATTCCTTTAATGGCTTAGCCTTCTACCAATAAGTTTGGTTTTTAGAATTTATCAACTCGACCAGAAACATACATTTTGTAGAAAGTTCACTCACCCACAGAACACGTACATCCTTGATGTCACCCTCAAACATATATGGCAGCATTCCACTTACCAACTCACAAAATTCATCTTGGAGGGTTCACTCACCCGCTCATCACGTTCATCCTCGTTGCTCACCCTCAAACATACATCTATGGCAGCATTCTACTAACCAACTAACAAACATTTATCTAGGGGGGTTGACTCAACCACTCAACACGTTCATCCTAGTCGTTCACTCTCAAACATACATCCATGGCAGCATTCTACTAACCAACTAACAAACATTTATCTAGGGGGGTTGACTCAACCACTCAACACGTTCATCCTAGTCGTTCACTCTCAAACATACATCCATGGCAGCATTCTAATAACCAACTAACAAACATTTATCTAGGGGGTTGACTCAACCACTCAACACGTTCATCCTAGTCGTTCACTCTCAAACATACATCCATGGCAGCATTCTAATAACCAACTAACAAACATTTATCTAGGGGGGTTGACTCAACCACTCATCACGTTCATCCTAGTCGTTCACTCTCAAACATACATCCATGGCAGCATTCTAATAACCAACTAACAAACATTTATCTAGGGGGGTTGACTCAACCACTCAACACGTTCATCCTAGTCGTTCACTCTCAAACATACATCCTTGGCAGCATTCTAATAACCAACTAACAAACATTTATCTAGGGGGGTTGACTCAACCACTCAACACGTTCATCCTAGTCGTTCACTCTCAAACATACATCCATGGCAGCATTCTAATAACCAACTAACAAACATTTATCTAGAGGGGTTGACTCAACCACTCAACACGTTCATCCTAGTCGTTCACTCTCAAACATACATCCATGGCAACATTCTACTAACCAACTAACAAACATTTATCTAGGGGGTTGACTCAACCACTCAACACGTTCATCCTAGTCGTTCACTCTCAAACATACATCCATGGCAGCATTCTAATAACCAACTAACAAACATTTATCTAGAGGGGTTGACTCAACCACTCAACACGTTCATCCTCGTTGCTCACCCACAAACATACATCTATGGCAACATTCTACTAACCAACTAACAAACATTTATCTAGGGGGTTGACTCAACCACTCAACACGTTCATCCTAGTCGTTCACTCTCAAACATACATCCATGGCAGCATTCTAATAACCAACTAACAAACATTTATCTAGGGGGGTTGACTCAACCACTCAACACGTTCATCCTAGTCGTTCACTCTCAAACATACATCCATGGCAACATTCTACTAACCAACTAACAAACATTTATCTAGGGGGGTTGACTCAACCACTCAACACGTTCATCCTAGTCGTTCACTCTCAAACATACATCCATGGCAACATTCTACTAACCAACTAACAAACATTTATCTAGGGGGGTTGACTCAACCACTCAACACGTTCATCCTAGTCGTTCACTCTCAAACATACATCTATGGCAACATTCTACTAACCAACTAACAAACATTTATCTAGGGGGGTTGACTCAACCACTCAACACGTTCATCCTAGTCGTTCACTCTCAAACATACATCCATGGCAGCATTCTAATAACCAACTAACAAACATTTATCTAGGGGGTTGACTCAACCACTCAACATGTTCATCCTAGTCGTTCACTCTCAAACATACATCCATGGCAGCATTCTAATAACCAACTAACAAACATTTATCTAGAGGGGTTGACTCAACCACTCAACACGTTCATCCTAGTCGTTCACTCTCAAACATACATCCATGGCAACATTCTACTAACCAACTAACAAACATTTATCTAGGGGGTTGACTCAACCACTCAACACGTTCATCCTAGTCGTTCACTCTCAAACATACATCCATGGCAGCATTCTAATAACCAACTAACAAACATTTATCTAGAGGGGTTGACTCAACCACTCAACACGTTCATCCTAGTCGTTCACTCTCATCAAACATACATCTATGGCAACATTCTACTAACCAACTAACAAACATTTATCTAGGGGGTCGACTCAACCACTCAACACGTTCATCCTAGTCGTTCACTCTCAAACATACATCCTTGGCAGCATTCTAATAACCAACTAACAAACATTTATCTAGGGGGGTTGACTCAACCACTCAACACGTTCATCCTAGTCGTTCACTCTCAAACATACATCCTTGGCAGCATTCTACTAACCAACTAACAAACATTTATCTAGGGGGTTGACTTAATTACTCAATACGTTTAACCTTTTTGCTCACCCTCAAACATACATCTATTGCACCATGCGACTTACTAACTCACAAGCATTCATCTTTAACCGATAATATCAACCAACAGTGTTTTGTGTTAGAAGCCTAGTTTATTTACAATATTATTTATGGAAATTCTTTTTCCAGGCTCATTGGACTATGAGCAAATGTTATGCCCATGGTAAATGCTAATCGACTAGTATATTGCAATGGTTTATCACCAGATTTATATTGATGATAGTTAAATACCTTACTAATGGAAAATGTGCCAATGTTCTAGTAGTGTCAACAAATTAAAGGCCGAGTTTCAACGGACTTACTTCTGATCAATGATCATTAGTGATCAAATAGAACCCACAAGTCAATTATTAGACCAATACACGTTTAACACATAATAATAAATATTAATACATAATTATTTTACACATTTAAATAAGTTTATTTTGATATAATAGACTCACAAATGGATTTTACAGAAGATCTTTAGTACATAAATTTGGAATTTTATACATACAATATGTCATTGTTTCTTTAATTCCTTTGTGGTTTTTCTTTTGTTTTTTAAGTAGCCCACAAATTAAGATTTCGAATACGAAGACACATTCAATTTCAACCTCATTAACTTTCAAGGGTATTATTTAATAGTCTGAACACGTCCTTGCATACTTATAAGTCGTGTTTATATTTGTACGAAAATGTACTTAATTTTTTTTTCTTTTTTTCATTTACTGTGTTAAACAATGGTAGATGATTCGAAAATCATTAATATTTTTTTACATACTTCAAAATTTCACATTAATGAGTTTATATTAGTACATTAAAATAACAAAGGGTATGATTAGCATTTATAATTTTTAATCTGTACCAATACCTTTTTCCTATTGATAGGTAAATGTTTTAGTATCGTGTTGGTACTACAATATAATCGATTAATGGTTTTATAAAAGTATATTGGCCAAGTGAATGTTGCAAATCGTTTGAGGCCGCGAGAATACAGTTGGGTCTCTCACACAAAGGGTTTGTTATCACAGGGCATTGTGTTGTGGGATTGGATAACGCCACAGTATCACAATGGAAATTTGAACATACCATCGAGTTAAGGTTAGAGAGCCATTCATTTAACTGTTCATGACATGTGGTAAAAAGGGAACCTAAGAAATATGTACAAATTTTTTTTTACAGCATGTCGTAATTAGGGGTCGTGGTATATGAATAGTAAGAAGAGAACTTGGGAATGTGCGAAATATATTGCTGAATAATAAGGGCATTTAGATAGATTGTACAAGACTAGATTGTCTTTGACAAATACTTTAAGGAACTACATGGTGCCTCTAAAGAATAGGAGCAGTGAAACAATACCTAACGTAACTCGGAACTAGAATTTCCATCAGCATTGACGGCCATCAACCTACTCGCCTATACACGTACAGTGGTATTGAACCACCCACCCACCCATTTACGGACAGTAGTATTGACCAACCCACTCGCCCATACACGTACCGTGGTATTGACCCACCCACCCACCAATACACGTACAGTGGTATTAAACCACCCACCCACCCATACACATACAGTGGTATTGACCCACCCACATGCCTATACACGTACAGTGGTATTAAACCACCCACCCACCCATACACGTACAGTGGTATTGCGCAACCCACTCGCCCATGCACGTACCGTGGTATTGAACCACCCACCCACCCATACATGTACAGTAGTATTGAACCCCCACCTACCCATAAACGTACAGTGGTATTGACCCACCCACTCGCCCATGCACGTACCGTGGTATTGACCAACCCACTCGCCCATACACGTAAAGTGGTATTGACCAACTCACTCCTCTATACACGTACAGTGGTACTGATCCACCCACCCACCCATACACGTACAGTGGTATTGACCCATTCCACAGGGACTATCAAACTCCTGAGCACCAGTACTTCAGGATTTTAATGTAGCCCCTTCACTCATTACAATGCAATGATCGCAATACTCTTCTGTAGCTCAATCACGGGTTGGCGCCGTCACATTACAAATGAACACAACATATTTTTTTATTGTTGTCGAAATATTGGGATTGGTGGCTTTTTAATTCAGTCGATTTGAATTCAGTCCCTACTCGCCAGTTCAAATCGATAATGATAATTCCAAAATAAATAGGGTTATAAGAGAGCGGGGAATAAAAGGAGAGGGAGTTAGTGATATATATTTAAGAGAGCAATTATGAGAACACGAAAGATCATATAAACAGACAAGAGGACCTATGAGAACTTGTATCACCTATTTGGTTCCATACAAACAGAAGCTGAAGATGACACTAGTATCGGCAGCATGATTGAAAACCTACCCAAGAGTTCACAAGGGTCGAACATCACATGTAGGTTGACATGAAATAGGAACAATTCTAGTATTCCGCAATGGCCAATTCAACCTAAGTCTTTAAAACTTGGACGAAATTAATGTCAGATTAGGTTAGCAACTGAAAATGACAAGGATATAGCTAGATAAATAATATATTGTACATATTAAGATTGACCTCTTTACACAAAGCTTTAAAGTAACGTGTTATTTCATTAACTTAATAAGAGGTAAAACTGTTATAAACAAAACGGTAATGAATACAAGATGTCCAAAGTAATCAATTGAAGCAAGGGGCTACCTGACAAGTAGATCCCAGGATATTGATGGTGGAATTACCTGTTTGACCGATGAGTTTGCTTGGGTTTTCTTCAACAACTTTTACGAAATTATCTAAACCTAAACAGATTTCAAAACTAAGGCAGATTTTGTTTAGTTTTAAAATGTAAAGGATTATATTTATTAATACAAACTTTACAGTAACAAAATCAATATGTATTAAGCTATTTCAACTTTTAAATAAAACTTTGTTTTTTTTATATATATATATATATATTTATTTTTTCAAGTTAACATATAACTATTCAGATGGACAAATTCAGAGACAAATTAAAATGATTTTCGTGGTTATGAAGGCCACCGCCACCTGAGATATCAGCTCTTCGACAGGAACTTCTTCTGTTTTCCACCCCTGCCCTCTTCATAGAATGTATCACACACGTTGATGTACGGAAGATACCAGATGACCTTGCTGTTATCACTTCATTTGTTGAGCGAGCACTTCATGGTACGAACTAGCAGAGTAATAAATCTGTTTATGGGTGTGAAAAGGCTCGTTTCGTTTTCTGAGTAATGAAGTGTCATTTATTTATGTTGGTGACTTGAGCATGCCTTCTCCACTACGGCGAGAACCAGGATCTTACAATAGTATCGTTAAAAATCTATTTTAAAATGCATAAATATGTATAATAATCTACAGTAACAATGTATAATCCAAACGATAAATGTGTTAGAACTATTCCATTTCAAAATGGCTTCAGAGTGCTATTGTAATTTATTCCAATCAGATTCCCTGATTGAGGTATTTAATGTTGTTTCCACTACACAGCTGACTGAATCTAAATTTACCTTTGCGATATGAAGCTAACCAATGAAAACAGTTTGAGGTTCTCAATACCGTTATTGTTTGGGTTGTAATTAACTATCGGTAAATAATGCATATCTATAGAGACTGTTTCATTTTCATCTATTTCATATGTATGTTAATATTTAATTTATTTGCTATGCTCCATTAATTTTCACTCTGATTTTATCGACATAGCTGTGCGGTTTTGGCAATATGGCTGTGTATTTGTGAGATTTCCAAGGTCCATCCCATCCATGCTGTCAATTTTAGGATGATTTATCTTATTTACATTAATATTATTTTTTCACTATCAATAAAGTGTAACATTTATTTTATCTTTTTTCCATAAGAGTAAAATTTTCCATATTTATCTATTCTAAATATTTGATAAATTTAAGATTAATTTCTTAATTCTCCTTGGTTTCTGATTTATGATTCGTTTACCGACACAACCTCCAACAGCAGACTTGATTAAACGCTTCCCATCATGCAAAGTTAGAATATTAACTTACTGGCCATCTTCAGTTTAAACGTATATCCAAGTACCAACTTCAGTTCAAGTGTATATCCAAGTACCAACTTCAGTTCCAGTACTCGTCCACGTGCCAACTGCAGTCAAACTTATACTGCGTTTACATTGCTCACCACAACGTTAACTTCAGACTTCAAGTTTAAAAAATCCTTTTAGTACTGTTTTGAAAGTGACTGTAAGGAAAGTTTATTTCTGAAATTCTGTTTTATTTGGTTAAGAATTAAATATCAAACATTATTAACTACATGATTCAGTACTGGGTGAATAATTGTCTTACCAGAAACTACGTGTTCTACGTATATACTACTGTACGTGTATGGGTGGTCGGGTAGGTCAATACTACTGTACGTGTATGGGTGGGCGGATGGGTCAATACTACTGTACGTGTATGGGTGGGCGGGTGGGTATATAGCATTTCAATAATTAGAGGACAAAAGCAGCTGAATTGTCAGACACTATACCATTTTTAACATTTTAGCAGTGCTCTTCAGACATAATTACATAATTATTTTACATTATGTAATTATGTAAATTTAAGGTGGGTGAAATGATACATAATCATTTCACCCACCTTAGAGTAACAGTTTAAATTGCTTATGATAATACTGCTTGAGGCCTAGTCGTATTGCTTATGATAATTTGTACTAACGTATCTACGTTATGTATTTTTTCAATAAATTTAGGTTATGTGAGTTATTCTCTGACACAGTACCTGCCCACACTTATGCTTAATCAATAAAAGCACGACTTCTGTTTTGTATACTATGTAACTAATACGGGTGGTTTAAATTGACTTCCATTATTTTATTTCAGATACTGAAATGGAAATAAGCCGAAACTGAACGTTACCAATGCATTAAATATTTACTGAATAATTTAATGTAATAGGTTAGAAAATTCCTTACTGCCTACATTTTAAATTTATGTATTATTTTATATTGCAATTGAATCGAACAATATGCGTGACTTCTGTCACTCATCAATAAAACTATTTTTTTTTTTTATGAGTATAATGTGACATTATATACACTGTTATAGTTATGTAGTCCAGCTATTTTGGGGAGGTTTCGTGGGTAATTTTACGTGATAAATTTTGTTTCAGTCCTCTTAATACTGACAAGGCGTCCATTCAACAGTTGTCATCGGATTGCACACTACTGAGAAGTCTGAAAGTGTCAGGGTGCCATCGGATTGCACACTACAGTCTGAAGGGGTCAGGGTGCCATCGGAGTGCACACTACAGACAAGTCTGAAGTGGTCAGGATGCCATCGGAGTGCACACTACTGACAAGTCTGAAGGTGTCAGGGTGCCATCGCAGTGCACACTACTGACAAGCCTGAAGGTGTCAGGGTGCCATCGGAGTGCACACTACTGACAAGTCTGAAGGAGTCAGGGTGCCATCGGAGTGCACACTACTGACAAGTCTGAAGGGGTCAGGGTGCCATTGAAGTACACACTACTGACAAGTCTGAAGGTATACGATCGTATGCTGTCGAAAGGAAGGAACTTAGATTCAGACTTGTCAGTTCAGTGAAAACCAGACACATATTATATGGTTCAAACTCCATGACAATCTATAACAACCTTAGTCCCTCTACTTATGGAGGATTTTAGTATTAAATGGCCTAATATAAGAATCAACTATCCTCCGTTAGTAACAATAACCACGCTCATTCGCTTACTCTTATCAAAGTTATTCCCAGCCCATATTTGCCTACATCTTTACGATCGTTTATCACACGTAAATTATTAATAAAAATAAAATATTTGGGTGACGAAAATAAATATTTCAAAATAAGGATGTGTTTTGAAATAAGATGTGTCTATATAAGACCAAAAGAAAAAAAGTATATTTAAACAAAGTTTTACTTATTTAGGACCTAACTTATTTAATTAAATTCCAAATGGAATCAAATATACCAACACATCGATTAATCAATTTTTAGCAAAATTAAGGAAATAGCTCCTTACTAAAGATCAAGTAAACTTTTTTGTGTGAAACATTAGTCTAAAAAAACTAAACCAAATAATTGTATTTATATATTTATTGTCCAATATTAATTAATGTTTTAGGAGTTTATTTTTTGTAGGTTCATGAAATGGAAGAGCTTGATCGGTTGTAGTATTGTTCTATTATATTTTATTGGCATTTGAGTAGTTATAGGATCGGTATAGTTGTAGTATATTGGTTTTAGTACAAAATAACTAAAATTAAAACTAATTAAAAGATAACATTGTAAGTTTAACCACGCTGCAGAGAGCTGTCTGCTTTACCTGGTTTTTTATTAACTGACTGTATTTAAATATTGTTTTTAAGTTATATTTGTTGCGCTAGCCATCATTTACTGGATGGGATGGCTAGAATTCCGTTGTATAAATATTGTATTTTTTTATTTTGTGGAATAAAATATTATTCTATTCTATTCTATTCTATTCTATTCTATTCTATTCTATTCTATTCTATTCTATTCTATTCTATTCTACTCTATTCTACTCTACTCTACTCTACTCTACTCTACTCTACTCTACTCTACTCTACTCTACTCTACTCTACTCTACTCTACTCTACTCTACTCTACTCTACTCTATTCTACTCTATTCTATTCTATTCTATTCTATTCCGTCCCATTCCGTCCCATTCCGTCCCATTCCGCCCCATTCCGTTCTTTTCTGTTCTATTCTATTCTATTCTATTCTATTCTATTATGTTCTGTTCTATTCTATTCTATTCTATTCTATTCTATTCTATTCTATTCTATTCTATTCCATTCTATTCCATTCCATTCCATTCCATTCCATTCCATTCCATTCCATTCCATTCCATTCCATTCCATTCCATTCCATTCCATTCCATTCCATTCCATTCCATTCCATTCCATTCCATTCCATTCCATTCCATTCCATTCCATTCCATTCCATTCCATTCCATTCCATTCCATTCCATTCCATTCCATTCCATTCTATTCCATTCTATTCTATTCTATTCTATTCTATTCTATTCTATTCTATTCTATTCTATTCTATTCTATTCTATTCTATTCTATTCTATTCTATTCTATTCTATTCTATTCTATTCTATTCTATTCTATTCTATTCTATTGTAATAAAACACATTGAATACTGTTCACTATGTGTGTGTTTAATATTCTAAATGTATAGAAGTTTATGTATATTTCTAAATATATATGCTACCGGACAAACCCGATTTCAGGACAAACTAGTTTGGACTAGGTTAGGTTAGGTTAGGTTAGGTTAGGTTAGGTTAGGTTAGGTTAGGTTAGGTTAGGTTAGGTTAGGTTAGGTTAGGAAACTAGTTTGTCCTCAAATCGAGGGCGGTCAGGAAAAACTAGATCATCCTAGTCCAAACTAGTTTGTCCTAAAATCGGGTATGTCCGGTAACATATAGAACCCAAAACAATACGTCATAACACATTTTCGACAATAACTCATTTTAACCAGAATAAAATTAATTTCAATAATTATACGGTAATACAGTCGCTAACTTTTTAACTAAATAAGTAATTCTATAAATAAGTAAAACTGAAAAATACCTGTCAGATAAAAGGCGCTCTAGTTGCTGATCCAACCGCAAATGTTTCATGAAGCTGAAAGTCGTTTTGTGACAACTTGAGGCAAGTTGTGCATTATATATCTCACTTTGGCAAAACTAACTTTGACCCTTCAATAAATAAGAACTGCTCACAACTGCAAAAGTTTGACACTTTGTTTCTTTATCGTATTCTTTATTGTGACTGTTTCACTTCTCAGTTTCAAAAATAGTTAAACAAGATACGAGCATCAAATGTCAGCTATATTAGTGATTTGGGGCTTTCTGTATAAAGTTATATAGTTTATTCCTCTTTCGGACGTAATAAATTGCTGGTACAGTTCATATTATCACATGTCCTTCAACTAATCAAATTGGTGTTTCATCACCCTCAAAATATATTTATAACCAAACATAACGTCACGTCAAAAGTTGATCATTGGTTTTTAATTATTGTATGGTTTCTATGTGCAAATAATACAGATGTGGTAATGTTATCAACTAGACATTTATTTATTTTTTATTTCAATAATTATTTACCCATCTTATTTTTGCACATTTGATATTAATCTTATACTTCATACATTAAACTACAAATCATATTACTTGTTATAACTACGATCTAGAGTTTTTCTTATATCTTCTAATATGTACACATAAAAAACACTACGTCGTTTATAGGTTGAGATATAGCATTTTACCAATTTTTTATTAGTGATACTGTCATTTCGCAACATAAGCAATCTTATCCACCCTGAATCTTAAAATAAAATGTATAACTGCTCAAACTGTGCTTGACAATTAAAACTCCAACTTATCAAGAAATGTTCGTTTACATCCAGAGATACAAGACAAGGTGGTTTGTATTTATAAAAAAAGTAAATAATTAGTAATGTATTATTTATTTTATTAGTGTTATACTACCATAAGTCATAAGTTTATTTTTTTTTAATAAAAGTAATTATTTAATTTAGAAAGGATGGAGAAAAAGAAGAAGACGGTAAACGTTGCTTTCGTTGGAAATTTCTCTTGAGAACATTAAACTTTCCAGCCCCTCCTGTTTGCTATAAGTTAAAGTCAACATTCGCCCTGGCAAGAGCGAGTCCCAACGCCCTCACATACTTTACTGAACTTCCCAACACAAGGTAATCGAGCGTGCTTTAATTAAAACATCACAATAACTGTAATTATAGTGAAAAATCAATATATCTTAGAATATTATCTACATTACTATATTTTATGCAGTGAAAATCAAAAAAATATTTACATTTTATGTGCTTAATTTTTATGTATGAGATAGTGTATCGATAATTTGATGTAATAAAATTAACTGTAGTAATAATTTCAATAGTAAAAAAACACAATACCCAACATCCCACAGGCCACTAATGATACGTATAGCGTTATTTATAAAGTACAATCCATCACAAGAGCAAAGGTTATGTTTGTTATGCTACTTAATTTTTGAAAAATTATATAAATGGTTATAGAAATCTGAAATCTGGATAATTTTTTTGAAGTTACTATAATTTAGGATTTGAAATAAAGTGTTATAATATTTTTAATGTCTACATGCAATACTCCTTAATTACAGGAGTATATCTTTATACCGTGGAGATTCTCAGTTCAATCCAAGCCAGAGTATAAAAATAATCAAAATACATCAGCTGATTGCTCCAAGCTTTCAGTATTTCATCTATAGGTTATTATACTATTTTGACGTTTTTATTACTATTCGCCTTATTTATTTTCAATATTTAGTACCTAAGGGATTTTTCCTATTGGAAATGTTTAGCTCGCGTTAATCGGTTAATACAAAACTAAATTCAATAACAATAAGATACAAAACGACAAATCAAGATCAATTTTTTTACCAAACCTCAAAATATTTAACAAAAACATATGCCTTTTTTATATTTAATACTTTGCAAATGCTATTAAAAATAATCTTCGTAGGCACCAAATAACGTCTTGGTGTGGATTACATATAAGTTTTTAAAACACGTTGATCAATAATTTATAAAAATATTTAATTTAAAAAACATTAAGTTTTGCATTCAAATTACAGTTGTGATACTATTGCTATTTAATGTTAATATAATAGTGTGTTTTACTGTATCAAGTTAAAAAATGGAAGTGTGTATTTGATTTTTTTAATAAACTAATTAATAACCTTTATCATGCTCTTAATCCATATGAAATACCAAAACATTTCGACTTTTATTATTAAATATAATACTAAGTGCAATTATTTTATATCTTCGTTTATCAATTAGCCAGGCTACGTAGTGTTTTCTTGTGTGTTACACTATATATATATATATATATATATATATATATATATATATATATAGCGTATGATTTTGTCAGCTAGCATTTTTTAATTTTAAAATTATATAAAAGTTGTGTTGAAATGGGAAAAACTCCAAAAGTCACTTGATATTCACAGAAATAAAAATGTAAAGTGATCTCCGGTCACAAAGCTAAATCCAATCCATCAAGCCATTTAGGACCTGCCTCACTGATTCTACTTAAGCCAGCTAATCCCTAATCCCTCCGTAAAACAGCGCATGGGGCACTCTAAAACTATGTGATCAATTGTATGGATAGACTCCCCGCAATCACACAACTGATCTACTGTCAATCCCCATTTATATTTCCAGTAGTTACATCTGGTTCCAGTAGTTACCACTCCAGTTCGGAACCGATTCAACAATGTCCACTCCCTACGAGGGAGGTTCATCCCACCTACAGGTATTGACGGATCGTTAATAAGGAAATTATTTCGTCCATCAAAACTGTTCCACGTTATGGCCCAGCTAGTATTGGGCGAGAAGTTTGATCTTCCCAACTGGAAAGCAGTTGGTTTAGAGATTTTAAACCACCGTTCTGACGTGGGAGATCCTGGGTAGTGGGGAGTAGCGGGGCATACAAGATCTTATTGAATTCTTTAAGTAGTGCCTCCTTACGTCTTATCTCTGGAGGAGCTATATTGCATAACACCGGGAGCCAAGGTAGTGGAGTTGCCATGAGAGTGCCACTAATAGCTCTCATGGCTATTAAGTTGAACATCAATCGCTTTTGTATGTGCGCTATTTAGCGCAGACAATGTGTTACACTAACAGACACATTCACAAACACTATTGTGTTGTGCTATAAACTGTAACATTTCAGAATTTTTTTATTTGATATAGGAATACTTTTTAAGTGAACATTTTTGTTTTGTTTTCCGTTATATTGCAACTACTCAAAATATTAAATACTACGTTTCACAATATAATTCAACTACATGTTATTTTTTTATAAATTCAGTACAGACACACGTTTTACATACAGCAAACTTTACCTGCACGACACCAATAACGTTCACGTTCCTTTTTTGTATTAAAACATTATGATGTTCAATCATAAAATCATTTTCTACAACGTAAATTTTCTTAAAACAATCAACATAAATGACATCAATAAGATATGACAATTTGTATGTCATAAGACTTTAGTAGTGGAGTAAGTTCAAGACACTGCGTTTATTCTCCGTCATCCAAATTTAGTGGACCTGCACACTGGGTCATTACTTCGGAAAATGTAGGTAATTTCAACAGAGTTAACTCAGTTCGCTGTAGTACAGTGACAGTTAGGACACTTCTGTCTATCTGTATCTGAAGAGACGAAACAGCAGTGACACTTCCCCTTCAATCCAACCTTTCACTATGGAGAAGTAGCATAGACACAACGTGTTACGTTTCGGTTGGGAACAGGCTTCACTACTCTTTCCATTTTGGACTGGGTACCTGGATTGCGTTCTTTTTCTGGATTTTCATGATCCCCTTTGTTGTAAAACATTACTTCAAAATTGTCAGGGGGTGACCCAAGCTTGGAAATTCATTTATTTAATGTTGATCTGTTTTTGATTTTTTTACAGATTCCTTAATTTAAACTTCAAAAATGAATGAAAAGTTAGGTGATACATTGATTAGTGACATACTTTACGGTAAATAAATTCTTGATGCATATTTTCATTGTAATTTGAAGAATTTCTCAGCATTAAAATACGTAATAGAAACAAGGTAAAAAATTAAGAACGATTTATTTAATGCATTTATCAGTTCTGCGCTAAATTTTCAAAACGACATGGCCAATCAGATAACACTCCCCTTCTCGCTTACCTCACTTCCCTTAATCCCCCCCCCCCCCACCTATTTCACAGCTTCTCTAGGGATTATGATATTGACAACTTCCCTTGTTTATTTTAGAAGCTAAAAACGACGTTGAGAGCAAACAGTTACATGTTGATATGCTTATTGATAGTTTTGTAGCTGGTCAAAGATATTATATTTCATAATTTTATGTAGGGTTGAATTAATATCTTAACACATTTATTCTAATTTCCCTATCGTTACTAATCCTGCGTAGTTCAGAAATAATTATTTTAAAACTCGTCCAAATAATTACATATTTGTAACCTATTATTTGCTGTTCACCGATAATTACATAGTTAACCTCAAGGTAAGCAGTGTTATCCTCTTGTTAAAACTGCTTCCCAGGAGTTAATTAATTATTCATCATCACTTTCTGCTATATATCTAACATGTATCCACTATGTTTTAAACTAGTTTTTGAAAGTACAGAAAAAAACGGTCCTCTCCATTTTTTTATAAACCTACCACTTTAATATTATAGTTTAACATACATGGATACTTCAATGTATCTTGTATTAATAAATCAAGGCATTATTAGCTTCCATAAAGACATATTTTCCAAACCAACAAATATTTTTTACAATATTACAGACCTGGAGTCCCCTACAAAATCTTAAGTAACCAAGAATATCTATTAATCATCTTCATTCAATTATTAGAGTCAAACTGGAACAAACAACACGGATATATTTCAATAAAGGCTGGTCTCTATAGCTACAGCGAAACAGATAAACTGACAAGTGATGGCTCCTCGATCTACTAATGAGTTGTCTTTGATTGGTTCAAATACAAACAAATAAGATCTAATTTAAATCAATACATACTTGTGTTGTATTTCAATCCGGCAATAATAATAACAATATTACAATATAACAATAATACTAACAATATTATTATCTAAAACAAGCCACGTCCGGACGAAACTTTTTTTTTTTGCGCCAAGGATTTTACATGTTTTATTTTTCGGGCGGTTTCCGACCACCAGAATTCGATTAGCACAGGTCTCAATCCTATAAAAATTCTGATTTCTGCCCCAGAGGCTCCTACGCGTCCCATGTGGGAATTATTTAACTATTTATTGTTTAGAAAGTCATGTGTGTTTTGTTTACTTACTTGTCCATATGTGGTGGAATTATTTTATATTTTTGAACATGTCTTTTGTGTGTAGTTACCAACTTATTATACTTTGTCAGATTTGTTTCACTTTCACTATTTTTCTTTTTACTCCTTATTAATTAATGTATTTATATGCTATTGGCATTTCTTTTCATAATTAATCATTAAATTTTCTTTTTACTATCTTATTATATAAAACAAGCAGCGTCCGGACGAAATTGTTTTTCACTTCAAGGATTTTTAATTTTGTTGTACCTTAGTGAGGATGCAGGCCGAACTTTCTCCCGCGAGGCTGTTGGCCGAGTTTCACAAAGAGACCTGTTGTAGAGCGAGCGACTTGGTGAGGCCTCAGGCCGAGTTCCATAAAGTAGCTAAAGGTAAACGCGGAAGACCTCAGAAACGAAATTTTATTGATAACCTACAACGAGGAGCAACAACAAACGATCCTCTGGATCCTCTGGGAAATATGGATACTGCCTCTTCAGTTTACAAAATTCAACTGAGTGAAGCTCGGTCTCCCGGTACCGAACATGTTTGAATAATAAAATATTATTCAAACATGTTCTAACATTACTGCATAAATATTCAAACTTGTAAAAATACAATGGGTCAGTAATATTTTAAAAGAAAAATATCTTGGAAATGACAAAAAGAAAGAAGGCATTATTAATTACTTTGATAATTTACATCTCCATACCTCTTTAACATGTATTGTATCATAAGTCGAGAGGTTCAAGAGCCTTAGTGGAATACGCGGGAATTTATGAACACCAACCCTAAGCTCCGGGACAGTTGGAAGGATATTGCAGACTTCTACTGGCAGGATATTGTTCGCCAAGACATTGAATGTGTTTCAACTTTCCAGTGAAGATATATTTGTTGTATACCATAAAAACTGGAGAATAAAAACAATCTATAAATATTTACTTTTGGAAATATTTTCTTATGGTCAACCTAAGTCATAGTAATATCAAGGTAATTTAGAAAATAGATACTAGTAATTCAGAAAAATGTTAAAAATGGTTATAACACATCGGTTATACTTATTTGATACGAGTGTTTTCATCTTTTCCAGGAAACTGTAAAAAATAAGTAGGTTTTCAGTGTTATCTGAGTCGCAAAATATTAAATATACTGAGAATATTTACTTTTCTTACCAAATTATTTATTCAATTTTCAACATCAATACTAATTTATAATAACAATATTGGCTATTATGTTCATTTCGTTTTTTTTTTTTTTTTTTTTTTTTTTTTTTTTTTTTTTTTTGACTATTTGAAATCCTATATTAAAAATAATTTAATTTTTATGGTGCATTTATTTAATAGAAAAATTCAGTACATTTATTAATGATTCCTTCTACTTTCAAACTAACACTTTAAACCCAATTAACAAAAAGTAGTTTACAGGGATTGCAGTCATATCTATAAACAGAAATTATTATACAAGAAAATAGTAAATTTTTACTTACTGATCAAAAAATGTGTTATTAACAAAGACAAAAGTAAATTAATGTTTTAGGTTAAAATATTCATAAACAAATTCACTTGTTGGCATTAGTATTATGTCTATTAATTACAGTTAAATATAGAGTTATAATTAAATAACAGTTTTAGAGGCATTATTTTTATTGTTTGTTGACAGTAGTGATGTCAATAGTATATTTTTTTTCAAACTAACATGAAACTCCATAAAAAATTATTAAATATTAAGTTAACATTTTTAAACTTAACCTATCAGCTTTTCGATACATTGCAATTGGGACAATTTACCTAAGTACTTAAATACGAATCAAGTATTTAAGTAATTTGGGTTAGGAAGATAAATCGTTAGTAAATTAATTAATTTATGTTTATTCATAGTTTAGCATAAAAATTTTAACTATTACATCAAATAAATTGTTTGAAAATACTATATATGTACTTTTCTACTTCTAAACATCATAAAAATACGCAATATTATTGGTAAAGAGTGTTCCAAAAATGAAAATAGCTTTATCAAACGTCTCTCTTCAACGTTCCTCAGAATACTTAAGTTAGTGGAAGATAGAATTTTAGCCACAGTGATTTTATGGAGGAATAACAATCTCAAATGTTCCAACCCTACTCCTAAAGGGGGGGGGGGAGGATTATTTGAAATACTATCGTTAATATTATTTTAAAATAAACATAATTAATTACTGATATAACTTGTTTTAGGATTATATTTAGCAATATTTATTAGTTACATCCTATTAATCTCAATAGCACTAGTCGGCACTAGTGGTGCAGTGCTGTAACCCCGCTACTTGGGGACAAGGTATTGAGGTGATTGTAGGCGATAGGTTCTTTGCTCGGTCTCTTAATACCGACACTGCGTCTGCTCAATGGTTACCACCGACTTGGACAATACTAGACAAGTCTGGGGTGTCCATGTTGGATGATAGTCATGGTTCAGATGTGGTGTAGGGAAGAGAACTTAGTGTCAGGCTTGTCAGTTAGCTTAAAATCATACCAACACTACGTGGTTCGGATCCACGTAAGCCTGTAGGTCTCTTAGTTGCCCTAGCTATTGGTCTATTAATAAATAGCTCTTTCTGAGGAACATTTTACTTTAGTAACAATGACTACACTCGTTCATCTACACTCATCACACTCATTCGCCCCTCATATTCGCCCATATCTCAATGATCGGCGTCTTAATAATGAATAGTCCAAAATAATTTGATGCCACGTATCATAAGGTACATAATACTTCTTAGATAAAATATTAGTCATTCACGCCGAAATGTGTGATGTGAGACATGAAGTCCCACAGATAACTTGCTGTATAATGTCTGTTGTGAATTGGAGATAAACTTGAACACCACAGCTGGCGAACACCGGTTGGTCCATAAATTAATGTCTACCCTTGTTAACAGTTACGTTTAGACTACTGTTCTATTGTGTGGTTGATCTCTAATATACAAGGTGATTTTTTTTTAAGTGTGCCACCATTGGGATCTTTTAAACCTGCAGAAATACAAAAAACTTTAAATGGGTAACTTCACCTACTTTTTCCTGATTAATAAAAATATGCAATTAGCGATTTTCAAAAAAGCCGCCATTTTCCAAAATGATGGATAACTTAATTTTTTTCTTACGGAACACTATAAATATTTGTATCATTTCTGATAGAAAATGTAATTTTAATAATTTTTTATTCTTTGCATTTTTCACGTAATATTAGCCTATTCTAAGCTCCGGACACTCAAATAGTTTAAAACGCCAACTTTTTGTATTGCAAAATTGATATAACAAACATGTTTTATTCTGTGATATTATGATCCAGGCTTAAATTCATCAATTTTAGCTGTCTAAAGGTTGGATATCTTAGTCAAAATAGAGATAAAAAACAGCCCAAGACCCTTTTAAAGAACCCTTATTTTCTACTACTTATTTTTACATTGAAAAAAGAAATAACAAAAGTTTGTAAAATTAGTAGTAGAAACAGGGTTATTGAAAATAGTCTTGGGCTGATTTCATCTATTTTGTCTAAGATCTTCAACCTTTATGACAGCTAAAATGGATTAATTTTAAGTCTACATCTAATATTACAATAAAACATACTTGTTAAATCAATTTTGCAATAAAAAAAGTTGCCGTTTTAAACTATTTGAGTGTGCGGAGCTTAGAAACGGCTAATAATACGAGAAAGGTGTAAATAATATAAAAGTCTTAAAATTACATTTTCTAACAGGAATGATAAAAATAGTTATACTGTTTCATAAGAAAAAATTAAGCTGTCTACCATTTTGGAAATGGCACATTTAAAAAATCACCCTGTATAACAACCAGTGGATACCTCTAAACGCTTCGGGTGCAAACATCAGCCTATGGCCTTGGTCTATGACTTTTGACTACAAATATTAGTAGCACAAGTAAAACCACTATATGTCAATTTATACACAGTATTCATTCACTGCACTTGCGTCACTGCATATTCAATAATTTATATACACAAATCTATTATTTGGCCTAGGGTTAGTGCACCAGTGAATGACGTTTAAGCTTGAGTTTCCACTTGAATCTTACAAGGGAAGACAGGCTGTTACGTCACATTGTAGGGAACAGTTTAAACGTCTTGCCCGTATTCTTATGTACTTCCTACATATAAAACTTAATGCATATGTTTAAACAGTTGAAAAAAAGTTGAAGGTCGTCTTATTTTAACAGAGTATTGAAAAATACAGTTTATCGTGCCTAAATCATTGCACCAGTGAATTTTGTTGCTTAAGATTTCTATCTTAAAATGAATAGAATTTAAGCCTTAACGTGTTTACTGTTAATTAATTATAATATATTGCGGTTTTAATCAATAGTCAAAGAGCAATGATAAATACATTTGTCTTGCTTGTACCATACACTATAGTGGGGAAGCTGAAGATGAACTGAACACTTAATTTTGTTTGCCACTTTCTTTTTTAACCAGTGACAGTGAGGATTCAAATCAAGCTCCAAAGTTAGTTTTAAGACGGTTTGTGACAGACTAAAAATGTTGATGTATTAAAATATTAAATTTGCTTTTTAAAATTTATTTAGGTTAGTGACGAAAACACTGTTCTTCAATGATCATGTGAATAAACTATTGTTTGATCTAGGCAACAATAAAAGCTTAATATGATGTTATTTATACGAAACGGTCATTCACTGGGGGGGGGGTCATTAGCTGGGGGGTCTTTCACTGGGGGGCATTCACGGGGGGTCATTCGCTGGTGGGGGTCATTCACTGGGAGGATCATTCACTGGGGTGCATTCACGTGGGGGTCATTCGCTGGTGGGGGTCATTCACTGGGAGGATTCATTCACTGGGAGGGTCATTCACGGGGGGGCATTCACCGGGGGGGGGGGCATTCACAGGGGGTCATTCGCTGGTGGGGGTCATTCATTGGGAGGATTCATTCACTGGGAGGGTCATTCACGGGGGGCATTCACGGGGGGGGGCATTCACAGGGGGTCATTCGCTGGTGGGGGTCATTCACTGGGAGGATTCATTCACTGGGAGGGTCATTCACGGGGGGCATTCACGGGGGGGGCATTCACAGGGGGTCATTCGCTGGTGGGGGTCATTCACTTGTGGGTCATTCACTGGGGGGGTAATTCACTGGGGGGTCATTCACTGGGGGGGTCATTCACTGGGGGGTCATTCACAGGGGGGTCATTCACTGGGGGTCATTCACAGGGGGGTCATTCACTGGGGGTCATTCACAGGGGGGTCATTCACTGGGGGGGTCATTCACTGGGGGGTCATTCACAGGGGGGTCATTCACTGGGGGGTCATTCACTGGGGGTCATTCACTGGGGGGTCATTCACAGGGGGGTCATTCACTGGGGGTCATTCGCTGGTGGGGGTCATTCACTGGGGGGTCATTCACTGGGGGGTTCATTCACAGGGGGGTCATTCACTGGGGGTCATTCACAGGGGGGTCATTCACTGGGGGTCATTCACAGGGGGGTCATTCACTGGGGGGGTCATTCACTGGGGGGTCATTCACTGGGGGGGTCATTCACTGGGGGGTCATTCACTGGTGCACTCACCCTATTACAAAAGTTTTCATTTCATTTGTTTCTATTTTGCAGCTGATGATTCATTAAGTAAAATGACTCTAATAGATTATTATTAGAACCTTAAAGGCCAGTGAGGTGGATCCCTGCAAAACCATGCTCTAGGGAAAATAACGCCTTGAAGTTGTATGACAATGTAATGATTGTTTTACTAATGCATTAAAACGTACAGGTACAGACAGACGTACAGTCGTTTTTATGTTGCATAAAAGAAACGTCCACTGAATACAAACTCGCTCTTCCTAACATTATATAAGCTCTATAACATCCTGCATAGTATAAACATCAATATCTACCATCCAACAGTTCTTAAAGATTGTATGAAGAAATGAAGATCGTGATTTACATTTGAAGAGGTGTTACTTTTCGATTAATTTATTTTTCTCCATGTTATGGTCAAAAAAACGTACCGTACTTAGAGTGCATCCCATGCCCTTTAGGGTGAAAATATTGAACTATGAAGACTTATTGCACAACTACAATTGGGGGTGGTTTTTTGACACATCAATCGTAAAATTTATCAAGAAACAAAGAAACAAGTGAGGAGTTGCGTTAAGAAAATATCTGCTTCATGTCCACTCACATACATATAATGATTTCCACTCACGATAGAGTGAGTATTCAACAAACAACTACTCACTAAGGGTAGGGCTGATTGAGCTTTTTTGTACTATTTCTATCATGCCTTCCATCAATTATATCTAATTTACACATAAGTGGATAATTATTAACGCCTGAACAAATAAACCCACTCACCCCAAACGCATCTTACCAGATCTTTCATCCACCCTTTGTGTGCCCGTCCACCACCCACCCACGCATGGTCATAATAAGTCTGTCAATAGGTAGTTACCTAAGGCATCATACGCTAATTTTAGCGATACATAATAAGCTCTAAGTAATGCACTTTTGATCAATTTACGTAAAATCTTATCATAAATTGGAAAAGTGTGTAAACTGCAAATTTATCACTTTCTCAGTTCACAATTTATGATTCAGCATCTATGAACATTTATTTAATCTAACCATAGTTACCGAGTCGTGTGACTTTACATTGAGAGAGTACGCCGATACCCATACCTCCTGAGATAGATGAACTACTGGTCAATTTGTCCGATTATTTTGTATTTTCCAATTGCTGAGTTTTTTAGTTTTTTTATCTTACATTTTTATTTATATAAAAAAATTAATCAATGAAAGCATTATTTAGTTGGAATCTAAGATTAAAGGAAACTTAAATAGCATCTTTAAAGAAAATTTCTCAGAATATATCTTGCTTATTCAGAATATATCTCATAATATATATATGTTACATTTGCTGCTTGTAAAACAGTAAATTGCACAGTCTTGCGTGTTTTTGTTAATATTCTTGTACGTGTTGAAAAGTGTTTTACAAGTGGAAAAATAAATCTTAATTGTAAAATTGTTATATAAAATATAAAGTCAAAATATATCTGAATCCATAGGTTCGTCAACAATACTAACACTATTGGAGGCAGCAGCACAGCAGTCAACTAACTAACTCTAGTTCGATACAACGCAAATTAGAGACAAAGACCTTAGCTTTGTAAAGAGAGACCAATAAGGAATAAACAGTTGATGACGATCAAGTTTTAATTGGGAAACATAATAATTCGTAATCCGTTCGATGAATCTGCAACTTTACTTTGCAATACAACTCTTTCGAATAAGAATAACTAAACAAAGTAGTACATGCCAGACTAAAACCCCTATATTCGATTAATTCCTGATATCATCAAATAGTTTTATAAATTTTACATTATAATTACTTTACGAGCCCTCCTTCCTTAAATTTATCTTGTCTTTTTAGCCTATGTATTGACTATTTTTAACTATGTGAATCTGTACAGTAAAGTAATAGGTTACACTCCTCAGACATCCCAATTAAAATGTAGGCCTAATATGTTTACGACAACAATTATTAATGTTATCTTAATTAGCCTTATAACACCCTGTTTAAAGTAAGGTGAGCCGTAAAAATGTATATTGATCATAATTGAATGTAACATGGTCAATAATGTAAAATTAATACATTTCTACTTAATGCAAAATAGAAAGAATCCATTTTATTTAACAAATCAGTTTTACGTGTTTATAGACTATAGCAACAAAAAACAAAATTAAATAAACAACATTTTTATAAATTTTCACAAATTAACAGTAAAAACAATATTTTTTCAAGGCCTTTCACCAGCATCAACTTCCAATCACTGCATAAATTTGTGTTGCCTGATGATGCATCATTTCTGGTGAAATGCCTTGTATACAATTTTTTTTTTTTTTTTTTTTTTTTTTTTTTTTTTATTGTTAATTTTTGAAAATGTATAAAAAAATGAAGAATACCAATATCAACTCTATCTCAAATTGAAAACAAAAATAAAATAAGTTTATAATACAATTAATAAACGTCTTTAGTCGTCATCATAAATGGGTATAAAACTGTAATCATCGTATAAATATTGTAACGTATTCTTCAAAAAACAAGAATAGCTATAATTATTTTTTTTTATAATTATAGCTATGTTCTGAATAATTATAGCTGAAACAAAGGAGCAAACGAAAAATCTTCAAAAATATCTTGTTGATTTTTAATTAAATCCAATTGAAAACCAAATGGAATTGTAATTATGCAACAAAATTAAAATTTTATCTCAATGCTTCTTCTCCTTAAAATACTTTATTTGAAATCAAAATAAAATTGAAACTTCTAACTAATGGAGAAAATAAAACTTGATTTTAAATATGAAGAATAATAATTAATAATTTAATTAAGTTTCTTCTTCATAATTCTGATTATATAAATATTCTTGTTAAATGAAGATTAAATGATGTTGAATTATGTATTTTAATTTATTCTGCTTCATAAATGTTTCTTCCAGAGAACAGTCAAGGTTAATACAAAGGACCACCAGACGCATAAACTTCCCGCACACACAAACTTCCCGCACACGCAAACTTCCCGCGCACACAAACTTCCCGCACACACAAACTTCCCGCACACACAAACTTCCCGCACACACAAACTTCCCGCACACACAAACTTCCCGCACACGCAAACTTCCCGCACACGCAAACTTCCCGCACACGCAAACTTCCCGCACACGCAAACTTCCCGCACACGCAAACTTCCCGCACACACAAACTTCCCGCACACGCAAACTTCCCGCACACACAAACAAAAACAAACTCACTCACTGTCTTCACTTCTGAAACTAACTTAAAGTAGGTAAAAATGTCAAGCTTCGAAAAATACGAAAAACTGTTCCAACATAAGCAGCGAACAAAAGAGTACTAAAGGCAGTGGCAAAACAGGGCCAGAACCTCGTTGGACTCCCCCTCTACGCTGAACTATTTACGTGGGCACCCCCTCTACGCAAAATTACCTCGAAAAAAGGGAATAGAACCCATCAGGGAGCTCCGAGCAGAAAGCGGACGCTACACGTCACCAAATCCTGTAAATTACAAAAACCAGTTAATAAAACTAGACAGGAAAATATCTAATGGCCTATTTTATTAATAAGGGGTTAAATCTACTTTTTTATTTGAGAGTGTAAGATCAATGATTTTATACAAAAATATATTTTCCATCCAATTTTAAATTTTGAGTCTCAAAATATCGGCTGTTTTTGTGGTCCATTGTGGAGCACTAGTGTAGTCCCATGTAAATGTAATGCAGTTTAAACCAGCTGTGGTTGCGGGCCACACAAACTAACAAAATTACTGCCACAAATATTCCTATAAAGGTGGATTATCTATGTAGGTTTATATAATCAATGGTAAGATACTCAATTTATATGAAAAACTGCAAAATTGTTATTGAAAGTTAATAGTTTTAACTACTTTACTATTGAAAATACTTTATGTAATTTTTTATTTGTTCTAAAATTAATGTCACAAAACATTGTCACAACATAATAGACTTGATGATTGTGAACATAAAAAAATAAATATGTATGTTACTAAAAATATGCTAACCGTTATAAATTCACGATATCACTTCTTTTTTGTAAAACAACTCGGTCATTCCAATGTCAAATTAAATATACTGCAGGCACATTCGTGCTTGTCATAAAATTAAATAAATAATCTATACCTTAAAAGGAAGACAATTTTCCATCAAAACAAATCATTAACTGCTGCAGTCAATTCAACATTAATTACATTTCCCATGTTTCCCCAAAGTAATGGGAAGAGCCACCTGGCTCCTGCCCATACGTCTTGGCGCAGCTGGAGGTGAGGGAGGTTGTCGGGAAATAACAAGGTTTGTTAGATAACTGTTTTCAAATTTAATATTGCAAAGATAACAAAACTAACAACTATTAACAATTTAACCCAAAATATTCGCATATCTTTATCAATTAGTAATAACACCCAATGAAAAAGTCTAGGAATGAAACGTTTTAATAGTGGCAGGCGCTATTAGTTAATATGGAAAAGAAATTCTGAACATTAAAAAAAATAATAAATAAATAAAGATAGTATTGAATACATGGTCACAAGAGGAAATTTAGTTACAATTCATTTAACTTTAACGAATTAGAAGAGGAAAATTAAGTGAACAGAGAAAAGAACAAATCATATCTTAAGGAGTATGCAAAGGACGCATAGATTTGCAAATATAACTTTTGCCTAATTGATTATTTAAATTATGTCATCATTCCAAACTACTTATTATGTTTCTTTTTTACTAATTTTTAGTTTTTTATTCATACTTTTCTACTTTTATAATAATTATATACATAATAATAATTTAGAAGCAATAAAAGCCAATAAGAAAGTACTAATAACATAACTGGTTAGACATTTATCAAGGCCAGATGCAGCACTAGGGGCTGTAGGTTCACTTCCCAGCTTGGCCGAAGACATTAAGGAGCAACTTTATGTATGTTATTTATATGAATAACGAGAAATACGCTTATCTAAAATAATACTAGATGATGTGAAAAGGACATGACTAATTACGAAATTCCTTGGCGTAAAAGGATGAAGAATATTACAGTATACTGCAGTAAAATGTTAAAATTGCCTCGCTTGTAAAAGGATGAAGAATATTACAGTATACTGCAGTAAAATGTTGAAATTGCCTCGCTTGTAAAAGGATGAAGAATATTACAGTATACTGCAGTAAAATGTTAAAATTGCCTCGCTTGTAAAAGGATGAAGAATATTACAGTATACTGCAGTAAAATGTTAAAATTGCCTCGCTTGTAAAAGGATGAAGAATATTACAGTATACTGCAGTAAAATGTTGAAATTGCCTCGCTCGTAAAAGGATGAAGAATATTACAGTATACTGCAGTAAAATGTTAAAATTGCCTCGCTTGTAAAAGGATGAAGAATATTACAGTATACTGCAGTAAAATGTTAAAATTGCCTCGCTTGTAAAAGGATGAAGAATATTACAGTATACTGCAGTAAATGTTAAAATTGCCTCGCTTGTAAAAGGATGAAGAATATTACAGTATACTGCAGTAAAATGTTAAAATTGCCTCGCTTGTAAAAGGATGAAGAATATTACAGTATACTGCAGTAAAATGTTAAAATTGCCTCGCTTGTAAAAGGATGAAGAATATTACAGTATACTGCAGTAAAATGTTAAAATTGCCTCGCTTGTAAAAGGATGAAGAATATTACAGTATACTGCAGTAAAATGTTAAAATTGCCTCGCTTGTAAAAGGATGAAGAATATTACAGTATACTGCAGTAAAATGTTAAAATTGCCTCGCTTGTAAAAGGATGAAGAATATTACAGTATACTGCAGTAAAATGTTAAAATTGCCTCGCTTGTAAAAGGATGAAGAATATTACAGTATACTGCAGTAAAATGTTAAAATTGCCTCGCTTGTAAAAGCAATTATTAACTGTTGTACGTTTTACCTCTAACACGTGATTAAGTTAATCCAAACAAAAGCTGTTTGGAACTTTAATTATCTTAGGTGGAGTTTTAAACAAACTGCAAAGAATGTTAACTATGTTTTCCTTGATTTTTGTAGGAAATTGTTCAACTGATTTCCTGTGTACCATATGCACAAAAGTAGTTAATTACATTTTTTGCTTTAGTGTGTTTTTCTCGTAATTATATAGTGTTTATATAAATTAAAGAATAGTTTTTTCTGCATATTGCTTTGACAAGCAAAAATGTTGCTTATTTAGTAGTTTCTAACACCACAGATTTATAAACGGCCTTTTCACAATATTTATTTGTTTTTTGGTAACGCTTCCTTTGTTCGATAATCATGATGACACTAGATATAGTTTGTATGAAACTGCGTATCATGTTTATGTTCACGCGTGACAAAGTTATATTCTATTTTGATGTTTGGAATTCGCCTTAGAGCTCCACTCAGTAGTTACCATGTTTCTCTTACGGATGAACACACCTGATGTGACGTTATTTGCATTCATCTATGGAACTAAATTTCTGCCGTGACGGAAATTAAACATCTGCATAGTTTATATAATTAATTCATGAATGTTGTTTACTTTCTTGTATTTTGGCATTTATTGCTCGTGCTTATTTTGTAAATTGTATGCCTCTTTCTAGCCTATTGGTTATCATATCTGCTTCAAATTCAGAATGTCAAGGGTTTAAATCCCGGTAGGTTTACATACATTTGCTAAATGGGTGTCCATATTGTCCCTCAACAACGTTTGTTTACTCATTTAAAATGCTACTAGTGCAGGGAAAATTAGTCATGACTTCATTACTTTTCCTTGCAGGATATTACAAATACCCATCATTAGTCCAGAGTCAGAGGTCGTAAAGTGAAGCTACAAACCCCAGTAAAGCCTAAGGCCAATTTTACTTCCCAAAAAGCAATAGGTCTAGTGGGGCAAACATTGCCTTTTTATACATTTGAAGATCCAGAGTGAGGTTAACCCCCACCTCACCATACCAACTTTTGCAGGTTTCTAATCAACCATACCGTCCGTCTACCTCTGGAATCTCCATCCCATTGCCATTCATGCAAGTAGATTAGTTTAAGGCTCATTACAACTGCCAGAGCTTACCGACTTTAAAGGTAAAGAGAATGACGTAACTTTAGTTCCTCTTGTGTTAGTGGGAAAGTGGCAAGCAGTGTTGTGTGTCTGACAAATGGTGATGATTACTTCAGGGTCCATTACAACTGCCAGTGGAAACCCACTTTGAAGGTAAAAAGAGTGACGTTACTTTAGTTCCTCTTGTGTTAGTGGGAAAGTGGCAAACAGTGTTGTGCGTCTGACAAATGGTGATGATTACTTCAGGGTCCATTACAACTGCCAGTCGAAACCCACTTTGAAAGTAAAGAGAGTGACGTTACTTTAGTTCCTCTTGTGTTAGTGGGAAAGTGGCAAGCAGTGTTGTGCGTCTGACAAATGGTGATGATTACTTCAGGGTCCATTACAACTGCCAGTGGAAATCCACTTTGAAGGTAAAGAGAGTGACGTTACTTTAGTTCCTCTTGTGTTAGTGGGAAAGTGGCAAGCAGTGTTGTGTCTGACAAATGGTGGTGATTACTTCAGGGCCCATTACAACTGCCAGTGGAAACCCACTTTGAAGGTAAAGAGAGTGACGTTACTTTAGTTTCTCTTGTGTTAGTGGGAAAGTGGCAAGCAGTGTTGAGTGCCACTTTAAAGGAAAAGAGAATGACGTTACTTTAGTTTTTCTTGCGTAATTGAGAAAGTGGCAAGCCGTGTTGTGTGACTGACAAATGGTGGTGATTACTTCAGGGCTGCCAGGTGTACCTACCGTAAAATCCACAAGTTGTTTGTTTCTAAATGTTTCAATTGGCTCTTCGACAATTATTACAATTGTTCCCTTACTGCTTATTATAAGTTTAAGTTTTTTTATATTCAGTTCCTTTCCTTTTAATAAAACTAATAATATTTATTCATTTTATTTAAAATATTGGGTATTAATTCCTAAGAACTACGTAATCCTACAAAACAGAAGGAAAGAAAACCAGTATAAGTTAGAATCAATTTCTCTCATCAATTGCTGGGTATTATTTATTTTTTATTTATTTATTTATTCCTAACACAAAGATAGTCAAGAAATGGGTTATTTTGGTTTTCGGATCAGTGTTGATGAGCGAATGTAGTCATTGTTACAAACTAAGGCAGACTATTCCTAAGAAAGTGTCATTAATTTAGGAATAGGTGCTATCCAATGACAAATGATAGCTGGTGGTCATCAGCTGATCCTTTTCAAAATGTTTAATGACTCTGATTGGGACCGAACTGCGAACCTTTAGCTTATGAAGTTGGGCTTTAACCAGCTACGCAACCGGTAAATGTTATAAGTGGCTTTTGGAATAAGAGTAAGTAAGGTTTAATTTCAATATATGGCATTTCTAACATATAAAAAATAATGTATTCAAACATGAGAAACAAACAAAATAATTAGAATTAATGGGAGAATCTGTCATCCCTTCTAAATTAATTTTTTGTATGATTCTCATATTGTGTTATTTATGAGATTCATATTAGCACATCCCTTACATTTATGTTAATAAACCAATGTATCTCCCTAGTTTTATAACTGTGTAGTTAATGATAAATTGTATATAGTTTTAGACATCTTACAATAACAGTTTTTCATGAATGTGTAAAATCAACCAATAATAAAACATGAATATACTAAATTTCACAACATTGAAAGATTTTTGTTTTTATTTTAAATAGGTTTTAAGCTTTTTTAAATAATAAATAATTTTATACATTGATAAAATACAAAATTAAAAATTAATTGGAAGACAGCTGTACATTTATTTGATAGTCATGAAATGTAAATTATGAAGGGGTTCAATATTTACATACAATGATATTTATTTGCTAATACAAGTTTATCAGCAGTTTTGACAACTTAACATACCACTTCTTACAAAATACTTTTAAACACAACTCAGATAGTTTACCCAAATCATTTTTATTAATTCAATCACCTGTCAAATAGAGAAAGAATAAGCAAAGATTTTAAAAATAAGTAAACAAGTTGTGAGCTTGTCACAAGCACTTGCGGAGTGTCAATTCCCTGTCCAATCACCTAATGACTCGTCCTGGTGGTTTCCCACGAGGGTTGTGTCACGTTACGTCATTACAACTGTGGTTGGATTTTCTCTAGAATTACAGTTACAATCATTATTTCACTACTGTTCATCTCACCGACTATAAATATTTTATGATTTTGTTGATATAAATCTGTTAATTTTACAGAGATTGCAAACAAGTTTTTATTTTCATAGATTAAGAAAACTGAGATATACTGTAAAATCTTGGATGCAAATTTATGTATTATTATCTTCTACCAACTATGTAAAAAAAAGCTAGAACAAAAACTGATTTAAAAAGTCAAGAATTATTGCATTTTTTTTAACCATGGAAAATGTTTTAGTTTGAAATAACTTAACAATTTATCCACTAGTTAAACCTAAAAAAAATTAAATTGACAGCTAAGTTTATTAAAGATGAAAAAATGTATGAACAATATGCTATAATCTTTAACTTAGAAGCATGCAAGCATACAAAATGGAAATCATGATAATTATGTCTTAGGGCGACTTTATAACTTTTAAACGACAAGAGATATAACAACCAAATTTGGCATACCGTTACTGGTAATAGTATGCTACTTTTCTGTGGACATTGTGATCAGATGTCATTTTTACAGGCCATTAGGAGTAAGAAGAAAATCTTTAATGGCAGCCTATTTTATTTGTACATCATTTTAAAGGTCTAGTTTAACCAAAAACAATGCTGCAACCCGGACCTAAAAAGGTTGATCCAGTCGGAAGTAATTGCTGTTCAAAGTTTTAAAAATGTTTAATACATTGTACTTACGAATAACAGAAGTTAGTATTTCCTGGGGAATACTTGAAGGGAAATTTAAATGCCAACAAGTATCAAGATACGCTCCAAAATGAGATAGTTCCTGCTCTACAAGCTAGTCCTGGTGTTGAGTTCCAAATATGTTTTTTCCAACAAGACGGAGCACTGCCACACTATGGTGTTCAAGTGAGACAATACTTAGATACAGTATTTCATAACCGATGGATCGGAAGACTTAGAGCGATTGAGTGGCCGGCTCGGTCCCCTGACGTACTCCGCTGGACTTCATTTTATGAGGCTACCTCAATGACAAAGTTTATGAAAGTCAGCCTACAGATCTGATTGATCTTAGACACAGGTTAGCACAGGAAGCTCAAGCTATTCCACGAGAATACAAAAAGCAGTAGCCAGCTTTTATAACCAGTTAGCACATTGCCAGACGGCCATTAGGGAACATTTTTAACACCTACTTTCAGTAATTATTAAAGTTACCTTCAACTTGTAACTTTATGTTATTCGTAAGTACAATGTATTAAACATTTTTAAAACTTTGAACAGCAATTACTTCCGACTGGATCAACCTTTTTAGGTCCAGTTTGCGGCATTGTTTTTTGTTAAACTAGACCAAATGATGTACAAATCAACATAGGTTTACATTAAAGATTTTCTTTTTACTCCTAACGGGCCGTCCCCAAAAGATGACATCCGATCACCATGTACACAGAAAAATAGCATACTATTACCAGTAACTGTATGCCAAATTTTGTTGTGATATCTCTTGTCGTTTAAAAATTATAAAGTTGTCCTAGTACTTAATTGTCACCCTGTATATTCTATGTATTAGAGCTATGATCTATTACAGAATGACGAATCTAAACAGAGTTTTTAGAATTAAACGCTCAAAACAAACGAAAAACACAAAAAATCGTTATCTTGTAAATATACACATATAAAAACTTTTAAAAGACTAGATATATATACATAGGTATAATAGTAGATTGAATTATAAAATACAAACTCAGTAGCTCTAAATATAATACAATTGTAGGGAACAAAAATAAAAAGTGAAACGTATACAAAATTTAAATTAAAATATTTCAAAAGGTATCGCAACAAATTTTAGCGCGCTTCAAAACTAGATTTTACGATACAAAAACTTTTAGTAAATTTTGCATTGTATAGTAAAAATCTATTAAGCTTGTAATATATAGATATCAGACTAATGATTGGTAAAATAATGTTTATCGAGCATCTGAGTGTCAAGACATACATTGGGTGGGTGGGAGCCTCAACAAGACATTTACTAATGTGGTTTACCCACGGCGAGCCTCAGCTACTGGGCGGGTCGCAGGTGGCGGATAGCGAACGTTCCATCCTGTCTTTGACAGGGTGGACAACTGTGAATAAGGGTAACCCCAATAAGCAGTCCCGGACCGAGGCCCGCAGGGGCAGCTGAGGTGTGCAGCTGACGGGAGCAGTGACCCCGCGGACCCTGAACTCAGCACCACACCCAATCCATACAATTACATGACACTGTCTCAGGGGCTAGAAGTAGGACTGGAGCCGCCAAACCGCGGGTACTATGACCCTAGGGCTCTTGAGGGTACAGTTGTTAAAACCGGGATGGCACACCGGGCTGCCATATAGTATAGGGGCCCGACCTGGCCTCACCAGCATGTGGTGGCTGCCCTATCAGCTGGCGAAAATCCCGATCCTGTTTACACTGCCAGTTGGTGACTGGATGGGACCGTGTAAATGGGTTAGGGGGGCCCTTCTGAGGCCACAGGGGTTCCTGGGGGCGTGGGTGCGCTCGAGGGGAGGTGGCAAAAGAAATATGGATGGCCCTTGGGACTTGAACACCGATACACACACATACATACACATAAACAACAATCACAAACATGAACAAAGAACAAAAAGAAACAAGTCTGAACGTGCCAGAGGTAAGGGAGCAGCCCAGCTCAGATGTGAAGGCAGACAAGGGCGGCGAGTCTTCGGACCCTGCCCAGTCTGGCAATATCAGGACCACGCAGGAGGCCTTTGAGGCCTTCGCGCGTGAGTCTCAGGCCCGGATGGATGAGGATGAAGAGTCTCTCTCATCCTCTCCACACCCTCCCTCCCTAGAGGTGCGAGTCCTGCAGGAATGCGTGGACTCGCTGAATCTGGGGGATGAGGGGGAGGGGACGTCGGTGGTCCAGGGTACGGGGAAACCTGGACCTGGCACACCGGCAGATCCTCCGGGTAAGAGGAGGAGCTTGGGCTACCCGAAGCAAGAGGGGGACCAAGGGATAAGGAGCTGGAGTCGAGGTAATGGTAAGTTTTATACAAGCCAACCTCAATCATAGTATTGAGGCCTCTACTATACTAGCTAGAACTGTAAGAGATAGAGGGGTTAATGTTGCTCTAATCCAGGAACTGTGGATTCGGGATAACTGTATTAAGGGTCTCAACATTCCTACATATAAGCTCTACGGGGGATAGCCGCGGGCAGCCATTTTGGTTGCAGGCGTGGATAGTTGGCTCATACCGGAATTCTGTGGAGGAGATGTGGTTGCAGCGATTATTAAAATGCAAGAGGTTAATGGCGTAAGGAGGAAACTGGTGTTTGCATCAGTATACCTCCCATACGATAGGACGACCCTCCCACCATCAAGAGAGATGGTGGCGTTGGTGGATTACTGCCGGAGCGGGAACCTTGAGCTAGTGGTCAGCTGTGACTCCAACTCTCACAATGAGGTTTGGGGAAGCAGTGACACGAACGAGAGGGGCCTTGCTCTTGCAGAATACCTGGGCGGTACCGATCTTTTGGTACTAAATAAGGGTAATCTCCCAACCTTTTCGAACATCATTAGGAGGGAGGTTATAGACATAACTATGGTCTCAGCCTCAATGTTTCATGACATGGGGGACTGGGAAGTTTCGCAGGAACCCTCGTTGTCGGACCACAGACACATCTGCTTTGTGCTTGAGGGCCAGACAACAAAGAGGGTGTACAGGAATCCCAGACAGACAGACTGGGCCTCCTATTCGGTGGAACTGTCTGACAGACTGGATCTAATTCCTAAAGGCCAGATTCTGGGCAGGATCTGGAGGAGAAGGCGGCACTCCTTACGGAGGCTGTAATCACCTCTTATGAGAATAACTGCCCTTTGACACAAAGGGATGCTCGAAGCCGGAGATGGACCCGAGAATTAGAGGACCATCGAAGGAGAACCAGAAGGCTCCTCGGCAAGGCCAGCAGGTCCGGTATTGATGCCGACTGGCTGGCCTACCGGGAGTCCCAAAGAAACTACAGGCGAGAGGTTCGTAGATTCTCCAGGAAATCCTGGAGAGACTTTTGTTCCTCTATAGAGACAACCTCAGCGATGTCTAGGCAACACAAAGTGCTGGCTAAGGACCCTGGGGGAGGACTGGGACCCCTCATTAGAGAGGATGGGGAGTGGACCAGTTCAGAAGAAGAGACCTTGCAACTTTTATTTGAGACTCACTTCCCGGGATCCGTCGAGGAACCGGTGGCGGGCCCCCCACTTTGGTGGGGTGGGCTTGCACTGGGGCCTCGCACGGGGACTGGAGTGAGGCAAAGAAGGTTGTCACAGAGCAAAAAATTAGGTGGGCTGTTGAGTGCTTCGCCCCCTTCAAGAGCGCTGGGCCGGATGGCATCCTGCCTGTGCACTTGCAGAGGGGTCTGGAGCCGCTTCTACCCCACATGACCGCAATTTGTAGGGCCTCCCTGGCCTTGGGTTATATCCCAAGGCTGTGGAGGACCGCAAAAGTAGTGTACATCCCCAAATCTGGAAGGGGTACACATTCCAGACCTAAAGACTTCAGACCGATCAGCCTCATGTATTTTCTTTTAAAGACATTGGAGAGGCTGGTCGGCAGGCATATGAGAGACGGGGTGTTGAGAGATAACCCACTCCATACAAACCAACACGCATACATGGCTGGGAGATCTGCGGAGTCGGCTCTTCATAGACTTGTCACGAGGGTTGAGGGGACGATTCGGCAGAAGGAGCTAGCCATGGGTGTCTTCACGGACATAGAGGGGGCGTTCAATAATGTCTCCCTACAGACTATGATCGATGCTGTCGTTAGGACGGGCGTCAATGGCATCATTGTCAGATGGATTGAGGCCTACCTACGCAGCAGAACGGTTAAGGCAACATTGAACGAAGCGTCAGTTCAGGTTGTAGTCGGCAGCGGCTGCCCCCAAGGGGGCGTCCTTTCCCCTCTTCTGTGGTCCTTGGTGGTTGATGAACTACTAAGGGCGCTGAACGGGATGGGGGTATATGCTCAGGCATACGCGGACGATGTGTGTATACTGGGCGTTGGTAAGTTTGCCAGTACGGTGTCGGACATCGTCCAGGCTGCCTTGAGATACCTAGAAAGGTGGTGTAGGGACAAGGGGCTCTCTGTTAATCCTAACAAGACAGAACTTGTACTTTTCACTAGGAAGTAGAGGCTGGATGGCCTATACATGCCCACCATGGGAAATATGGAGCTAAGAGCTACAGGGTCGGTTAAGTATCTGGGGGTTATCCTGGATGCTAAACTGAACTGGCTCAAGCACCTTCAGGAGAAAGCCAGGAAGTTCAGAATGGCTTTCTGGGCTTGTCGGAGGGCCATCGGGACAGCGTGGGGTCTAAAACCAAAGATGGTTTACTGGCTATACACGAGTGTACTTCGGCCCTCATTATGTTATGCGGCTGTTGTCTGGTGGCCGGCCATGGCACAGAATAGTGCAAGGCTAACACTAGACAGATGTCAGAGAATGGCGTGCCTGGGAATCACAGGCGCAATTAGAACAACCCCATTGGCGGCGATGGAGGTCCTCACTGGGCTCCACCCAATGGACCTGTTTGTAAAAGGGGAGGCCTGTAAAGCGGCCTTCAGAATAAGGACGACTGGTGGCTGGCTGTCTGGCCAACCAGGACTCCATAGGAGTATAATATCTGGGGACATTGGTCTGGACCCGTTGATTTCGATGGGAACAGACTTAATGGTACCTAAGTACAGAATTGTCAGGCGGGTTAGGGCCTTCCTTCCAAGCAGAGATAAGTGGATGGGGAGTACCGAGCCCGCACAAGTAAAAGGAAGCGTCTGGTATATAGACGGCTCACTTATAGAAGAAGGTGCGGGTGCGGGGGTGTACGGGAGGGGAGCACGGAAAGTTCTGTCTGTACCTCTAGGGGCCCATGCAACCGTCTTCCAGGCGGAGGTGATGGCTATCATGATAGCCACACAAGAAGAAATGCGTCTAGGTGGCTTCGGAGGAGTTGTCTCAATCTGCTCGGACAGCCAGGCGGCGATAAAGGCGATCATGGCACCACGTACCAGATCTAAGCTGGTATGGGAGTGCCAGGGGATCCTGGAGACTCTCTGCCAGCGTAAACAGGTGAGACTCATATGGGTCCCTGGGCATGCTGGTATTGATGGGAATGAGAGAGCCGATGCACTGGCTAGGAGAGGGGCAAAATGCCCACTGCTGGGGCCGGAGCCGGCTCTTGATATTCCTCTTTAAAAGGTAAAAAGAAGAATTGACAGGTGGACCTCTGAGGAACACGATAGTAGATGGAGGACCGAGTCCGGGCTCAGGCAGTCTCGTGCTCTTATCCATGGACCGGGTCGCAGGTACAGCGGAGATCTGCTGAGCTGTAACCGGGCCAAGGTGAGGGTGGTTACGGGTATGCTGACCGGACACAATCTTCTTAACAGACATATGAAGATTATGGGCCTAACAGAGGACTCCACATGTAGGCTCTGTGAGGAGGATGAGGAGAGCTCCATACACATCTTTTGTCATTGTGGAGCTCTCTCATCTCTTAGGTGTAGGACTCTGGGTGCCGTTTTTCTGGTACCAGAGGATATTAGAAGGGCTACACGGGGAGATCATGACCTTCATAAGGGGGACTGGTCTCTTGTGACACTGTCGCCAGTCTCGGGGCGCAAAGGGCCATAGAGTCTAGGCGCAGTGGGCTTGGCGACATGACCACAACCCGGTGTATCTAATCTAATCTAATCTAATGTGGTTTAAATTGATGTATGGACAATCATACATGTTCTATAACGGCAAACGAGACAGTAGCAGGTGGCCGATTATAGCTAGTAGGTAACATATTTTAAGCCTTCTGAACATGACTAACGTCATATTGTATAATATTGAGGACTATAATAAAATGGATAATGGTCCTTATTTAGAACAATAATATGTATAAAATGTACAGTATGTTTTCATGTAAGCTTTCTATTACTGTTCAGTAGGATAAGAAAATATTACTGTAGTTAAATAGACTAATGATTTTTTTATCGAGGTGTTATCTGCAAGAAGTGGAAGATATCAGCCTTTCAACCACGCTACACATAACGTACTCAGGCATTCAAAGAAATCTCTCTAACTCAAACCAACAACTAAGCTACAATAACCATGACCTGCAGTAGAAGATCTTACATTTTAATTAGAATCCATTTTAGTAATGCCATAAATACGTGGGAAATGTTAATGATGCTTTGTTTATATAACAAAAATTATCATTGATCTTAATTTTTTGTAAGATTAATATAATACTGCCGTACATGTATGGGTAGGTGGGTGGTTCAATACCACCATACATGTATTGGCAAGTGGGCTGGTCAATACAATCGTACGTGTATGGGTGAGTCAATACAACCGTACGTGTATGGTAGAGTGAGTGAGTCAATTCTATCGTACTTATATGGGTGGATGGGTCAACCGTTTCAATCACCATAAAAATTAGCTCAACATAAAAAATGTTAATAATTTATCTTTCCTAGTTAACTAACATAGACAATAATCTTAAAAATAACCACTTCAGTACCACAATAATTTAAAGTGTGATTAATAAATGAAAACTATAAAATTCTTAGAGTAAAATTAATTATTTTATATCTCTTTGAATATTGAAAAATAGTATTTTTATTGATCTCCATAGCCCCAAATTTTGTTGATAACCCAAAAATTTTTAAAATGGACATTTACCTGCAGCTCAAACAAGCCACTAAATGTTATTGTATCAATTGGTAGTTATAGATAATATTGATTCAATAAAACTTAATGTTTAGTTTCAATGAAAATATCCCTTCTGTTACACAGATTACACTTATCATCAGTTCTTTGTATAAGTGTTTGGTGAAATGAATTTTGAAAAAAGAACCTTATATTATTTTCCTCCCACTACATAAAAATTAACCTAACAATATCGCTAAGCTTTTTTTCAAAGGTCTTCTAAACATAATATTAATACTATAAATCCATAAATAAAGTATGCATGCCCACACATTTAGAAATACACTCACAAACATTGAGTTTCATAAATATCAAACAGGATCAAAACTGTGTTGTTTTTCACTAATTTTCAGTATGCTGTGATATCACGTTGGAATAAAAGGAGAGATTAATAATCAGTCACTTAAAAATCTGTGAAAAAAGTACTCAAAATCTTTCTTTTGACTACCACTTCCAAATAAATAGCAGATGTCACATAAACAACACAAGTAGAATGCAGTTAACCCTAGTTGCAGGGTCTCTCTCTACCGTTGCAGTGCCTATGTTCCTAACTAATCTAAATTGCAGAGGCCCCAAAATGATTTTTTGAGTTGTTTAAGGTTATTTTAAATAATTGTAAATTGTTTTTATACAACTATAGGATTGTAAAATTGATTATTTATGTGTATTGTAAAATTTTATGATTTAGTTAAATGGATGTGCCTTCTTATAAATTATTAGGAGCCTTGATAAAATATCAGTATTTATTAATACCATACTATCGAGTAATTTAATTCCTTTATAATTTACAATTCCTTCATAATGTACACTGCCTACTCCAAGTCCAAATCCTGCTTTTTTGTGTTGTAACTCTTTTATCACACTCCTAAATTACACTTACAGAGATACAGGTATGATTTATTGTAATATGACTTAGATCAAGACATTATCAATAATTATATTGATAATGCTAATTATAATTAATATGCTAATTTGTAACATCGGTTAAGCATAGTGTAAAATAATACAAAATTAAATAGTAAGTGGACTTATAACACTAAATTGCACTCACAAGAGTCTGGTAATCTCCCAGTTGAGGATCAGCTGCAAGTTGTACTGCATGTGTTTACTGACAGATAAGACTTGGTTCTTGGAATTGTCTTTGGGTTCCCCAAGGTCATTTTTCTCTAGTAAATGATAATTTTCAGAAATGACTTTCATATTCAGTTATTAAAAGTCATTGAAGTTAATATACAAACTTATTATATGCATTAAATACTTAAAAATATAGTGGGGGGAAGTTTCCCTTGTCAACCTTTGCCAAGCGCCTAGACTTAGGGCAGAGTGAAGCTCCAGGCTAGACCACAAGTGGAGAGACCTTTCCTCCACTCATGTTAAAGCAGGTAGCCATATCCAAATTCACAACCCTGTCAAACCAGTTTGATTTGAGCTCTCAAAGCGTCCAAATTCACACTCCTAGGCTCTACTCCAATACTTTTCGGCTGAACTGTACACCCCTTTGGAAACAGTTTACTACAACAGTTGCAAAGCCCCAATCCAACTAAAGAACTTCTCAAACATACTATTGGGCATCTTTCCAGACAATCCCTGTCAGATTTCAAGAAAACCAACCATGAGGCATCTGCAGATAGGTTGTTCACCATTCCACGTGCTTTTGGAACAAGACAAGGCCGTTAAAATGAATGTAGTATGATAGTATTGCTTATTAAGTTTTATTTAATTCATTGAATTTGTATTCAAACTTGCAAAGAATAGTATGATCATGGTACTTTCTTTTTGCTGCCTTAACATTAATATCTTAATAACAAAATTGAAAACAATATTTACCCTTTTATACCAAAACGTTACTTGTATGTAACACTAAAGTTTTTACATCATACAACTTACCTTATCTGTAGCTACTGATACTTTCTGTCCAGATAAGGTACTTTGTACTTAAAGGACATATGTTTGTATGCCCAAGGGCCCAAATAAATAATGTTAAGTAAATACACAGAAGGTTACTTACAACTGGGGCAAATCAAGAAGTCATTGATTTTCTATCTCATATGAACACTGTTGAAATATTGTAATTTCTTGAGAAAAAGTTGTGTTAATTAATTTAGTAACATAAGCATAATGTATTTTTAAGCTTGAAAACTATACACTTTGATTAGCTAATAAATGTTATACACACAAATGTGAGCACGTTTATATATATATGTAAATGTGTAAAATATTTACTTGCAACATATTTTATAAATACTACAACCCGTATGCACACTTCAAGCCAGATACCAATTTTTAAAGGATTAAACAAAATTAATGTAATTTTCTAAGTGTGGTCAATGAAAATTGTGAATAGCTGTTTAAATTTGTTGCAGCAATAATCAAAAGTTCCGTCCATCAAGGTAGTTTTACTTCTACTTAGCATGTTTAAGTTTTCCTTACACCCAAAAATCACGATTTTATTTTCCTTGTCATTTACCAACAAAAAGTCCTCTCCCCGATCGGTCTTGACTTCCATGTTGTCTAATATCTCTTGAGTTTCAAAAATGTTCTTGGTTAAAGGCGGCAAATTTCTTTTTCGTGTATTCCATATATTTTTCCGACACAATATAAATCTCTTTCAGTAACTGTTACTTTCGTATTGCTTGTTTCTAGCTCACATTTAATTATTTTTTCCGGATTTTCATACATGTTTTCTGTAGCCTTTCTTTTACAACTATTTGATATACCTTGCATTGAATATTTTTTTCTTGTTGGGGCTGTGATTATGGGCAAGTTCATGCTGAAGAGGGTTGGTTGAGTCGCCTAAAAAAGATTGAAATATTCTGATAGCAGTTTTCAATTTTTAAATCCTTCACTAGAAATCATTTAAAAATAAAACTTCACATTCCCGACCTCCTTGATAGTGTGATTTAGGCATGTAAATGTATTGCAGAACAAGTTTAAAGGAGCTGTAACTTGATAACTAAATTGGTAAATAATTCAGACATACACAGATACATTACAAGGCATTTGCCTATTTGATTGGGATCAAAGATTTAAAAAGGGTGTATGTTAGTTACCTTTAAAAGTCTGCAGAGGTTATCGGTCATGTTGGTTTTAATCCCATAATACCAACGTTATTTTCGAACCAGACATACGATCACGTGTATTCAAACTAAACAGTTATTTTTAAACAAACTTTTTCCAATCAAATTACATCTAGTCAAGAATGAAATAGTGCGTTGGAATTGCTTTGCAAATATCTAATTAGTTGTATAGAAACAAATATAAAAAAAATTTTAGTTTGATGAAGTTTTTATTTTCATATATTTTTCAAAAATATGCGTATGTACACAAAATATCAAAAGCAAACCCTATGATAAAGTTTAAAATGCCACATAATACAAAACTTCTGGTCAATAAATAACGAAAAAATATCGATACTTAAATAACATATGAGATTAGAACCAACATGACCGACAGCCTCTTCAGACTCTGAAGCTAAAATCATACTATATTCTTACATATGAGACGCCGACACAACGTTGTTGGTATTTTAAGGCAAATATGAATGATTATATGAGTGTAGGATGAGTGTGGATGAGTGTAGTCTGGTTACTAACTAAGTTCAACTGTTCCTCAAAATATTGTCAATTTATTAATAGCCCAAAAGCCAGGGCAACTAAGGGACCTACAGCTTTACGTGGAATCCAAACCACGAAGTGCTGGTCTGATTTTCAGCTAATTGACAAGCCTGATACTCAGTTATCTCCCCCACACAACATCCGCACAATGATTACCACCCAACATGGACACCCCAGACTTCTCTAGTAGTGTCCACGCCGATAACAATCATTGAGCGGACGCCATGATGGTATTAAGAGGACCGAGCATCCAACCTATCTCCTACATTCAAGGTAAGAATATTTCCAACCCAATTCTGGACCACGAGAATGGGTTCGGTTTTTACAAAACCAGAAAACAATAGCAGTAACTAAAATTACTTTTAAAAAATAAAATAACTACAAACAAATAAAATCTTGAACTAGTTAAATAAACTTAATTTTAAAGCATAACTTGAACATGGATTTTTAATAATTGGTTGCAATGTCTAATAATTGCTTGACCAGGAGGGGAATCGCATTGCAGGCCTGAAACTTAGTTGCCATAAGTAGGTAGAGTCAAAACCAATAACTTGTTGAAATATTCCTGTTTGGTCAGGTGGTGTGAATTTGGACATTTTGACTCGCTCAGTTCAAACTGGTTTGACAGGGGTGTGAATTTGGATTTGGCTGCTGGTCCCACTAATGGGCTGTGAATTTGAACACACCCTAAAGCAGGTAACACTGGGACCTTCTCTGTGTCTACTCTTGTTTTTTGAACTCAAGAAAAACACAAATAGGTTTATTTACAAAATATTTTTGTAGTCGTTGGGTTCCGACTTAATAGTGACATAACATCCCCTCAAGGTTGCCACCAGCGTAGAGAAGCCTGAGGTTTTCTTTTCGGGTAGTAGTATGGTAATGCATGTTATTCAGTGTAGTGAACTGAGTACCAGGCCTGTCATTTAGCAGAAAACCATACTAATACCACAGGTAACTAACTATACCCAGATTGCTCATATTGGAAACATTTCTACGCCTTGATCACTGGCCGACAAACTAGATCTGTAGGTTTGGCATTGCCTTATGAATGAGGAGAGACAGAGAGGGAGCACTGGCAACCACACTCAATCTACAAACACTCAACAAGCTGCAAAGCGGACAGTTCATATACTATAGGAAACAGAGTGATTAAATAACCTGGCACTCAGTCTACAAACACTCAACAAGCTGCAAAGCGGACAGTTCATATACTATAGAAAACAGAGTGATTAAATAACCTGGCACTCAGTCTACAAACACTCAATAAGCTGCAAAGCGGACAGTTCATATACTATAGAAAACAGAGTGATTAAATAACCTGGCACTCAGTCTACAAACACTCAACAAGCTGCAAAGAATTGTAATGTAAATGAATTGGTTTCTGGTGGTGTTAGTTTCTGTGAAGTGGGTGCTTGGTGGCTGCGTTAAAGGGCCACACTTGTGTTGTTGGGGGCATGGTCTCCCCACATTGCATATTTCACTTTTAATACCAGTGTAGTGATTGTTCCATCTTTAGGTAGCTGCTTTAAAGGGCTACACCTGTGTATGTGGGGGCATGGTCTCCCCACTTTTCGCACTTTCCTACAATAAGCACTATGGAATTTCACAATCATTTCTCCCCAAACTTCACGTATTTATATATAATTATTATTGTTTTTTTTTATATTTTATTTATGTTATCTATTGTTATTTATTACTACATTTATTATTTATTTTTATTATATTATTGTATTTGTTATAACTGTATATTCTACTTGGGTTATTTATTTATTAGATTTTTGTTGCTGTTACTATTTGTAGAATTTATTGTATTGTCACACGATGGTTACACACTCCACTTATTATGCTATTGGACTGTTCAGACTATTTTAAATTGTTGTTACTGAAGTGTTTTATTGTCAGTTATAGTTCATAATCATAGTAAGTAACGTGAATCATAGACTGCCATCTTGTATGTTATTGTACTTTGTAAAATTGGTTAAACCGTGGGAAATAAAAATAAAATAAAATAAAAAGCGGACAGTTCATATACTATAGAAAACAGAGTGATTAAATAATCTGGACATGTGCATCAGAGTATAAATTATCGTTGCCAATATTATTTGGTTTGGATTCCACCATAAACTGTAGGTTCCTTTGTTGCCCTAGATATCAGGCTTATAATTAATGGTTCTTTTTTCGGACAGTGGGCCTTAATTTCAATCGTTTATCAATCGTTTTTTTTTCACTTCAAAAATAATGTCTCTCCCATGTATATACATTTTCCAGTGTCTCTGTTTATTAAAAATAATTTAAGCAACTTTCTAACCAATTTTGACATTCATCATCACTATAATACTAGACATAAAAATTATATAAGTAAGTCTGATTTCAATTACTCTAAATCTTTAAATAGTTTCTACTGCACTTCCTACAGTTTACTAAATTTCAATATGAAGTAAAACAACTTATCAGTTCTTGCTTTTACAATTTAGAAGAATTTCTTAGGTATAGATTTTAGACAGACTTGATTATTTATCTGCCAACCTTTAACTTAAACTCGGGATATTATTGTATTTTCTTGTCTTGTACAGTTTTTAATTTTGTATGCTTTAAAACATCTAAGCTTCTTTCTTGCGTAAATTATTGTTTTTTAATGAAATGTTCAGTAATATTGTTATGTATGTACAGGTTCTTTTGTACATTCAATATGTTTAATTATATTGTTTCATCTTTTTGTTAAAGATTTAATGTTTACTGTACATTTTTAACATATGCCTGTATTTTATTGTATGTTTGTTCATGGTTAATTTGTATATACAATGTATGTTATGTTCTTTATGTTATTTCATACCGTTCTCAATACATAAATTAATTTGTATTTCTATTCTTAACTTTCTCCATATTTTTTACAGTGTATGCCTGTTCAGTTTTTGTATATACATTGATATTTAGTTTATTACATATTACTTGTAGTTATTTGACGACACCTATATAATCATCTACTGTACATTTTATTGTATTTGTATTGTCTTCAGGAATAAAGAGATTCGATTTGATTCCACTCTTATATTTTATTTGCAATGCATATATTCACCCAAATCTTGACCGTTTGTTATATTGATGAATAAATAAACATATGTCAATCACACCCTCTTTCAGCTATAAGAGGCCAAAGTTAAGAGTTTTTAACCAAATTTATATCTACACCCAAGTCACGTGCGGTAGTAAACGCCAGGGCCATTAAACAGTTCATTTTGTTGTAGATCTGAAAGAGCTCTCTCGGCCACAGTCTCAAGCTTAAATCATATTATTACTCATTTGTTACATTAAAAACAATATTTTTCTAATTCAATTACCAGATTAATATTTCATGACAAACTTGGAAAATGTTGTTTTACAACAATTTTCTTACTATCTCCCCCTATTTGTAATAGTTAAAATATTAAGTACCTTAATTTTCATTTTTGCAGTGTAAAATATATACTATATACAAAAAAAATGCATCAAAAAATTATAATATTCCTACAAAGCAAAACACAGTGTCAGAATTTAACGTATATAGTTTTAGCCTCATACCAAAAGAGTTAATTAAATTGTACCAAACTTACAACTAAATGGATAAGTTATAGACGTAGTATATTGAGATTATCTATACCATTATAAGAAAAAATAAACTAGCATAATAACATCCTTTTAATGATGAAGAACCTCAGTTACTAAATAATTCTATAAGAGGGATAAAATCTCACATTATCCGATAAAATTTCAAATATAACCTAAAAGCAAACAAAAAACGGGTTTACAAAAGCAACAAAAAACTATAAGACCAATTGTTCTGATTGGTAATTTTTTAAATATCATGTATAATTATTTAAGTTTTCAATGTTCATATAGTTTGGTTGATATATTTTTAACACAATCGTTACGTTTGATTTCATATTTCTGATTTATCTTGATTTTTAGTTGTCTTTGGTAATGGAAAGCTTTTACTAAACTCAAGACAAAATTTAAAAATTTTTTAAAGTATTTTAGTTCATTAACTGTCATCTTGTGTGGTTTTAGAACCTGAATTTATCTTGGCTTTCACTAAAAAATTATATTAAAATTAACATTGACTAAAACAATAAAGGGTAAGTAGTTATGTACTACAATTTTTATCATACAGCGAATTATGACTATTTGATTAGTGAAGGCTACAAATCATTCTGGATGACTTTGTGCACCTTCTAAATGGAGGGGGTTTATGCATCAAGCCCTTGTTTTTCAATTACTGTCACACTTTGAATTGGTCAGAAAAAGAAAGCCATCATAATTTTATTAAACATAAAATACATTTTGTGTCAATTCTAAAATGTCTATTACGCTGTGTGACTGTAACGTAGTCCTGTAACCCAGTGCTTGTAGATTGTAGGTGATAAGCTCATCAACGTGGTATCTGCTAAATGGTCGCCATCAACGTGAATACTGGAGAAGTCTCGGAGGTTACCAGCATTCAGTTGCTATGCAAGAGAGAGGACTGAATATAAATCTTGTCGGATTGTCAAAAATCAGATGCATTCTACATGGTCTGGTTTCCTAGCTGAGCTCTATTTTCCTTAATTTTCCTGGCTATTGGACTATTAAAAATGGCCCTTTCTAAGAAACAATCAACCTTAATTAGTAACAATGACTACACTCATTCAACACTCCTCACATTAATTTGCCACTCATTTTAGCCAATAACTTGATTTTTTTTCTTTTCTAAAAAGCAGCAAGAAAATGGCAGTGGCGAGATATCTTTTGTTACTGAAGTGTTGAAATCAGCGAGAGGTGGCCAATTGTATTTATCTTGTCCAGTAAACAATTGGTGTAAACTCAGTTCTTGACAGTTTAAAAGGTTTTGGCTCTTGAAATACTCACACAACGTCTTTCTCTTGTGATTCTTTCTCTTGTAGAGTAAACTGGCTTTCATAGCACATGCCCTTTAAACTCACCTAAAAACATACCCTCATATGATTGATATTTATGTTGTACCTCTCAGTCACAATCGTTAACTCAATAATGTCAACTAAAAGTAATTTTTAGTGTTATTTATGATTTTGATAAAACATGTACTCACAAAAATACCAACAATACAAACTTAATTTTCTCGTATAAGTACTGTACAGCTTAGGAAAGAAGATTAAAAAAAGAATCAGTTTCATGTGATATGAAAAAAACAAAATGGAGAATTCTAAAGTAAATAGTTCGCTTTCTCATGGAGAAGCTTATTACTGTAGTGTATTAATAACAATAATACTTAATTCACAAATTTAAACACAGAAAATAATACAGTTTAAGGGACTCGATAAATAAATTTGTAATAAATTATAGTAATTCACTACGTCAATTCTGTGTTCATTCACATTTGGGTTGTGAATGAAATTAAAATCTAAATTAATTGCCATTGTGACTGAAGCTGATATAAAATACTATAAGAGTGATTATAGTAGCATGAAATTTGCAAATCATTATAATAGCTTGTGTGTGCTTTAGTATTTATTTTGATTGATTGATTATAATATTAGGAAGGTAATTGATAAACAACAATTAAGTTTGATTAAATTTAAGTAAGCAAACTTGATTAAAACCCAAGTTTACTTTTTAGAGATGTCTGTTTCGATTCCAATCAGATACAAACAAATGATTAAAGAAAACAACTGCTTATGCTTGACTGCTCATTTGTTATTTAGCTTTTAATTAATGAGACTTTCTCAGAAAATGTCTGCCTTAGTTTGTAACTACAAATATTTTCACTAATCCCTAATCATATATTCATTCATAAATCTTTGCTGTTTCTGTAATAGCAGTGAATTAGTTCAAAGTAGGATTTTAACTGCTAATTTATTATTACAATATTTTTCTACTCATAACTAAGATACTGTTCATCATATTTTTGTGCATGAATTTAATGTAAATTTAAAATAAAAACTTGTTCAAATATAAAATAGAACTATATGAACTCTAATATCTGTTATAACATAAACGTAAATGTACATTAAATTCATGATAAAATGTACAAATCAGATATTGTTTCAAGAAAAGTAGATTTTGGATTAATTATAGATTTGTGGGTTTTATATATGTACTTGATTTGCAAGAATGTTATAAACAATTATTTTAATTTGATGTTCAAACATGCTAACCAAGTTCAATTAAATATTATCTCTGGCAGTCAGTTTAAACAGGACACTAGTGTATTTAATTCTGTATCACTTTATGTTGCAGTGCAATTGTTTGTATCAAATGTTAGGTTCAGGAGTAATTAAAATTGTAAGTCAAATTTAGTTAGTAATACACTATGTAGTCATAACATGTTCATCAGCTTAAACCATGACAAGAGGAAAATAACACCTATGCTCAAGTGTTTATTTTTGCATTTTCAAAGTTCATTAGATTTATGAAATAATCAGAGTGATTTTTCACATAAAGTTTTCTCAAATAAAGATAAATAAGATACAAAATGTTAGGAAAGATCTGAGTAGACAGTTTGGTTACAGTTTTATCAGAGTTTTAGAAGTTTGGAAACTTGTCACGATAAGTTTGTTGTATCTTTCGACAACAAGTAACATATGTCAGTTAAATCAGTAACAGGGTGAACTTTCATAATTTTATATACAGTGATTTAATACATACTTATTATTTTCTGTCACTATGCATAACAATATGTACTATCTGAAAAGTAACTATTTTATCTGGTTTCATTACAATTTTATTAAGTACTACAATAGAAGAAAATATTCTTAGCTTCCAATTTCAATTTAGTGTGATACAAAATATGAAATTTATAGATCTAAGTTATAATTGACGATTATTTTAACATAACAAATTGAGCATTTTTAAAACCTAGATGGTGGTTTCATAAGTGAACATGGAATTACATCGTATCCATAGCAATATTGTAAATCATGCATGTAAACAGATGATAACCACCGGCTGTTCATTTGTCATTGGGCTATTAATTAATGACACTTTCTAAGGAATAGTTGGCCTTAGTTTGTAACAATGACTACATTCGCACATCCACACTCATTCAAAATTCATATTCGCCCATATCTTGATGATCGGCGTCTTATGAATAAATAAAAAAATTAATAAAAAATGTATAGTAAAAACTGTACCGATATGAAATAGATCCTTCATCAAGAAAGAAATAGAAATAGGCCATAATTCCCTAAACTTTTCAGAAATAAACCAATTGAAAACCATTTGAGGTGTATGTTAATAATTGCAAATATGATACTACAGCGAGGTCACAGTAGTCCAACCATCTGTCGGCGACTGATTTTCATGTCAAGACAAGCAAACTAAATAGATGATTAATGTGTTGTTTATCATTCAGTAGTGAACAAGTTGTTACAGCGGACAAATCGATTGAGTTACATACTATAGTTCCGTGTGCAGATACTGTACATGGATTATTTTAGTGTGTGCATGATGGACTGTATAGTGCACTGTACCATACTTTAATTGAATATAATAGTCTTTTTTCAATGATCCCTCGATAATCCAACCTTTTTCGTAATCCAACCACCTCAGAGAAACAAATAATGGGATTATCGCGTCTTCACTCTAATATAATCATAGTAGTTTGGATTTTAAAGTTGTATGGAAGAAGCACAATTAAAAATAAATTCATTAATTTTAAATCTTAAAAAGTTGCACTTTTAAAAACTGCTTGTATCAGTCTGAGTTCCTTTACTGGGACTTGCTCCTCACTGGCCAGGTACAGGTAGCAAGTACAAGTACATACATACATTAGTGTTCATGATCTGGGCTTCCACCTGGGCTGAATTAGGCAGTAGATATTGCAAATTCATCGACTGATGTAACCAGAATAATAAATATTACAATATCAAAACTACAATCTACATTTTTAAAGTAAGTACTAATTTGGAATCCTAATGTAGCACTTTAGTCAGCGTTCAGTGCACGCACACTGTGTACCACTATATTTTGGCAAGCCATAGCCGCGGTAGCGAATCCATTCAACTGTGTATAAGGTTGCTTATGAGTGATTAAAATGACTCCGCTGATTGAAAAGTCCACCGGCTGTGAAGTATGTGCTATGTAAGTTTTCTTAATGCTAAGGGCGTAAAAGCAGCTAACATTCATAGTGAGATCGATCATAGTGACAATTAGTTTGCAGAATAATCACCTTAATGATTCTAATGATTTAAGAATGTGAGAGAACTGGCTTAACATTTGTTTTTGTGATTCTCTCTCAGCATTTTTGGAACCCAGCACAAGCATAACTCTCGGGATTTCATAGGTTCTGTCACAATTTCAATAATCAAATTTCTCGACCCTTGAGAACACTCGCTACATAACAATGCAGTTGTAAAGAGTTCTTTTTTTTCTCTGACTTTTTCATCAACATTTTGCACCAAGACATCAATAATGAGTAAAGGTTGTCAACTTCATTCCTCATCATGCACTTAAGAGCCATCTTTAAGAGCTTTGACCAATTTCCTTACCTTCATTCTGTTTTCTCCATAAACTTCACAAATTTCACAATGGATTTGTGAAGCTGGATTTGGAAAGCTGGATGGAAGATTTGGAAAGCTGCTTTCACGCAAATGCACTAAGAAAACTTATAACACAAGTATTTTTCAGTCGGCGGTATTTTCAATTGAAGGAGGTATTTTAAATACATATAAGCAACCTTAAATACACTCGAATGGATTTGTAACGGTGGCTGTGGCTTGCCAACAGATAGTGGTACACAGCGTGCATGCACTAAACGCCGACTGCAGCACTACAACAGCGGTACTTCAAAACGGTACTTAATATAAATCATGCCTCATACTAGTATAAAATTCTTCAGTACTTAGTATGAATTTCACTACCCAAGTAATAAGCACACATTAATGATTGCACGGGTGCATTACAGCTTGTGAAACATTGAACTTCAGCAACAAAGTAAATTTCAACTAATGCATGTTCAAAAATATATGTTAGCTATGTTGTAGTTTTTAAATATGTTCGGCTAAATATGTACAAGAATCTATCGCACAGTTTAGTTTGATTAATAAAATAAATGGAATAAAATAATTTTAATTTGCATGTTTAGTATTTCATTTAATATGTATTTTTATCCATTACATTATTTATTTTGTTACAAAATGTTGTGTGAGCATGTATTTTAGCATGAACATTAATTCACGGGGAGAAATATTATTACATAGGAAGTATGAAACCACGGCTCAGAGGATTTTTGTAATACATAACATTTTTGTAATAGACTCATTATACAAGCCTAGTGATACATACGGCTGCTCAGTGGAAAGAGGAGATAGACAAATTTACTTATTTGGAGGATTGACAATAATTCTGCTGTAGATTCAACTTGTTACACTTTTATGACATTTAACACTAATGTATTAAAATAGTATCTTAAACAAAATGTCTCTAATCATATTGACACCTTTACTGTGTAATTTGATAAAACGTTCTTTTGTGACAGTGACAATTTTACGGTCCACGGAACAGCATGATTAAAGTACCAACAAAAACTGCTCTGACAGTGACTGTAGATAGAGCAGTGAAAGAGAAGCTTTGGACCATATAGAAAAATGTTATCGTGAAAAATGTTTCATAGTTTTTCTTCAATGCAAAGATATCATCCGAATGTCAACTGACAAAAAAGTCAGCATTTTGTTGGATTTATTTATTGCATTGATAGTATGTAACTGAGATCAGTTTTAGAGCTAACTAGCTTGATTTAGATGTTGCCTCCACTCAGTTTTAATAGTTACGTTGTTTTAGTTAAAAATTATATAGTTTTAAGTAATTTATCATGTAATTTCATATCTACTAACTTAATTTTTAATTAACTTACATTATCAAAAAAACCAAGTGCATATTTCTTCACTGCAAACATAAAATAAGATGTGACAGCTTGTTTTTTGTTTTTTTTCCTTTGATCTATATGTTCAAATTAACATTGAATTACATCATATCTATATTTATCATTTATATCATGCATATGAACTATGCATTTGAAAATCAATGATTTTCCTACTAAACAGTCCAAGAGTCACTTATACTCATCACCCAACACCTAATTTTCCTTCAAATATTACAGTTTTAAGGAATCAGTTTTCTGCAACAAACATTTTTTTTTTTCTAAATGGAAACTTTTAGTTGCCTGAATGAAATGTTCAACTATATAGTTTTAAATTAATTAAATTGTAAATGTTTAAAACATATAGCGATACATATTTAATTTAAGAATGGTTAATTGATTTAGTCAACCGTTGATATTGCTGGTTGTAGTAGATTTGTTTTATCAAAATATTAATTATATTATAACATTCTGTCTTATTCATTATGCTTCATTAAGAAGTTATTTGCTCTGAAATTAAAAAAAAAAAAAAAATAGCACTTGTTCACTTTAAAAATAACTCAATGTTTTTTATTTTTATTAAATTTTAGTTTGTTCTATATTACTTTTTTTAACTAGCAATAAGATTCAAAACTTATAAAATTCATTGAAAACTATAGAAATTATTCAATTCTATTTTGTATTATATAAATTATTATATCTTGTTAGTGCACTGCCCATACAAAGCTTCAACTTTACAACAACAAATGTTATAAACCCTGAACTCGCTTTGCTCGTTGGGGGCTTTGCCCCCAAACCCTCTTTCTGTGTAAGCATCAATAGCTAGTCAGTCACGGGTGCTTTCCAATATGATAACGAATGGCTACCAAAGTTGATTAACAGGAGCTCTCCAAGTTGATCACAAGTTACATAAGATTATTATGAGTGGTTACCAAAGTGGATCACGGGGGACTATAAAAGATCATCATGGGGGCTACCTAAGTGGTTGACGGCCGGTTAACCTAATCGATGATGGGTGTTACCCAAGATGATCACGAATGATTAACCAAGTTGATCACAGGGGGTTCCCAACAGGATCACGGGAGCTGCGCAAGTTGGTCATGGGGGATACCAATGTTGATCACAGAGTCTAACCAAGGTCATCACTGGGGGTTGCGTAAGTCGATGACTGTGTGCCACCGAAGTTGATCACAAGGGCTGGTAAACGGAGAGGTCAACGTAAATAGTGTACAGGGATTTAAGTGTCCAGCCTATTTCAATCATGCTGAAATAGGTAGTTACAGGGCCGGATTTAGTATTTTGGTGCCCCTAGGCCCAATAATTTGTTCCACCCCCTAGTCTGGCTAAAATTGATTTCCTAAAAACCGTTACCAAAAAAAATAGATCAGACCTACTTGTTAATTGCTGAAACACCACTCCACGATATCATTTTATCATTGCAAGTTTTTTTGAGGAATTTACTTGGTTCTGGGCTTTACAAAATACCTTTAATGTATTAACAACAGATTGGTTAACAACTTTGGTTTTGTTCAACTTAGTCATTTAGCAAATAATAATAAAAATTTTAAAAAAACTGTAATAGACGAGGGGTCTACCTAAGTTGATCAAGGGGCGCGTCAAGTTAACTATGGGGGCTCCCCAAGATGATTACGGGTGATTACCCCCGTTGATCACAGGGGTCTACCCAAAATGATCATAAGTGGTTAGCTGGTCAACAGAGTGGTACACGTAAATAGTGTGCAAGGTTTTAAGTTTCCAGCTGGTTTTAATCATGCTTAAATGGGAGGATATATTCAAAAAATAACACATTTTTTACAAAAAACTCAACTTAACCAACTTTTTGTGAGGAAACTGTTGTATATACAGCGTACAAGTATATAAACATTCTATTAGTAAACGTAATTGTGAATTAAACGTCATTTGATGTTTTCTAAACGAAATATTGCAACTACAGAAAAACAAATACCTAAACAGTACACGAAAGAAAGTTTTTGTTGTTTTGAAAGGTAAAATATCAAATATAACAACAGTTAAATAGTATGTAAGCTTTATACTTTGCAACTTATTTTATTCATACTTAAATGGGAGGAACTATTCTATAAAATTACGTGTTTTTTGACAAATCTTTTGACCGACTTTTTGTAAGGAAATGGTAGAATATACCACAAAACGTATATTTAACTTTTTGTACAAGTTAAAATGACAATATAAATAATTCATTTGATGTTATCTTAACTAAATATTATAGCTTCAATAAAACAAAAACCTCAGCTGTGCAAACAGGTAAGCGCTTTCTCATCAGCCATTTTGAATTTTGTCTAGGTTATGAAATTGCCAAATACAATTTTATATCATTTTTTCTAACAGAAAAATGAAGGTAAATATTATGTGGGGTTTTAAGTTTATGGTTTTTTTTAAATCATATTTAAAATGACTGGGACTATTTTAAAAAATCACATGTTTTTGAGAAATTTCAAATTTACTGACTATGAAGAAACCGTAGTATATACCATAAAAATGTAAATGAAACTTTTTGTACAGAATTTTTATTGTTAATTAGAAAATTTCATTTGATTCTATCTAAAGTAAATACAGGGTTATTCTAAATGATGGACCCAATTTAATAAATTCGTATTTATTTAAGTATAAATTCAAAATGAATAATTTATACACTAATGGAAAGAGAAAAATTCAAAGTTTTTTTAACCTATTCAAACGAGGAATTGGGCGGTGGCGGCGGTAGTTGCAGAAACGGCCGCTAGAGTTCTCGCGCCAGCCAGCCGCCTTTGTGTTTCATTGTCACTTGTGAGTGTGATGGCTACTGTGCAGCACAAGGTTTCCTGTGTTCTTGAGTTTGCTAAAAGTAAGTTGCAAGTTACAGTGCAGCGGGCATTTCGTCTCAAATTTGGTATTGAACCACCGACAAGAAAAAGCATTAGCCGTTGGTTTACGCAATTTCAACAAACTGGAAGTGTGTGTAAAGGAAAAAGCTCAGGCCGGCCGTGTGTATCTGAGGATGACGCAAGACGAATTGAAGAAAGTTTTGTTCGCAGTCCACGTAAGTCAACCAACAGAGCTAGTAGAGAACTTGGCATACCCCAACCAACTGTATGGAAAGTTCTGCGAAGACGTTTACTGTACAAGCCCTGTACGCATATGGGGTCTACAAAATCCACATGCAACATTACAACATGAAAGAGACTCGCCAAAGGTAAACGTGTTCTGTACCTTATCTCGTACAAAGGTTTATGGACCATTCTTTTTTGCGGAAAGAACTGTGATTGGAATCAGTTACCTGGACATGTTGGAACAATGGCTGTTCCCTCAACTTATGGAAGATTCACAGGACTTCATTTTCCAACAGGATGGAGCTCCGCCCCATTGGCATCTTGATGTCCGAAACTTTTTGAATCAGTCACTTCCTGGGCGTTGGATAGGACGCATAGGAAATGAAGATCTGGCTCTACACTTCTGGCCACCGAGATCTCCTGATCTCACCCCATGTGACTATTTCTTATGGGGTTACGTCAAGGAAGCTGTTTACGTCCCGCCTCTACCAGCAACTCTGGATGATCTGAAGAACCGTATCACTGCTGCGGTGCACTCAGTAACAGAAGATATGCTTTCTCGTGTGTGGGACGAGTTTGGCTACTGTTTAGATGTTTGCCGTGCAGCACAAGGGGGACATATTGAACATTTATAAATATGTAAAAAAACTTTGAATTTTTCTTTTTCCATTGGTGTATAAATTATTCAGTTTGAATTTATACTTAAATAAATATGAATTTATTAAATTGGGTCCATCATTTAGAATAACCCTGTATAATAGCTTCAGTAAAATAAAAACTTCAACTGTGAAAACAGGTCAGCAGTTTCTCGTCAGCCATTTTGAATTTTTCTGGGTTATGAAAAGTGTAAAATATAACTGCATAGCATTTTTCTTGACAGAAAAGTCTATAAAATAAAATAAAATATAATAATAAAATAAATAAAATAAAAGTCTATAAAAGTAAATAGTGTGTAAGGATTTAAGTTTCTAGCTTATTTTAATCATGCTTAAATGGGAGGAACTCTTCCAAAAAAAATCACATGTTTTCGACAAAACTCAACGTTACCAACTTTTTGTAAGGATACTATAGTTTGAACCATAAAAATGTAAATTACTTTTTTTGTACATAATTTTATTTTGAATCAGAATATTATGTTACATTCTATCTAAATTAATTATTTCAGCGTCAGTATAACCACAACCTTAACTCTGCAAAAAGGTCAGCAGTTTCACATCAGCCATTTTGAATTTTTTCTACGTTATGAAAAGTGAAAAATCAAATTTCAAAGCGGTTTTGGTAACAAAGTAGTAAATCTAAACAGTGTGTACGGTTTCAAGCTCTTAAATTATCGTAGTACGGTAATAAAATACGAAAAACCTACAAAAATAGAATTTTCTGAACAAAGAGTGAAATTTAATGATTTTTTTCGTTGTTTATACCAAAAATACAAAAAAATTATTTCTCAACCAAAATTGTTGGAAATTTCATTACAAATCTGGAGTATGCTGTCAGATTTGTTCTACAATCAACGGTTTGCCCACAATGAAGCCGCAAATAAAACTCTGTACACAATTAAAAATTTCTGTCCGCCATTTTGATTTTTTTGGGGGGTTAAAAATGAAAAATTTTTAGTTTTCGGAATTTTCCCGTCGGTTGCTTGGTAAAAGCTACAAGTGTGCCAAATTTCAAGTTTCTGGGTCATCTGGAAGTGGGTTAGAATTTATATACGTGAGTCAGTGAGTGAGTGAGTTACACATGCGGCTTTATATATATGGGTTTATATGTGTCTCTTAACTCACACACATTACTTCTAAGAGTACGAACAGACAGAGGGCGTAGCGTAGTGGAGCATTGCATGATGCACGCAAGAAGCATCTGAGCGTTAAAGAAGAAAATGGCGATGTCGAAGCAATCACAGTGACTGCTCAGTGAAAATATTCATCTAAAATGGTGGTTAACACATGAATATGGTTGATTGCAACGAGTCAATGAGATAAACATGGCTTACTTAATTTTTGTTGAATATTGATATCACCATTTTTTGTTAAGTTTTAAAAAAGCCGGTATACTTTTTTTATCAATTGTAAAACCTGATCAAGGACAACAAGTGAAAATTAATAATAAAATAAATTTAAAGTAAAGGAAACCTATGTGCCGCTTAAGAGGATCCTGCAATATGGATTTCCTTTCGAAAAATTGTTATTACGAGATTGACATCCATGTTGTGTTGAGTTAACTTAACTGACTGACTCTAAAACGTCCGCTCCAAAACCTGACTGTTCCTAAGTAAAACACGATGAAACCCTCTTGAACGCTGCGCTAGTAAATGCTCCTAGTGTATGGCGTATCATTTCTTGACTAGAGATTGTTTGCAACGCTCCATTGCATCTTGTCATATTACATTTTGCTATCTGTTTGTTTGTGCTCTAAAATATTTCATTTGTTATGCTAACTTTTTAACTTTAATGCTTGAATACAAAAATATTTATACTTGTGTCATTTAATTATGTCATTTCTACCTTCCCTTGACAATAACATATAGCGGATAAATCGTTTAGTCTTGTGTTATTTTAATTATTAATTATATAGGACCCAGAACCACAAAAATCATTAAGTTGTATAAATAAACTTATTTTATATAAATCAAGTATTTAACTGAACAGCTCTTTAATAAAAGTATTTTTCATGTTTTCTTTTGAATTCAGAAAGTGATCATTTGGAATGTAAATAAGTTCAGCTAGTAAATCACGGGAATATTTTTTTCACAGATAAATAAATGACATTTTTCTTAAATTTGCAACTGAAAATACAGATTGCACTATTCTAACTTGCCTATAATCAAAATTTTCAGTAGTTGGATAATTTTCCAAAACCATGTTAGACATGTGGGAAGAGAAGTTAGCTAGGTTATTAAACATGGGGACTAGGAAACAAATTAAATATTATGATGAAAACAATGTGATTAAAATGTTGTTTAAATACAGCTGGCTGTATTACATTTAAAAAAATCACTTTATTTACAAACTTGTGAATGTCCTCTCTTTTCAAGTGTAGTCTCTGGCCATGAAATGGACCTTTGACATTTCTAATCTTAAATGTTTGTATTTACATAAACAAACAAGTTAAGTTGATTTACTAATTTGTTTTATTAACTAAACAAAATGACTAGTTTCAATATGAGACATTGAAGATACTATTGTAACAATTTATTACACTCTTACAAACACTACAAACTAGAAACAATTTAACAAATGGCAATCGCCAGACAACATGAAGTCTAATGGTTAGAGTTTATACTCAATAATATTAATTAGTTCATGGAATAAAAGTTAAGTTTCAAAATTAACTTATTAATTAAGATTTTAACAATAAATGTTCATAAAAAAAGTAAAAACTTAATAATATTTTTCAAGTTTAACTTAATTGGTATAAAATATAAAACATACAAAAAATCTTAACAATCAAATACATTACGTTCATAAGTTTTAAAACAAGAAAACCACTATCTAAATATTGTTTTTGAAAATAACTTCAAATAATTGTTGCATTGGGCATTAAACTGATAATAACGCTTTTCAAATATACATTTTAGATAATTGAAAAAACATACCAGTTAGAACACAGTACATTCATTATTTGATTTAATTTATTCTAAAAGTAGGAGATTAATCACAGATTTTTTTAAAATGAATAACTAACTACATATATTCGATGCTGTATCAGTATCTTTAATTGAGGAATTTGATTAAAGTTTGATTTCTTTGTATTTTCTTCGGTGCCAGCATTCTTCAACGTTTAATCATGCTAACAAATGGTGTATAGGATATTACAACAAATAAATAAACTAATGCTAAAATATACCATATCATACATTAACTACATAATTGGGTAACCTTCTACAATGCGTCTTTCACTAACAATGCTACTTTAGTTTAAGATTTGCTCTGTGTGTGGTACTTCATATGAGCCATATAGTATCTACTATAATTTTTTTAATTAAAACTTTTTACACACAAAAACTGTTGTTTCCCGAATCAATTTACTTACATATAAGTATTGATATGACTTTTGTGTGCATCTTTGCAATGTGAAAATCACACTTACCATATGAAAATCATGTATCCGCTCTGTGAGTTTTCATATGGTTTTTTAGTAAATCTTTTCGTACACTTTTATAATCACATATGTCACAAGTAAAAAGTTTGTTTGTTGTGTGACTTTTCATATGTGTTGTGAGTGTGCCTTTGGAAGCAGCTTTGTACTCACATATATTACAGAAGAAAGGTTTCTCACCTGTGTGCCTTCTTTTATGTTTAGTAAGATGAGTGCTGTATTGAGTTTTATAATCACACTGATCACACACATACGGCTTATCACCAGTGTGACTCTTCATATGCCTTTCCAAGTCACTGAGATAAACAGTTTTATAGTTACAATGTGTACACATCTGCGGTTTGTCATCTGAGTGCATTCTTAAAAAGTGTGCTTTTAAAAGTGAATTTGTTGTGCCCTTAAAATCACACAGCTCACAGCTAAAGGGTTTATCTCCTGTGTGAGTCCTTAAGTGAGCTATATAGTGACTTCTGTATTGAGTTCTATAATCACATTGGTCACACGCAAGGGGTTTGTCCCCTGTGTGCTTTTTCACATGTGCTGTGAGATGACTACTATTTTGAGTTTTATAGTCACATTGCTTACATGCAAATGGTTTATCATTTGAGTGAATCTTCATGTGTTTTTTTAAATCGCTAAGATAAAATGTTTTGTAGTCACACTGGCTACACCGCTGAGATTTTTCTGAGTGAACCCTCAAGAAGTGTAATTTTAATAACTTGTCTGTTGTAGTCTTGAAATCACATTCCACACAACTGTAACTTATTTGCTCAGTCAAAACATCTGTGTTCACTTCTTGACCTTCAGTGCTTGCAGATGTACAATCCCATATACTATGCCCGTAAAATATCCCTTCTGTATTTTCATGCGTCATGTGTGCTTCCTCTGAGTTTGGTATTTCAGCATCTCCTTCGATTCTGTCTCTCATCAGACCCTTCAAAAAACAAATTTTTTAATTTTGTGAATCCAGCTAATCTGAAGTCAATTGTTCATTTATCTTAACAGGCCACTTCTGTGCAATTTTTACTCTCTCACTAATGATAAATGAATATTTTCTTAAAATGGTATATTATTTTATTAGTTAACAAGCAAATTTAAACAATAATAAACTTCACATTGTATACAATAAATACAAGCAATTCACTATTCAATAAATATGCGATCTTGTGAAATGTAAATGAAAAATAAATGTTGTCTTACTTTCATTACTTAGGTGTTTTTCAAATATAACATATAATTAATTACTTCACCTGTGTATTACAAATAAGAAACTTATGTTCTTAAAATAACTCTCATGTTTGAAATAATTAAGGTCTTATATTTTAATATAAATTTAAATATGTCATATTACTGGGTGTATGAAAAGTCCTTCCCTATTTTTAAACGTCTGTGGCCGCTGACACATATCCTCGATTTATAATTTAATGTCAGCTGATCGATGCTTGTTTATTACCATAGTTGATGAAAACAAACAATATCTGATTGGAGGTTATTATGGCAGGAGTATTCAGTGTCAAAGAAAGAAGCTTCAAGGTATGAAATTTGGCAGTCTGTTGTACAACGTCAAAGATGGTGGAGGGCTTTAAATGGAAGAAAGCCGGCCCTGGGTGCTAAAACAATAAAACAATGTCATAGCAAGTTATTTGAAACAGGAAGTGTGAGTGACAAGCCACGATCTAGAAGGCCTTCAACTTCAAACTGTGAAGATATTGTGAATTCTCTGCAGAATGTTTGTTTCAAGTTAAAAAAAAATCAATCAGAAGGAGAGCAACAGAAAGTGGACTCACCCAGTATACAGTGCATAAAGTGTTGAGGACACATCTGAATTTCCGACCTTGGAAGCCAAATTATATACAGCAGTTATTTGATGATGACTGTTACAGTCGCAAGGAGTTTTCTGAAATCATGTTAGCTTAGAAGGAAGAATGTTCCAACCTTTTCAAGAATATTTTATGGTCAGATGAAACGGTGTTCCGTACTGGAGGATTTGTTAACAAGCATAAATGTCACTACTGGGCTGCAGAGAAGCCAGGTGTGTCATTTTGCTTAGAGAGAATATAAACTAGGCCTAAGGTTACAGTGTGGTGCTAATGTAGAGGTGTAAGTTTTAGTATCTTGAATCCTCCCTCAGTATCTTGAATCCTCCCTCAGTATCTTGAATCCCCCCCTTTGGTACTTCCTGGCTACGCCACTGGATACAACATATTAAACATATAACTTTGGTTTTTCCCAAGATTAAAGTTCCATGATTATTTACCTTATTGTAATCACCATCATTTTGTTCTTCTTTCAGACAGCAAGAGGCCAGTTCCGATGGAATTAGGTCAGTACACACATCAGTAGAATCCACCTCATCACATCCTTCCTACAGGAAATAACCCAAGAAAGTGGCAATTTTTTTTAATTATATCTTATATTAAATTATTTAAATTACTAGATTCCAAAACTACGGTATTTCATCAATAATACAGTAGAACCTCTTTAATCCGAACTAATTGGGACCGGGGGTAGTTCGGACTAAGGAATGTTCGGATTACAGAACATATTGTTGCTTTTACATTACAATAGCTAAATGTGGCTAAAATGGATCGTAATTGTTGCGGGAAAAGTGAAAAATGCTTTATAAAGTAAAATACAGTGTTTATTTAATACAGTAGAGTGGGGGAGGGGAGAGTTCGCGCGCATTCCGTTGTAGTTCATTCAACGGCCAACGTTAAACGGCTCCTGCGGCGGCGTTCAGATTAGTGGACGTTCGGATTACGGGGGTTCGGATTAAAAGAGCAATTAACTGTTAGCCATAACTCAACATCTACCCAATTTACTTGTTTAGATGTTTTTAAGGTATTTATAGTTCAAAACAGTCTAAAGAACATGTTTTATTTAACTTAAGACATATTTTTTGACGAAAGCTTTTTTTTAATTCAGTTTTGGTCCCTAATGAATTGTTTTGAAGTAGTAACTTTGTTTTAAATGGCATTTAATTATTGAAATTGTTATTTATTTTATTTTGTTTTTTAACTGTTGAATCTATTTTTAAGGCATTTGTTATTTAAATTTTATTAGTCCTAGAATATATAATTCTTCAAGGTCCATAAAATAATTTCAATGATTTTTTTGAAAATTGATTTGCAAAACACAATCAGAAATGACACACTGCTCAATAAGGAGTATATATTAAAATGATTTATCATGAAAATTTCACTGCAAAAATATGAGTTGAATACAAAATATAAATGAGGGTAATAGTAGTTTAAGAATAAATTTTATTTTCTTCCCAATGTAAGACAATCTACAGAAAGTAGCTTATTTATTTTATTACAAAATATATATCATCATGTGTTTTTTAGAATGGAGTGATGCCCCATTAAGACACAGTTGCCCTCTTCTATGACAAGCCTTTTTTAGGCTCGCTGAAGCAACGACTTAACCAAGAAAGACTTCACTGCCTTGGCCCCTTAGCTAAGGCCACTCAGGGAAATTTTTAATAATTATCGTCTAAAGAAAATAGCCAACAGCTGGTTTCTTTTCAAAATTTATTTAACTCTAGTACACACCACAATGGGTACCTAAGAATATAAAATTTACCTTCAAATAACAATACTACCAGAGAGAAATTTGCCTAAAATGTGCATTGTAATGTAACTTACACATCAAACATACTAGGTAGCTAAAACCTCACATGTATAAAACTCAAAATACGCACAAGCCATCAATTTAACTAATATAACATTGCAGCAAAATATTTTTTCAGGCCCATGGAATTTTTAAGTTGCTATAAACTAAGTAAAATACTTGGTATCAACAAGGTTCTGTCTCACACATGAGGAACTTGAACTACTTCAGAACATCAGATTAAAAATTTACATACCGTTACATAAGTTGTGTTCTTAATGCAGTTAAAAGAATTAAGTGTTCTTTATAGAAGGTAGGCTAGAGTTTATTAGTGTAGGAACGGTGAACTCTACTTTTTCACTGTCTTTACTTCTATCATCTCTAAATTGATGGAGAATACTTGCACTTCCTGTACGGTAATTAAATATGATAATTACAAAATTATCTTATTTAATAATACATAAAAGCCATCTTGTCATTGAGAATATAATATATCAGACATACTTAACATATTCTCTGTTTCATTATTCTATAAACTTTTTATCATTGTGAAAATTATCATAATTCTGTTTTACCTCTTTGGAACCCATTATACTACTGCTTTCTTGCACATCACAGGTAAGAGATTCCATCTTACACCTGCTCCTCAGTCATATAATGCCCTAAAACAAAATAATAAAACAGCAATGTCTTACTTTGTAGTTATATATATATTTGCTATTTTCAGGTTAATAGTTCACATGAGGTAGCAGTTGAGGAAAAGAGTCTAAATTTGATGAATAGCCTATTTTTATTCTGACAAATGTCAGTAACAATTTCATAATCTTACAAAACACTTTATAAATATATAAGAAAATAGCAAATAGTCTTAATCTAACCATGCATAGTGTTACCAACTATAGATACGAAACCAAGTGAGCTTAGTCAAATGAATTCACCAATAACCACTTTCTGTTAGTAGCTGTGTTTCAGTTTTATTCTGTTAGGTGTTTATTGGTATTTATTAATTTTACTGTAGTTAACATTTTTCATGTGGTTGGTAAAACACGGCCATTTACACCACGCTTATTCAAGCATTTCTCTTTGCAATGTTTAAAATTTTCTTAGTTTCAACTTACAAAGAAATTAGATTACAAAGTCCAAACATAAAAATGATATTCACTTTAGTATTGGCATATATCTCCAATAATTCATCAGTATAAATAATGCAAAATGTTAGTTCAAAACTACTGTAGGCCTATTGAGAAATTCATTTGAGAAAAAAGTGAAAAGAATACGTGCTGGTGGTAAATTTGGAAAATTTCAATTTTTTCTCTGTTATACCATGTATGGCCATAAAAGCCTTAAACCAAACTTGAACTTTCTGCAATTTCCCCTCCTCATCTAAACAGCTTAGTGAACTTTAAACGAATATACAGAAATTTATCTTCTCTTCCCCTTCAGATGAACGTATGGATTGAATTTGTTGTAGAGTAATTAGACCACAAAGATATAAATTCTGTTCATCAACAGATGGCAATAAATTAAATTGATTCAAAATATTATTCTTAGAAAGTTCAGGAACATTGTGTAGAAACATTGCAATCTTTCACGGCATTCGGCTTTACATGGCTTTGTAATCCAAGTTATCTAATTACTCACATATCTGTAATACGTTCAAATTTCTTCCTTTCCTTAGTTTTATTCATATTTATTGACCTACTACATTATCACTCATTTCTTCATTGCTTAACCCTGGATCGTGAGGAGCGACATAATTTATGTTGTTCACTTCAACATCAATAAAACATATGTTTATAATCAAGCAATCACTACAAGTTGGTACCAATCGACGTAGAATGTTCTGTTCTATACATTTCAGATTTTTAATAATTTTGTATGCAATTTTATAAAAGTAGGAAATAAAATTAAAACGTGCAACTCGAAACTTCCACTCGATTCCCGCCCGGCGGAGGTCTGGAGGGAGTAAAATTGCAGATGTTTGTTGTATGACTGAAGAATCAATTCGTAAACTCACTGTTGCTATTTTTGACCATTGTACTGAGATAATATTGTGATAAATCTAAATGTAGCAAAATCTTGTATTCATATCAATATCAATTTTAGTAATTTGTTATTTGCATCATTATAATATTGTATTTATATTGTTATTATTGTCTGTTCAACGTATCATTGCTGTTTTTGATCACTGTGCTGCCATAATATTGTAATACGACTAAACGTAGCTGATGTCTTAGATAATGATAACTTCTTTATTAATTATGTCAGCCTTTGTTGTACTTATCTGTAAAATGGAGTTCTCAGTAAATAAATATATTTTACATTTCCTTGTAGCTAATAGATTGCACTAATAAAATAAATGTAGCAAACAATTATAAAAAATTATATATATATATCCCTTATTTTTAGATTGTTTTGTAATTTTTCACAGAAATTTTTTGTTTCCGTGGTAACATTTTTATTTTCCCCCATAAACTAAAAATATAAAAATTTGCTTATGGGTACTATAAGACTATTTTTCCTAAACAACTTTTACTTGTCTATTCAATAGTGATTTATTTTAAATGTTTATAATTATGTACTATTTGATTACCTACAATGATCATACTGTAACTTTGCACATTTTTCCATTTTAGTGGTTAATGAAAAAAAACATTTCCAAAAAAAAAACCTAGTTGTTTATCTAAAATGTAACAATATATTATTATAGTGCACTAAATAATAAATAATTCCGCTATCTTGGAATTATTTACAAAAATATTTGACTGCTCCTAAGGAGGGTTATACGTTATAATTTACGTACAAAATTTAAAAAATTGTTTCAATCTTATCATGACAGTAATTATTTACTAATTCTTTTGGTAAGTGATGGTAGTATGTAAATGTACAGTTCTTGAGAAGAAAAACGATGACATTTACATTTGGAGCATATTTAGTATTTTTTTATGATTTTTACAAAAAAAGGCTTGCAAAGCACCAAAAATATTTGCACAGTTAAAAATAAACAGTGCTCACGACCTAGGGTTTACATCATAAACACTTTGTATCACTTAACCTCAAACTTACGGCATAAGACACATTATGGAACTGACTGTAGGAACCTGTTCAAGTTGGGTCTGGATGAGTCACACCACTAAAATTCCCCATTCTTATCCAGTAAGTTTAATGCTCTGACATTATCCATTTTAAATCTGTACAGTTATTTTTATTTTAATATTATTTCATTACATTCCTCCTTCTTAGAACAGCTTTTTCTACAATGAAAAACTCATGGCACAACCTACCAGATTCATTGAAAAAAGCAAATCATGAAATGTATGACATTCCCGTCCTTCCCCTGTACCCATCAAATATAAAATAGAAAGGGGTCAGATTTATAAGGATTTGCTTGAGTTATTAATTTCTCAATCAATATGCATACATTTATAATCAAAACTGCAGTTTTTCTGTACATTCTTCACTAAACCCAATCCTTTTGGCTTTGACTGCAGAAGGGTAGGCCTACATGATGTAGTGTTTCTTGATCTAGACATAGTACACTTCCTGAGCCTATTTTATTTAGAAACCACAAGCAAATCTAAATTTTACTTTAAATAATATAAAATATTTAAAAATAATAAAGTTGGCTAATTACTTATAACCTATTGAATAACTTAATAATAAAAATTTAAAAAAATTAAAAATTGAAGTAGATTAATGTTCAAAACAATTATCTGAGATGTTTTGTTAAAGTGGTAAAAGCATTCGAGACTAAACTAAATCAGGTTGATAAAGTAATAACGCAGCCTGTATCATATCATTCTCTAATATAAATGGCAAAACCTGCAATAATTATCAATATCAATACAGACAGCAAACATAACCTAAAATCACAAACTTACCTAATTCAATTATATTGTTTATTCATCATCTCAATCCCCGTTCCCCAACGACGACAACCGTCCGTTTTACTTTTAACCAAAGAATAAAGAAGAAAACTAAAGAACTATAAACATAGACCTTCTAGAAGGTCTATGCTATACACAAATACAAGTAAACTTATATTTGAAGTATAGTAAAAAAGAATACAGGCTTTAACCTCAATCTTCTCCGCAAAAATGGATCATAGTTCGCGTACAACAATCATAGACCTTCTACATAAATTGTGTATATATAAAAAAACCTATTCTAGAACTTGAAACTGGGCTCGTTTTTCCAATAGTAAAGAGAGATTGACGAACAGATTTTCTTATGTAAACATAAAATATTGACAGCATATTACAAAAAAAATATTAATTGGATAGTGTCAATTTGGACTTTAGTAAATTATTTTATGGGATCTGTACAATGATTTATACTTATGTATAATATGATACGTCATAATACATGCTAAACTACAACAGTAATACATTACGTGCAAACTATACATGCAATGCAACAAAAGGAATACTGAACATGTGAATTAAGGATACACAGGCAGCAAATAACTATGGTGGGAATCTCATACCCATGCTTGCTATGAACCAGACTAAAAAAAGAAATTAAAAAGAAAATTATATATGTAAATAAATATGTAAATTATATATGTAAATTTAAAAAATACATGCAAATAAGAGTTTGACGAAGCTTAGTTAACTAATCACAATCATTTAATCTTTATCAGACTTATTAGCTGATATAATGTTTTACAACTTTTACAATTTTTTCTTTGCCACTGCCATAGGGGTAATCTGTTATATAACCTGGCATGAAACAAGAAAGCACTTTTTAATGTTTTACTAAGGCTGCATATAGGTACAAAATGTTGAACTTGTTTCTAGTACCATAGCAATGGACATTAGGCCTACTTCTTTTAGTATATTTACGCCAGTGTCATTTTAACTACAGTCGTTGTTTTGGTATGATAGTCCAGACCTGTCAAGCAAATAGCTAGTGGATCTCCTGGGATTTGAACCCCTAACACTCTGCAAATGAAGCAGAAGTGCTAACCATTAGGCTGACAAGATGCCTATTTTGTTATATTACCATTTTCACGTTAGATACTAAACACTGATATATATACTTTGCAACGGTTATCATCTTACTTTGCACAAAAAGAGGCTTGTAGTGATCCAGCCAGTTTGCACCACAGATCAGTCTAACAGCACTTTCTTTAGATGATAAGGATTTTTATGAATATTTGGGGCGTGTCCTCACAGCTTTATCCCATAGCAAATGGAGGTATTCAAAATGTAAAAAAGGCTTGCTTAAGATGGTTGACATATAGCTCATCTGCAAGTCTCCTGAGCAGGTAGAAGGCCCTACTTAATTTTTTATGTAAAACATCAATGTGGAAATCCCATGTCAGCTTAGGTGTTAAAGTATAATCTAGAACTTTAAATATATTATAAGCAGGCATTCTCACTCTAATGTTTAGTAGCTGAGCTGCTTACTTCAATATACCAGCTGCTTTTAAGCTGCTTCAGCTTATTTAGCACATCCCTAATCACAACAGTGCAAGAGAGCTGCAGACAGCAACTAATATACGAGTAGATAAGCGCTTACTGTTTACCAACTTGCTTTCTGTAACTGTTGGGAGAGGACAGCTGCTGCCGATAAGTAGGCATTCTTGCTCACAACTGTTTAGTAGCTGAGCTGCTTACTTCAATAAACCAGCTGCTTCAGCTTATTCAGCACATCCATAGTTCACGCTTTCCGCATCGCAACAATGCAAGAGAGCTGCAGACAGCAACTATATAGAAAAGCGCTTACTGTTCACTACTGTTGACCATCCTGTTTTCTGTAACTGTTGGACGTTGATAACTGCTGCCGAAAGCAGGTATTCTCACTCAACTGTTTAGTAGCTGAGCTGCTTACTTTAATAAGCTGCTTAAGCTTATTTGGCACATCCCCAGTACATATCTACATCTAACAAGTCATTAATATATACTATACTAGAACAAATATTCAGTTCAATATAAAACAAGATTTGTAATGTATAACTGTGTATTACAACTTGAATGAAGAAATATGGTATAAAAATAATATTCAGTGAAAAATCCATTTTATTAGCTTCACGTTTTACAGAGCAAAATTAAGTTGTATCAGATCTTTTTATAAACTGTGCACTTATTTTTTATAGGTTTTATATGAATTAATTTGTATTAACTAATACAAAAACTGGAAACACACCAGTGTTAATTTAAGCACACCAGTGAAACTATTAAATATTTATTTTTATTAAATAGTTACAGATTTAATTTTAGATATTCTAAACGATGGAGAGGCTTCTGTTGAAAAAGAATGCATACCTATAGAATAATTAATATACAAATGTTACAAATATGAAAATTGCTCAGCCCAGCCAAAGGCCAAATCAAATAATGAAAAAGGACATAACATGTTGAATTGTAGGCAAGCAGTTTCATTTATTTTGTAGTATTCTCCAATATCTATTGAGGCATTTGATGGATATCTGAAATATGAAAAACAACTCTCTCAATAATAAATAAAACATAAAAACTAAGGCAAATTATAACTCTCTTCTTTATAAATGTCAAGTTATAATACAAAATAGGCAAGGGAACATTGTAATTCCTTAATTCCATGAAAGAGCAAAATTATGAAAGACTTAAATACTGTTTACACTATAACTCATTTACATTTTTCTTTAGTAAGTAACTATTATATATATTTTTTTTCACGTTTGGAGTTGAAAGGCTGTAACCATCAATCTTGATAACCCTGTCTTGTGTGTTATAATTTTGAGAGTAATCGTGTGTAAATTTTAAATTATAATTTATACCCTTTCTTAGGAATAGAGAAATATAAAATATTTTAATGTTGGCCATTATTTAAAAAAAATTTTCAAAATATAAAGACATAAAAGAAACGTCGAAATGTCTGGTTTGATCAAAGCTTTGGCATGATTTATCACTCACACTTTCACAATGTTTACATATGAAATTTTGAGGTTCGAACCCATGAACCTAGATTTCAGGAAGATCATATTCATAAAAATAGTTTAATCATATTTTAAAGGATTGCCAATGTTAACATTTTAATGTTGTGCTATCATGTCATTGACTATGCAGAAATTGACATAGTATTATATGTGAAGCATTCATTGTTCACATACTATATTCTGATTTTAACATGTCATAATGTTTTATATATGTGAATTTAGTGTGAGTTTATATATGTGTGATATACTATATATCACACATATATTATATATGAATATTTATGTGAATTTAGAATGTGATGAATACAAAATATGTGTTTAGTCATCAATACCACACTGTACATGTAAGGGTGGGCGATTGGTTAGTGGTTTTTTTTTTTAAGTCAATAGTTTGAAACTTTATTGTTGTAATAACGTTATAATATTGTTTACATCAGTGCATTTCTTAATTATTTGTTTTGATACATTTTGGTATGAAACACTTTTAAATCGTTGGCAAAAAACAGTTCTGATCTGGTTATTCAACAGCTATAACAGCAAGTCATAAATTGTTACTATTATTATTTTTTTTTTTTATTTATAATTATTACTATTCCTTTTTTCTTTATAGAAATACTAGAGGACACCTCTGCATGCTTCGTATACCAACCCCGACACTCGCTGCACTCGATACACCTCGGCATGTGACTTTAGACTACACATAATAGTAGATTAACTGAATAACGTAAAATCACAATATTACATTTATTTACAGTATCCCACTCACATTACTTGCATTGCTGCCTATTTATTAGTATAAACACCCAATGGTATTACTTAGCTTATTTCAAACGTGTTCATTTCATTTCTTTTTGTCTAACAGCTGAAGATTAAACTCTTAATGCATTAATATTGTCTAACAGCTGTTTTGTGAATAAATAAACATGTTTATTTATTCACAAAACAGCTGTTATTAATTTATTAAAATCAACCCAATGTTATTCTTATGGAACAATCTTTTAGAAGTGGTTTCTACCCCTTAGGAGTATTTTATCAAGACGAAAATACTTCAGTTGTCCTATTTAAGACCTAAAGAAACATTGTACAAAATTTTAGCTCTCTACCTACATGGGAAGCTAGAGGATTAGTGATGAGTGAGCTTTGCCTTTTTTTATAGATGCAATGCAATTATTTGTAAAAATGATTTATTAAATAAAAACATTATTATTATATTAATATAATTATGGCGACCATGAGTAATTTCACATTTTAATCTTAGTTCAAAGCATTTTTTCAGGATTTGAATGCTTGACAGTTTTTGGCATTGTTTGTGAAAATCTCTGACAACAAACTATTATGTATTAATTTATTGTAAATACAGTTTTCAGGTGTTTCCTCTAATTTGTAACTGCAGTGAATACAATTGTATTATTCATTTAGAAAGTTTGGTTTTGTGAACCCAATGATACACTTGTAATTTCTACACTCATATTGAACATTACAAAAATGAATTAATAAATTAATAATTATTTTAAACATGATTATTAGATAAGTTGGTAGCATATAAAATTAATAAGAAGTATTATAAAGAAAGATAAAAGCATAAATAATAAAACTTACGAAAATATGACAGTTAAGAGGTCTTGAAGTAAGTCCTCTTCTGATGTTTGAGGTAATGTTTTAGCTTCACAAAGTGCTTTCATAAGACATGATTTTCCATCAAGACCTTGGCTTTATTAAACATAAAAAAAATCAGTTTATACAATTTTCTCACAACAGTGTTATTATTGTCTGTTACTGTGTTTATAGTCAAATATTGACTTCATCACTATTTTGGTCAGCAATCTTTTTACAAATAGACATTGTAAAAAGCACAGACTGTACAAGTGGCACTATAGTTTTTTTATAGAAAAGAAGATAAGTAAGTAACTAAACAAGTTGAAGTAACTCGACTAAAAAAACTCTAACGTAAACAATCTAAATACTCTTTTTTTTAATATTATCCCTGATATTATGTCACAACTTTTTTTCAACTAGATTTGCCAAGCTTTATACTTAAAAGTTTTTTTACATATGACCTTGAGGATTTTCATGATCATTTTATTAGTTTAGTAGAGCCTCGTTATCTGACATTCCTTTTTAACCAAAGTACTCGTCACAAAAACAATACTGTAAAAAAAATCTATTTATATTATTTTTTATACATTGCGATTGATTATTAACCTCCTTAAGTAAGAATACACTAAAACCCTTAACCCTTTGCACTCGAGAGGGCTCTTTAAGGAATGTCCTCTTGAGTCGTATGGCCACTGTGAATGGCCACAGCCATTTTTGTGATAGCTTGCAATATTTTTTTTTTGTAAATGTCCTCACAGATCGCAAGGCCATTCGGAGTGGCCAATGTGAAAGTCAGCGAAGAAGCGCACGGCCATTGTCAGTGGCCACCACACAAATCAGAGTTTAATATTTTTGTTTTCAATATTATTCCTCCATAAAGTGGCGTAGCTTGTTGAGAAACTTTGGAACTAAGGGGCTGTCAGTTTCCCGCCTTTTCAGCCAGCTGAGTAAATAAAACAAAGGACTGTTCCATTTGCAGTGACAGAAGTGCCGGTGGCACTAGAAAGAGAACAAAGTATATTTGCAAGACATGTACCTCACAACCTGGTCTGTGCATTGGACATTGTTTTGAACAATATCACAATGCAAAAAAACTAAACTCTGAAGAACCTATTATGTCTTTTTGAATTAAAAGAAGTTTTTATTTACCAATATTATTATTTGTAACTAACAATAATTATTCATTTCATTGTTCTTAAATTGTAATTTGTAGTACAACATTAACATAAAGTTACTGTATGTTGTTTACTTGGGTTTTTAAATATTAAATCCCCGTTGTTCCATTTCAGCTGATTGTCGACAAAAGAATTCCAACCCAGTGAGAACTGGCAGGTGACGTGACTGACACGTTGTCCACTCACAGTGGCCGTGCGACATGGGAGGACAGTTCGAATGGCAACAAATACGAGATGACTTAGAGTGGGGATTGGCCACTCCCAATGGCTTTTTGAGTGCAAAGGGTTAAGAAAATAGCTTACAACAATAGCTTCATGTAACCCAATGACCTTGAGGGGAAAATGTAACAACACTATTATATGTTTATTATTGTCTGCTTTTAAATTGGCCTTTCTTAGCTTCAAACATATGTTATACCAAACAACCATTCCAGGCTAAAATATCTGTTTATATAAACATGCAATATAAAATCTTCACTGATTACTTTTAAAATGGTGTATGTTGCTCTATAAAATATTATTATGTTCATTCTAATCACAGGTGATTTGTAACTTTGAACAGACAAAGGAATGACTTTAAATAAATATAATTTTATAGTTAATTAGAATACAGAAATAACTTATAGGTGGGCTGGGTAGAAAAAGCATGCATGTTATATTTAGAGCGCAAGTAGGGGTTCCAGTGGTAGCGGGGAATCTTTCCACCACTAAGCTGCCTTGCTTCACGGACATAACCCACTTCTGCTGTCAAGTGTTCAACTTCCACAACAGTGTTTAGTTGAAACAAACTGTACAAGTTTGTTTAAATGCTATTTATTGTTTACATTATTATTATTTATTGTGCTATTGCTATTATTAATTGTTTTTTTAATAATAATTTAATCATTCTAAGCTTAATTCGTTGGTGTTAATCAAACCAACTAATGGTCACTAATGCCTAATAAGGTAAAATAGGCGGGGATTGCTATTGCACCGTCAGCACGTGGCCTACCGCTCTGATTGCCATAACAACTTTTAAATTTAAATACACAGTGGGGGAACAGTAGTTCTTTGTCTCACTTGCACCACTGTTTGCATCTCACTCGCACAAGTGCTTTGATAAGGTCGTTTTCAAATTGGCCGATGTATAGTATTTTCATTATACTAATAATCATCTATTTGAACTCACAGATAGAACAACTCTTCAAGTTGGCTATAGAGGTTCCTACGATGTCGGCTGTGAGAGGAATGGAAGATAGGAGGTCGTCCAAGGGCCGTTTGAGCCAACTCAAAAGGGCTTGGATCATGAGGCAGGGGAAACAAAACATCTAATTCATGTATAGTCACCACCTTCAAAGTGGGACCTACTTTTATATCAGCGGCAATTCCCTTCAGTAGGGAAATAGTCAGCTGAAACATACATACAATGGTTAATTCAATTTTATGCATCAATGTATGAGTAAATAAACATATTATTAAAAGATTATTACCTACCCATTACTACTAACTTTGGTAGTAGGTCTCCCACCCACCTATATGCATACAGTGGTAATGGCCCTTCCATCCCCCAATACACATACGGTAGTAATAGCCCTCCCACCCACCTGTCACACATGTTGGTAATGGCCCTCACACCCACCTGTATACATACAGTGGTAATAGCCCCCATCCACCCATATATATACAGTTTTAATACAAGATTAACACTATGAATGATATTTAACATTTTGGATGCTATGCCATTTTTTGCATATATCATTGAAAGAACAGGATCCAACATAGAAACCTGAGTGGTCCTGAAACCAATTATTCATATCGATAATCTGCTCTAAAATATTTTTATTTTTATCTAAGATAAAAGTACTATAGGCCTGCCAACTTTATTCAACAAGTGAAGTACTGATCTTTGGCTCAGTGGGGATTCAAACCTTGGACTTTGCCCTCTACAGCCATACTCACTGAGCCACCACATCAGCAAAATAAATACACATTTATTTATTTTTTAGCATCAATTAGAACTTTATCTTGGTAATTATTTGTACAAGCAAAAAGCAAACTATTTAAACTCATAAAACTAAGGTGTCGTCTAAACATCCAATAAGTACTAACCCTTCAAAAGACATCACAAGCCATACATTGACTACTTAAATTCAGAACAAACTGCTTAGTACATTGAATGAAATGAAATGAAAATCGTCTTTATTCATCATTTGTAATCATGTACAAAGAATGGCGTCATCATTGTTAGATGATTGAACAAGCATACATTGACTACTTGGTTTTATAACAATGAACTTAGATGATGTGACAAGCACACACTGACTACTAATTTTTTTTTAACTTCATTTGCCAGTTTACATGGGCCTGCAGGCCTGTGCGAGAACATTACTCAACGAGTATAGTATCGTTCATTAGCTCAGTGGGCATTCAAACCTTGGATCTTGCCCTCAACAGTCCGAGGCCAGCTACTTAATTTGATAACAGCTTAGTATACTAGTTACATATTTATTTCTGTAGAAATTTTAAAAGCAATAATTTATGACTAGATCAATATTTTCAGACAATATTTTGGGCATAGCTATTAGTAAGTTCAGACTGCTAAAATGATGTACAATAGTCCTTTACAGTACAAGTAAACGTCACACAACACAAATTTATTACAATGCAAAATGCACAAATATACTACAATACAAGCACAAAATGCACAAATATTATGGTGATCGATTTCGGTGAACCACGCTCACCTTCCTCAGACCAGAGGGATTCACAAAAGAATGGAAAACGGTGTTCAACAACTTAATTTATAGGCCTATGATTCTTTTGTGAATCCCTCTGGTCTGAGGAAGGTGAGCGTGGTTCACCGAAATCGATCACCATAATATTTGTGCATTTTGTGCTTGTATTGTAGTATATTTGTGGATTTTGTGCTTATATTGTAATAAATTTGTGTTGTGTGACGTTTACTTGTACTGTATATGTACCAACACGTATTATGCTAATTAAAAAACTAATAGTCCTTTTTAAAATTGTTTCTTCTAAATATGATCGGCCACGACTGTGTCCAATTTTGTAAAATTTCCACTGGAAAACCAGGATGCCAGTTCCTTTGCATATTTGACTATAAATTTTTTGAATCTATATTACATTTTAAATGAGCTAATTAAAAAATCAAAGATTTACATAGGAAATAATTTACTGACATCTGTGTGATGTTTTAGAGTTATAATTAATTAATTGTCCATTCCAATAATTGAAAAGTTAAGAATCAAATTCCAGATGCTATATATGAAATATTTTTCATGTCACAAATTAGAGTTACAATTTTAATTTAATTCTTTACTACTATATCATAATTCCTTAAAAAGTTGTACAAAACAAACTATGAATTCACACACCTGGCTTATAAACAACTACTTTTATCTAATCTTGGAATTTCTTTTATCTCATCTAAGCATTGTGTAAATAAGGGGTGGCTTAGTTTTAAGAAAATATTGTGAGGATGCTTATTTCAATGTATTTATTGACCAATGGCTGGCAATTAAAATTCTGATTACAACAAATATAATAAAAAACATAACACATTTTAGCAAAATAGCTTTAATACAATAGTTGATAACACAGTAGCTTCCTCAAGGATGCCTCAAATCTTCTAATCATTGAACATTTTATTTGATTGCAGGTACATTACAAAATTAATAACTAGGTGTTCAAATCTATATGTAAAAAATTCATTCTATTCACTGAATTCCCAAGTCAAAGTCTACTGTCGTAAATTATAGTGTATTGACATGTAATAATAAAAATGTTTAAACTGAGTAATTAAATAGAACAATTTTTATAGTATAATTATGCTACAAATAATCAGTATTAACTATTTTACTTTGCAAAACAATACATTTTACAATGACGGTATTCACCTACCACAAACGTAGCTTTATCAGGAAAAGCCAAATATCTTTTCTGCCTTCCATGAGAGTTGTATTGATCTGCTGTTGTAAACCCTCCAAAGATTACAAAGTAAAATAACACCACAGTCAAAGACATAGTAGGAATTGCTTATGGCAGTATAGAATACGGTACCTGATGTTCAACAGGCACAAAACAAGAGCGTAAATTAAATTAACATATTGTATTTCTAAGCAGCTGCTAATGTATAGAGTCTACACTGTTCTAATGAAATATTTTCTGTTGACCGCTCTTCACTTGTTGAGCATTTTATAGGCTTGGTTTTGTTATACTGTATAACATTGTTTGTAAATGTTTAGGTAATTAATACTGAGGATTATTACGAAACCCAATTCTATACTTCTAAAAATCTCAAATTGTCATATTTTGACAACCCATTCACCCACCAAATGTTTCATTTGGTTCAATGCATCTCTTTTCAGTTTGAGGATAGTGAACTTGCTTCACCAAAATCGATCACCATATGTGTATTTTCTTGTATATTTATATTAAACATGTGTTACATCCAGTGGTGTATATATGGGGGGGGCCGAGGGGGCCTCGGCCCCCCCCGAAATATACAAAAATAAATATTTGTTTATCCATAAATAAAAAAATTTTCATCATATTTTTATTTGTTATTCATCGCACATACCAGCTGCTATCGTGCTAACATTTTTCAAGCTTAAGAAGATTGAAGACTTACTTACGCAACACCACTTCAGAAAGCAGACTTAATGGGCTAGCCCTACTTTCCATCCATAGAGACATTAACATAAGTGATGAAGATGTTATTGCTAAATTTTCAAGCGTAAAAAGAAATGTTGACTTTGTTTTGTAGGATTTACAGTAGTCAAAAGTGTAAATATGTTATGATTTTGTTCAGAGCTGACATAATATTTAATATTACAAAATGTAAGTAAAATTTCTTTAACGTGTTATTGTTTTTATTTATTTTTTAGTCTTATTCTGATTTCTTTTTCCCTAAATAAATATAAAAATAAAAAGATATAAATATAAATTTAAAAATAGTTAGGGCCTATAACTCATATCATGGGCGGGGATTGATATTTTTGAAAACTAAAACAATACACTCATCTTGGATCTTAATTTATTTTACAAACTGGAAGCTAGTCTGAATGTATTAATATTTCTAAACATATACAATGATATCGGTGTAATTGTGTACATTATAAACATATATCATTTTAACTTAAAACATAATATTATCCTAATTTTGTAGGAGCTAGAATAGCGTAAAATGACATCTCCATGAGTTTACTTTTTAAAAATTTCCCGGGGGGGTACCCCCGGACCCCCCGGTAATGTGTCTTGGTAATACTTGCTTAACCAAGATCGGCCCCCTCCGAAAAAAATGTGTATATACGCCACTGGTTACATCACCATTATAAAAGTTGAATATAAATTGCATAGACTTCCAGCTATTCTACAAATACATGCATACAAAGTTTGGGTGAAGTACTTCAAAATGTCTTCGAAAATTACAGAGCAGCTATCATTATGTGCCTTATGGAAATTTTGAACCATTTTATCGTCAAATCCAATCCTTAGTAAAACGTTATTAAAAATATTCCTTGTTCATTTTACACTAACATTATTTCAGGGTTTAATGTTTCTAGATCATTAGCAGGTATATAAATATCAATACAACAATCTCAACATTAAACGTTTTTATTTCTTTGGAAGCTATTAAAATTAATTCCTTAGAAATATGCATTTTAAAACATCAAGCTGAATAGAAATGGACTCCTACCTCTTTGCTTTAAAGTAAACGCTTTTAGCTATAGTTTATATTCAGTCGGCACTAGTGGCACTGTGCTGTAACCCAGCTACTTGGGGACAAAGTGTTGAGGAGATTGTAGGCGATAGGTTCTATGCTCGGTCCTCTTAATACCGACATGGCGTCCACTCAGTCGTTGCCATCAACGTGGACACTACCAAAATGGTAGTCAAGGTTCAGATGATTTGTAGGGAAGAGAACTGAGTGTTAGGCTTGTCAGTTAGCTGAAAATTAGACTACCACTAAGTGGTTCGGATTCCACGAAAAGCTGTAGGTCCCATAGTTTCCCTGGCTATTGGGCCACTAATAAATAGCTCTTTCTGAGGGACATTCAGCCTTAGTTAGTAACAATGACTACAATAATCACACTCATTCCCTCCTCATATTGCTCATATCTCTATGATCAGTCTTACTAATGAATAATAAATGAAAATGATTATATAATGAAGATTACTTAGGTCTAATAAAATAAAAATAATAAAACACTTGCAGAGATATTTCAAGGCCACTGGCCTTATCTTCAGTCCATCACAGGAGGTTCATTGAAGACCCTATAAGACCTTGAAAAATGAGTGTTTTTTTTTTTTTTAATATTATTTTGTGATTGTCTTATTTTGTGAGTGTCACTTTCAAAGCATTTACCAAAGAAATTTTCAAATAGGTAAACCTGTTTTCCTGCCTTAAACAAAACCAAAATAATTCAGGTATTTGCCCTATATAAGTTTGTAAAAAACTTACCTATATGATGAAAGAGTAAATTTATCTCTACTCACATAACATTCGTTAGTGTTGGTTGGTAAAAGTGGAATGTAATGAATGATTTTCTATATTATGAAGTATATACATGAATTACAAATTACCCATGTAAATTCTTTAGTAAATGTCTTATTCTGTTTACTATGACTAGAATTTACTTTGAGGATTTGTCTGAGATTTTACGATTTTTTAAATTATAAGTATGTAAAAGACGGTTAGTTAATAAACTGCAGTAGATCTCTACTAAGTTATTCTTATATTTACAGCAAAAACGTTTTATAATTTTCAAACGCTATAAAATTAGTTCATATTTCTGTAAATTATAATACAGTAGAAGTATATCAAAATAAGTAGTACATTATACGTAATCTACAGTCACAATCATTACAATAAAATCAAACAATATAAAACATAACACAACAAATATATTAATTCCCTATTTAGTAAACTGGGAACTGATACAGAATGTTACTAAGGTTAGGTTTTATAGACCAATACCAGGAATTAATATAACAGGAAAAGCAGGTCAACAGAAAACTGACCTGAGAAGATAAGTAAACACAAAATGTGCATAGCACACATGGCATGTATGACCCAAGTTATGTTTTGTGTGTCTTTTTATGTGTTTTTATTGATAGTTTAGGCTAGTTTGCTGACATCCAATCACACTTAAAAGTTGTTAGTTTTATGTTCTACTATAATACAGTACTATAAATATGGAGTAAATATTTCAGATAGAACAAAATATATTTTGAAATTTCATATAACAATATTACAAATACTTGTTCACATAACAATTGCCATTGACCACATTAAAAGTGAAATATGCATAGTCACAATTGAATACAAATTCCAATTATTACAACACAAGTCCAATAGTAGAGTTAGAAACTCCATACAAATCCATCCATTCCCAAGTCAATTTAAAATATTAGTATAATATAATTAATAAGTAGTAATAAATAAAAATCATCTACATTGAATAAAAAAACTAAGTCAATGTCACAATTAAGGAATTCTTGTATAGTGTAGAAAGGATTAACTAACAGCCATTGAAACAGTTTATTCTTAAAAATAACAATTGACCTTAATAAGCTCTAACAGACTCATTCAGCTTATTAAAGAATTTAATACAAGAGCTCTATGTGATAGTGCAATTTTTGTCAGCCTGTGTTGGGGAATTTGTAGCTTAGATTTATTTCTTGTATTGTGGCAGTGGATGTCTTCTCTGTATTTCTGTTGTAAATAAGTGAAGATGTGATTTTGTGTGAACTAATATATGAAATATGTATAAATTTATTACAGTTAAAATTTTAGTGTACAAATAATGGTCTGCAGTGATCAAATAAGCCAGCCCCACAAAACGTTCTTATGACTTTTTTTGAATTAACAAAATATCTCTTACTGCTGAAGAATGACCCCAAAGGATTAGGCCATATGATATGTGAGCCTGAACTAGTCCGAAATAAGCTATTCTCAAGTACTCAACAGAAAGTATATCACTTAATTTCCATAGAAGATAGCTCACTCAGGAGATATTACAACACAGACTGTTGACATGAGAAGTCCAATTCAATTTCGAGTCTATATGTATGCCAAGTAGTTTTAATGATTGAAAATCTTGACCATGAGGAGATAAACTGATTACCATTTTGTGAGTTTTTTCCTGATTGCAAATTAATTTATTTGAGGAAAACCAATACAAATCATTGTGTTCTGCTGAATCAATGAACTGTTGTAGGTTAATTAAGTTTAGATTACGGGTGAAAAAAGATGTGTCATCTGTGTATACAACAGATCCCACTTCTACATTTTTTGGTAGGTCATTAACGATTATTGTAAAGAAAAAGGACCAAGAACGGACCCCTGCTGGGCAATATTATTATTAATGAGAAGGGGGCAAATAATTGTACTAACTATTAATTAATATGTAAAGCATTTCAATTAACCATGTCTTAAAGATTTGTTATCACCATCCTATAGCCTATCTTTAACACTCTTTTGACTGAGACATGTCAGTCTTTGAAATTGATTATATGAGAGAGTTTAGTGTACAAGTATCTTACTTATCTTTTAAATATTTTAATTGTTAATATCTCAGAATATATTGAATAAAATAGTTTAAAAAATACAACACTAAGAGAAGTATTCATATATAGGAGAATAACATCTGCTAAACATGAAATTATTGTAAAATATACTAAATGAAAGAACACTTATATCAGTACAGAATTTCACAATATAAGCAGTCATGTTTTTTATCATTAAATAATGTACTGTATATTCATAAAACAATTAACATGTAAATTCCTTTAGCTTAAGTTATATACAGTTAGTACAGCAGGCAGTGACAAATTTTTTTTTTAAATTATGATCAAGTATTGTCTTTGGAAAACTTCAAAGCATCTGAAGTACCCGTGAAGTCTAGATCCAGAATTGATGTAGGGCAGTTAGCTTTGTATTGTAAACAGTTGCTATCTTGATGATTTGCTTCATCAAAAATACTTGATGTGTCTTCTTCGGCTTCCTGCAAGAAGGGTAACCTACACATAGCAAACAAGAATTATTGGACTAATGAATTTTTACTCATACTTAACTTTTTCGAAAGGATTCCTTATTGCCAATAAGATATATAGTAAGTAATCTCCCACTAGTTGGACATTACGCACCATACTATCCTGGTCTGGTAAAATACTTTGGGTTATATTTTTACATAACAACTATCGTTAATGCTACTTAAAGCAGTTATTTCTTCTTCATGTCAGGACTACTACAAAAATAACTTTAATTTGCTCAATATCCAAATCTGTGCAAACATTGGTTTTGTAGGATAAACAAAATACTCAAATCCACCTAATATTGTATGCATGTTCATGCTTAATATTCATGTCAATCACACAGCATTTAGGTCATTTTCAAAAATGACCTAAAGAAATAAGTTTTATTCATTATTATTCTTCAATATAAATATGCCAATCATCAAGATATGGGCGAATGAGTGTGATGAGTGTAGATGAACAAGTGTAGTCATTGTTACTCACTAAGGTCGACTGTTCCTCAGAAAGAGCTATTTATAAAAATACCAATAGCCAAGGAAACTAAGGGACATACAGCTTTACGTGGAATCCAAACCACATAGTGTTGGTCTGATTTGACTACCATCCAACATAGACACACAGACTTCTCTAGTAGTGTCCACATCAATGGCTATCAGACAGACGCTATGTCGGTATTAAGAGGACCAAGCATAGAACCTACTGCCTACAATCTCCACAATACTTTATACTAAATCATTGACTTAGAAACAAGAGACTGTTTGCTCATATGGGTCCCGTTACGCCAGTTTTCCTCTTTGGTAAAATTGTTTTGTTCGGTTTTCATAGATAGTGCCAGCAGTCTCCCTTCCTCCGTCTATCATCATCCCTCTCTCTGTATCTCGCCAGCACATAACTAATTTATGAGCTAAAGTATGCCAATAGCCGCCCAGACGCTTATTTGAAACCAATGACTATTAGATAGAAGCAAAGGTGTGCTTGTACAGAAAATGCTTTACTTTTTACAGTCTGCTTGTTCCAGTCAATGATAAAATCAACGATTTTTTATTCATCTTTCTTAGACTTATTTTATTTTAAAACAACTCAAATTTTTAAGTACTTATTTTTCATCTTAATTATTTATAAGTAAAATATTAAATGAATTAACTTACGAGAACAATGTATAGAATATTTCTTCAGCAAAACTTCCATTGCCTTTCTGATGGTGCCTTGACTCGCAGATAGCACGAAGAATGCAAAATCTGCCATTGACTCCATACCTTAAATGAATATTCATGAAAAATGTTGGTACAAAATGATCCTGTTCATTACTTGATTTTAAAACTACTTGTCTGAATACGCTAGAGTTTCTGTCCAAGGATTAAAAGAATTTGTCTCAGAATGATAATGAGAAGTATGAAATTTATTTTCGGATATGTGAAACAATTTTATATATCTAGCTCTAATATGTAGACAGAAGCTGGGAGAATTGAATAGCACTGCCTATATTACTCAACAACGTGAATTATGGACCAGTCCATAGCGTATGGTTCAAGCTTGCGCATCAATGGATCTCCCTCTCCAACAGTTGTACATTCATGTTAAAAAATAAACACCTCGGGCACAGTATGTAGAATATACTTCCACGTGATTGGTAGATTTAGTTAGCAGTAGTTAATAGAATAATCAAACAGCTGATTTCGCCCATGTTACCGCACAGTCTACTGCACAGCCTCGTCGTGATAGCCTACCTATCATATTTTCTAATTACGGTGTTCTCGGATAGAACAAAATCAGCTGTTTTTTGTTTTCTTCTAAAAACTTATATTCACTATTTAATGATTGTTTACATTTTTCTTGGGGCACATAGCCAAATTAGTTATTGTAAAATCACAATATTATAGATGAAGCACAATTATTTTAATTATTGTTGTCATTGTTATTACTATCTCAATCTTTATTCCAGTGTTTTATCTTTGTAACTATGTTTTAAATTTATTTTTTGTATACATTAAACTAAAGTTTCTAGTATAAACCAACTCAATACTTATGAATGAAAAAACCATATGTTCAATGATTAAATAAAACGTATTATAAATTAACAAATTCAAATTAATTGTTGAATTAAAAAATCTCCATTTTTCAGTTTGCAATGTGACGAAACTACTGATGTTACGCAGTGCTGTCAATTACTAGTTTTTGTTCGTTATTTGGGCGACAACAGTACGTTCAAGGAAGACCTTTTAATTACTCAAGATTTGGAGACCACATCTAAGGGCAAAGACGTAATGAAAATAATTTGTGATAATTTAGAAAAGTATGGCTTTGACTGGAATAAGCTAGCGGGATTTTGTACAGACGGAGCCCCTGCTATGCTGGGATCACGTTCAGGATTGTCAGCCTTGGTAAAAGAGAAGAACCCTGCTACAGTATCTATGCACTGTATGATCCATCGTCAAGCGTTGGCATCAAAGACACTGCCAGAGAGCCTAAAAAGTGCAATGGAGATGGACATAAATATGGTCAATGCAGTCAAAAGAAGCTCACTCAACAGTCGTGTTTTCAAGAAGTTGTGTGCAATGTTAGACTCTGAACACGAAACAATTTTCTTTCATACTGAGGTGCGTTGGCTTTCAAAGGGAAATATGCTGGAGCGCTTATTTGATTTGAGAGAAGAGTTGAAAGTGTTTTTTATTGAAACAAAAATGCAGCGATTCTTGGAGGATTTGTGTGATCCGACTTTTGAGGTACAAATTGCGTACCTAGTAGATGTTTTTGGACATTTGAACCAACTGAACTTGCAGCTTCAAGGATCAGGAAATGACAAGTTGAAGGGTGTTGGTAACATTTTTGTTTTTGAGGACAAACTCCATGCGTTTTTGTGCAAACTTGATCTGTGGATGAAAAAGATTGAAGAGCAAAACTTTCAATCCTTCCCGACTTTGAAACATCTGGCGGACAACAAGAGCTATTGTTCCCATGTGGATAAAATTCTATCAAACATCCTCACACATTTAGGAACGCTTAAAGCAGAATTTCCACGATACTTTCTTGAGTACACACAGATAATTAAAAAAATGATTCGAAATCCTTTCAGCTGTAAAGTCACAGATGTTCCCGACGATATCCAAGAGGAGTTGATTGAACTGCAAAATGACAATGATTTGAAGGACACATTTGAAAGTGGCACAGATTTGGAAGGGCTGTGGTGTCGAAAGGCCATTTCATACCCATACGTCCGGAAAATAGCACTTAGGTACCTTGTGCTATTTTCAACCACCTACCTGTGCGAGCAAGGTTTTTCAACTTTGCTGTTAATAAAAAATTAACAAAGAAACCGGCTGAGCTTAGGCAGCGACCTGCGACTAGCACTGAGCAAGAACCATTCACCCAGAATTCCTGAACTAGTAAAACAGATTCGAGCTCAGAAGTCTCACTAAAATAATTCCTAAAATATATTTTATGTGCAATGAGAACATTTAATTTCTATTTCAACTAGTATTCTAATGAAAATGTAACTGTTGCTAAAATGTTCTAAAAATAAACAATTTGCTTATGATTAATGTTTTTTTTTATTGCCTTTGAAACTATATATACATATATATATATATCAATGGTGGTCCGTGCTACTATTAATGTCAAGTAAAGTGGTCCGCGGCCCGGAGTGAGTTGGGAACCACTGATCTATATCTATAAAAGGCAAAGCCCTGGCTTACTAACTCATTCATCACTATAAGATTCTCCAACTTCCGATATAGATAGAGAGCTGAAATTCTGTACACTGTTTCTTTAGGTCTTAAATAAGACAACTAAAGTATTCATCTTGATAAAATACTCCTAAAAGGTAGAAACCGCCTCTAAAAGATTGTTCAATAAGGATAAAAATGGGTTGATTTTAGTAAATTTATAACAGCTGTTTAGTAAACAATAAACATGTTTATCTTGTATGTTTGACATTATCCTATTGATGCATTAAGAGTTTAATCTTCAGCTGGTAAACAAAAACAAATTAAATAAACACGTTTGAAATAGGCTAAGTAATACCATTGGGTATTTATACTAATAAATATGTAGCAATGCAAGTAGTGTGAGTGAGATATTGTAAATAAATTTAATATCTTGATTTTACGATATACAGTTAATCTACTACTATCTGCAGTCAAACGTCACATGCCAAAGGCCGAGATTTATCAAGCGCAGCGAGTGTTAGGGTTTGGCACAGAAAGTATGCATGGGTGTCCCCTAGTAACTAATAAATCTTTATTTTCGTATAACAAATAAAAGTATTTTATTATTGTATAATCTGTATAATAAGTTAGTCTTAGTAATTGACTTCTGAGATGTACCAACCTGTACCAAATTCAGAAATAAAACATCTTGAATCTGTTTAAATAAATTCTTGATAATCCATCCTCCTAATAATCCAACATCCTCGGACAAACAATCACCTGATCCTGACTCTACTGTACTTAAGTTTCAATCAGCTTGATTAAAAAAGCATATTTATGTCTAAACACTCAAAAATAAGCCTTCTATTTTACATTACTGTAAAGATAGGATAGAAAAAACACATTTTTATGGCAAAATATTTTGATGAATCTTTATTTTAAAAGACCACCTTAAGAAATGCAACAAACATAACTTAATCTTAAATTAAATGTTGCGTACGCATTTTTGTTGCACACACACACACACACACACACACACACACACACACACACACACACACACACACACACACACACACACACACACACACACACACACACACACACACACACACACACACACACACACACACACACACACACACACACACACACACACACACACACACACACACACACACACACACACACACACACACACACACACACACACACACACACACACACACACACACACACACACACACACACACACACACACACACACACACACACACACACACACACACACACACACACACACACACACACACACACACACACACACACACACACACACACACACACACACACACACACACACACACACACACACACACACACACACACACACACACACACACACACACACACACACACACACACACACACACACACACACACACACACACACACACACACACACACACACACACACACACACACACACACACACACACACACACACACACACACACACACACACACACACACACACACACACACACACACACACACACACACAAACACACGCACACGCACACACACACGCACACACACACGCACACGCACACGCACACGCACATGCACGCGCACGCGCACGCACACGCGCACACGCGCACACGCGCACACGCACACACGCGCACACGCACACACGCACACACGCACACACGCACACACGCACACACACACACACACACACACACACACAGACACACGCACACACGCACACACACACACAAAAATTATACGTGTGTTGTACAAACATTTTTGCAGTTATATTCTCTCACTAATTTGTCTTTACTGTTGATTTTTTAACTACAAAATATTGAAATATAATTTATTACTTTAAATTACACAATTCCTTTAATTTTAAGAAAATGTATTTACACCACTTACTTATCCAAAAATGTTTCTATCTTAGGAAAGAGATCTCTCCTATGTCGCCTGTGAATTAAGGCCAATGTAGCATTCTCTATATAAGGCCTTGGATCTTGGGGTATTTCCCAGGCCAATCCAAGGGTGATACCTATTGTGAAAAGTCCCCCTGGAGTTCCATAAGCTGTTGTCAAGAAGCAATATACCACCTGAAATTTTTCACAAGAGTTATTCTACCATCAATTTTAAAGTAGAATAAGATATAAATAAGAAAAATATGATTGCTATTCTAGAGATGATCATTTTAGAAATATGTTTTCTAGATAAGTGAAATAAAGAGGAAATTATAAATAAACATATTATATATGGGTTAGGCAAATTTAAAATAATAATAAAGCATATTCATAAAATAAAATGACAGAGAAATTTATGATAAGAATTTTTAATCAAAGTTGTCATGAGTTGATCGATTGACTTTGTATCAAGTATTTTATGAAGCACAATATTTTATCTTGTTTAAAAGGACAAGATGAGAAATCAAAGTAGATTAACAAAATGTTATAAGACTTCTATGGTCATTGTCATTTAGTATACACTTATTTATATCACCAGGATATGTCTGAATCAAATAAGTACAATCACTAATTGATGACATTTGGATCCATTGCATATGTCTATCTTCAAGGCAGTATTCAGCAATCAAATCAGTATAGATTGTTTGTTTACCTACCATGATGTAGAAGATTTTTTAGAGGCATGTGATAATGTGATGTTCTAAAACTGCTGTATTCATTTTGCCAAAAATGAAATTTTTATATTCTATATCACTTTAAATTAACTGAATTTTTAATTAAATTGTAAGTAATTTTAGAAAAAAAAAACTATTGATGCAGTATGCTCTCCCAATAGATTGAAATTTAACCCTAGTTACCTACCAATGTTAACTGACATAAAAATTAGCAAGGAGGAACGTCAACAGTGTCAGTCACATTGATAGTAATCACGAAATTTAGAAAACATTAACTAATAATAAAAATCTGTGTATTACCTGTAATGAACTTCCTTTTGGAAATATGATGAATCTTTTCCTCCTTGACGCCATGCGGCTAAAGTCAATTGAGCTGTTGGAAGATTCAATCACAGACTGGACACTCAAACCTAACGTGAACGCAGTTAGAATGATCAAACTTAGATGAACCAACTGCATAACCACTGGCTGTAACAGGGCCACAGTTATGTTACATTTTGTATTTTTAAATTTTAAATATTTGTACTGTTTCATTCAAGTAGGATGAATATAATTTTTAAGATGGATTGGGGTCCGACTTAATAAGGTCATGATAGCTACTAGTGGCACTCTCATGGCAACTTCACTTCCTTGGCTCCCGGTGCTGTGCAATATAGCTCCTCATGACGTCAGGTGAGATAAGACGTCAGGAAGCACTACATAAAGAATTCAATAAGATTTTGAATGCCCCCTGCACCTCCCCCATTACACAAGAACTCCCACATCAGAAAGGTTGCTTAAAATCTCGAAACCCATCTCTACATACTGCTTTCAAATTAATCAAATTTCTCACCCAATACTAGCTGGTCCATAGTGTGGGACAATTATGATGAACGAAATAAATTCCTTATTAACGAACTGTCAATATCTGAAGTTGGGATGAACCTCCCTTGAAGTGAATAGACAATGTTTCATTGCTTTCATATTAGTGTGAACAAATGTAACTACTGGAAATATAAGTGGGGATTGACACTAGATCAGTCATGTGATTGCGGGGAGTCTATCCAAACAATGGAGCACATAGTTACAAATTGCTTCTTGCACTCTTTTACAGAGAGATTAGACAGCTTAAATAGAATCAGATCTGCAGGCCTTAAAAGGCTTGATGGATTAAATTTAGCTTTGTAATGGAGATCACTGTAGATTTTAATTTTTATTAATATGTAACATGACTTTTGGATCTTGATCTAAATATATATCTCAGATTTTTTTTAAATGGTATATATCACAGCATTTAAATAAATGGTACCTGACAACAAACCATTCAACATTCAAGTAGGAATAGTAACATGCAAAAGGAGTTACTGATGTTTTTGAAATGAGGGAAATTTGCTGCAATAAAATTAGTGACCATCGTGTTACATGTATGTATTACCAGAACTTGTGTATGCTGGGTTACCAAGTTCTTAAATAAATTTCTTGTTTGAGTTGAAGTGTGCTATTTGAAGTAGGGTAATGTAAGAACAATATTATGGATATGAAACAATTATCTGGCAACTATCCGAGCAAGGTTTATACAAACCAAGGTTGAATCAAGTTTTTTATCATAACTGTGGCATAGAGTTGTTAATCTATATACTTGGAGCAAGGTGTTCGGTGTCACAAGATAAACTGTGAGTATTAGTATCACTTTGACAAAGGCATCATCATCATCATCATAAGAGTAATTTGACGACGGATATCTAAATCGTCTAGTTTAGTAATTGATATGGATCTCACATTTTAAATATGTCTAAGAGTGATTAGTTAGTATTTATTGAACTGCTGTAGCTGATTCCAGGTACATTTTTCAAGAGTTTTTGACAGACTTCATACAACCTTACAAAAATGATCCTTGTTTGTGGAAGATTAAAATTAAAAGCTTTCTTTACTAGTAATTTTGATAGACAGATAGTGTACATAGGTCACAACACAAAATCTTCCATCTTGATCCAAAGTTGAATTGAATAGGAAATTGGGACGTACAATATTCGTGATATTTTAATAATTTTGTAGTAATTATAACATTAATTCTTGTCATAGTGAATAATGCTCCCTCCACAGCAACACACATGCAAAGTAGTATAAGGTCTTGTATATTGTTGTCTGACAAAAAGGATTGATTTATTAATAAAATGTTTTAAACTAATAATACAAATTAATTGTTAGTAACTGTAAATTATCAGTTTATATTTTTTATATTTCTATCATTGTGTCTTTTCACTTCTATTCTCTAACAAACAAGCAGAGCAGCAGCAGCTACAATGATACTCATGTACATTGTAAGCAACATTTCTGATAAAATTCTGGTCGCACCTCTGAAAGAGAAGAATAGTCTACATCAGCTAATAAATATATATGTAGACTATTTTATTTTATTAACTTACCATAGTGAACTAAAACTGATTAATACAAGAAAAAACACAGCAAACACAAAAGAGTTATCTATTTTACAAGTGCGTCATGGACATCTGTTAGTACTAAGCACCGTTACAGCTAGAACTGATTCACACAGTGTTACAGTTCGGACAACATTATCACATATTGTCTAACAGGCTTGAGTAAGAGATATGACAGTTCAGCTAACGTGTTTAAATTAAACTAAACAGTGTATTATGTCAAGATGTGGTGACATATTTTGCATAAAACGAAATTGAATGTTTCAAACAAGACTACAAAATCAGCTAACTTATTAAAAAATAAACATTTACACTTTAAACTGTATACAGAAAAAAGGTAAAATTTGTTTTTTCTGTATGTTCATTCTCAATGACACAAGTTTGCATTTAAAGTAAAAAAAATATTAAAAGGTATTTGATCATTTTAACCCATTTGCTTCAGCTGATTTACAAGCTTGTACTTGGTACTCTCACCTGGAGAACATTTGAATCCTGGCCCTGCCATAAACAGACAATGTTTCTCCACTAACTATGTTATTTATTAATAAGAGGATTCAAAACAGAATCTATCGAATACAACATAGCCCTGAAAGACCTAGTTCAGAACCACAACTCAGTGACGGCTATAATTGGTGGTATAATATATTTTATTTCAAAAAAATTACATTATATGATTAGGTTTCCCAAGCCTAATAGACTTATCAGCAAAACCTATAAATTCTAAGAAAATTACAAGTAAGGTTAGTATTAACATTTAAATTTTATGCATTTACATTTTTAATTATTTTTATGCCAATACTATTTATATCCATCAATACCTGTACGTGGAATGAACCTCCTTCGTAGGGAAACAAATATGAGATAGAAAATTGAAACTGCACAGACCAGGATTGGAATCACTAATTAACTAATCTATTCAGATTGCTTGTCTCCATGCTAAACAGTGTCACTTTATTTTCTGTAGACTGTCCGCAATGAAGCAGTCAAAGGTTTGTGGACTGAGCGTGGCTGTCAGACTGAGACAATTTGCAGAAGGCCTAAACTGGTGTGCAAGTGATGCTCTCTCTTTCTGTCCTCCTTGTTCATTCTGGGAACACTGCAAGGAATGACTTGCAGTTATAGTGTTTGAGCCAGGTGAAAAATGTCTCAATTTCCCCAATCAGTTTGTGTATTGTCAATCTGTGTATATTCTAGTCATCAATTATTAGAACTATACAATTGTTTTCCCAACTTATCACCACCTTCAGCAGTGGAAGACTCATGTGCAATTTAATATAATTAGTTAGCATACATCAAAATGTGAAACAGTTCAAAGGAATTGTCAGGCTGAGGTGCCAGCCTCTAACTCTAACTCTAAAATTTCATTCAGGGCATATCTTACAAAATTTGTTCGAAAAGGTGTACTCCTCTATGCTGGTGATACAGTATCGTAATAACTCACCAAATATGAGTATAGTAGCATTGAGTGATGTATGCTCCAATGTACTGGATTCTTATTATAACATCTGCAAACAAGTACAATTAACTCCCTGACCATATTGAGTCTCCACAAAGCCAAAGAGAAGCATTCTTTGTGGTGACTTCAGCTTTTGATCTGTAAGACTTTGTAAGATTTTGATCTGAACAAACAAATTGCACCAGCCTTTTACGTTTATGAAACCATATAAAAGCTGACTGACTTAATCTGCAAACCCTTGAAGATATCTACAAAAACCACACCCTCTGGATATTTATTGCTCCGCCAACAACTCTTTGAGAAAACAAACTATTCTATGCAAGAAAAAATGTTAGCCGTTTAATAACAGAGAGCTTACAAAACCTAACTAAAAAACACTTAGGAATCACTTCAAGGTTTCCTTCTTAAGAAGTTAATAGAGTAATAATATATAGCATAGAAGAGTTGATAGAAACTTTATAAACTCTGGTTATATACCATGCTTTTTAACTCTGTACCAAAATTTTAGAAAAATTATTGTACTTAACACATTTGCTGCGGCAGTGCATGGAGTCGCGTAATTTGGGGTGCGGAGCTGCCTTGTCTGGGTGTATATATTCATGTGCAATTCATACAATATTTTTAGATCATACGATAGGTATTTACAATATTTAATCCCCTTCAACCCACCAGTTCATTCTATTCCACTTTTCTTATTCATCATCAGAAGTTGTAATAAACAAATATGAATCTCCCATTATATCTTCAAACTGTAAACTCACTGACTTCTGACTTACTATAACTCATATTCTGTTCAAAAGGAAAACTTCGTGAAGGTAGCCATGTTTTAAACACTATAAATAACCCAAATATTTATATTATAAAGATTAAATTATGTACACCATATTCAAAGTATACAAACAAATTCCATTCACTGCAAAACAGTAACAACAAATTCAAGAAATTAACTACGCAGCAATACTTTATAAGATTGCCAGACAATGTGCACAAAATATCATCCTCATACACCGAGTGCTGGGAGCACCCTGATAAATACAAGTGGCCGTTCTAAGTGATTGCTCCAGTGCGTTACACGTATCCCAATAGAAAATGGCTGACGTACCGGTGTGTAATCGCCAGTGAATGCGTTAATGTGCATGTAATAATGGTAGTTTAACTTTGAACTTTGGGGCCCTCCCTACATTTTGTAACACTTAAGAGGGGAAAGGTGTTTTCAGCAGTGCTAAGGAGAAAGGTTTGGGGTTCTTCACAGCGTAACATAACAATTAAGGCTCAACAATTTGCTTTAATTAATTCACAAAATTTGCTTGTTTTTCCCAAAATACAAGATTTTAAAAAGATCTTAAACTTAGTAATATATTATCCCACCATAATAAAACAAACAGAACCAAGCCTAAACAATGACTTAATCATAAATCCAAATGTCCATGCAAGTGGATAGACAAAAATGACTCAGCGTCCGCCATGGTATAAGACAGGAAGTATGGAACTGCATCTATGGCGACATGTACAGGCATGTGGCAAATGGCATATACGAGCAAGCAGGTGCTGAATCCATCTTTTAGTCAGTTGTGCATTAGTCCTGTGAGGTCAGGCGCCATGCTCAGCGATAGTAGTGAATAGTGATTGCCTTCTTGTTTACGTTGTGTTTCTATCTACATTTTATTAATTACAATGTCTAAAACAGTAGATAAGAAAAAGTTTATAAATCGTTGATTTTAACAATATATAAAGATACTTATCCTCAGAAGAAACAGCAGGTAGCTGTTCTGATACAACTGTTTTGAGGAATGCTAAGAAGGAGAATGTCCTTGAACTTGTAAATAAAAAATATGTGGACTAAAGGCCATAGCCCAAAGTCACTGTGCTACGGTGTATCGTCTCGGTCTCACAAACTGAATAAAAAAATAAAACCTGATGTCTTTTTAGTTAAAGGTAAATGAGTATGCAATGAAAAACTTTTTAACCCTAGCAACCAAACATTCCTTTACTAGCCGGTTATTTTGGTTGATTTGCCACCATATTAAAAAAAAAAAAGAAAGAATATTATTCTTAAGGATGTTTTATATAGGCCTAATTTTTTACTCACAAATTTTTAGTCTAAAGAATAGTTTAATCACAAGAATTTGTATATAATCTTTTTATGTTTGGTTTAAAAAACATTTTTTAACATACAACAATAGGAGAACTGGTTTTTGGACAAAATACGTATTAGAAAGTAAAAAGTTTAAAACATTTATTTAATTTTGAAAATATATATTGGGAAATTAGATGGAGGATTGGTGACAGTGCTATGTAATTTTTGAGGGGGTTTAGTTGTCTGTTCAGAGTGGGGGGGGGGTCTGAAAAATCCCATTTTAACATTGCGTAACTTAAGGATGTATCAAAACCTTTCCTACAGCATTTGACTATCTTATTGATCTAGATACCCCTGTACGTGTAAGGGTGGGCGGGTGGGTCAATACCCCTGTACGTGTAAGGTTGGGCAGATGGATCAATACCCCTGTACGTGTATGGGTGGGTCAATATCCCTGTACGTGTATGGGTAGGCGGGTGGGTCAATACCCCTGTACGTGTATGGGTGGGTCAGTACCACATAACGTGTATGGGTGGGTCAGTTCCAAATTTTTTAATGATGAACGATTGTGAATCAATTTAATTAATTCAAAATAAATCTTTAATGAATAGCTGCCTTACCAAATGAATTTATAAGTTTGTTTGGAGTATTAGCAACAGATTGGTTTTCTGCTTATCAAAACCATCAGGTTTTTATTGCTTGAATTTAAATATTCCAATTTTTATACCAAGCATGTCCAGCAAATCTTATTGTCTTGATCGCACCTTTATAATTTTTTTTTACATTACATTTTTAAGATCCCAAAATGAAGGTTTGGGTAACTCATCTCTGATTTATGTTTCTGTAACACTGGCACCTTCGACAGGTCAGGAGAGAGATTGACTCATTTCCCCAAAAATGAGTGTAACAGACTCATTATCCCATCACAGAAACATGTCTATTTGTAAATGTTATTTTCCTGAATTTTAAATGAGTGGTTTTCTAGTGTTAGTTTACTGATGCTCTATATTTTCTATTATATTATTAAAACATATATACAGTAGAACCTCTTTAATCCGGCACGTTTGGGACTTGACGCTTTCCGGATTAAAGAAAATTCCGGACTATGGAGGTTATTTATAAAAATACAGGAGGTGTATGAAAAATAACATAATTTGCACAACAAAATTTTACTGTATGTATAATATTATTTAAACATAGGTTATTTAAACAATATAAATCAATATATAATTACGGGAGAAATATGAAAATGCATTTTTAAGTACAGTACATGATGAAATAAATTTGTATACAGTATGAAATACAGTACAGTACTGTACTATAGTATTTGTGGTTTTTAGCAACAGCACTGGTAGATGGCTGGAAAAAGATTTAATATCTACTTGCATCTTACAACTATTTTTTTATTAGCTGTCGAGTTGCTCACTTTACAATTTTCATTGTGAAGGCAATTCTGTTATTTGTGTCTATTGCCGTTGATGCCGGATTATAGACAATTCCGGACTATAGAATGCCGGATTAAGGAGGTTTTACTGTAATATAATAATAATAATACCTATAAATTGTCTTTACGAAACATTTAATTTTATCTCATATAAAGTTTACTTCAGATATGATGTATAAAATACTGTACAAACGAGTTTCAATTTCTTAAACGAAAAAAAAATAGTAATAATAAGTTAGGAACTACTAAATATTTTGCTATCAAGTTAATAACAAGAGCTGTAATTTTTTTATAAAGCACACAGAATATTTTGAGAGAATGTGGATGGCTGGCTCAATAGATGGATTTTCAAATTTAATTTTTAATGACATTTTTGTGCCAACTTTTTACGAATAAAAAGCTAGAGAATTTATTCTGCTGATAAATATACACAGGAATTGAAAATGTTTAAAAATCACTTAAAGTTCTATTAATTTCGGCTAAATTACATTGATAAACCATTTGAACTTTTTAATCTTCTTAGAATCATTTTACCTGGTGAAAAAAAAAAAACATTCTAATAATAATTGTATATAATTTGTAAGGGTAAAATAATATTTGTAAGACTGGTAGGAGTTTGAATATATTTTTTTAATTAATATATAACAGTTAGTCAGCTGTGACAGGTTGTGGATGTGCCAGAATGTGATCAACCAGCTGCAGCAAGGAAACAGGACAGTGAATATCTTCTGGGCAGTCAAATTCCTCTGTTCCACTGCCAAAATATATTGAATTACTAATATGATGCAATTAGCTTCAATAAATACACACAATAATAAAAAGATAAACAAGCTGTATTACTCAGCAAACAATGTTCGTAAAAACATTTATACTAATGATTTACAAATGAAAAACATTTTAGACTAATGATATTTGAAACTACATAATAAGTTCATTGAGGTTAAGGACAAAAGGGGAAATCGTTTTATAACAGTTTCCTCAGTGGTCAATATTCTAACCATTAAAAAAATACATAAAAATCATTTTTGTGCCCTTAAGCAAAGTGAAATCCTTAGATCCCAATAATTAAGAGATATACTTTGTATTTAATTCTTCGCAGGAACCTGGCTCCCTTCAGAGCTTCTGCTGATCAAAAATTCCCTACTGGAGGATAAGGGGTTGAGAAGTTAGGATTAGTATATTATCATTTATGTTCTAAAAAATCTTCAATGTTCTGAATTATTAAATTTTAATAAATAATTTTTCAGCTCACTCTTGAATTTTAGTTTACAATTTATAGTTCTTACATTTAAAAGGAAAGCTTGAAAGATTTTCAGACCAGAATAGATAGGTTTTTTTTTTTCAAAAAGAGTAAGCATATGCTGAATTATAAATTTATGTTTGAATATAGTGTGATTTGAATGTGCACTACAAAAAGTTCTAATTTATGACTTGATGTAACAAGCACATTCACAAATGTATAAATATGTAAGAGTTAATATTTCTGATTTAAAATAAAATTCTTTACAATATGAGTGAGGTGGCAACATTGCTCTGATGGCCTTCTTTTGCCATGTGAAATTTTTTTTAAATTTGAAACCGTACCACCCCAGAGAACGATTGAGTTCGACACATGCAACTCAAGCAAGCAGTGGTATACATTTTTTACCATTAAATATTGTTCAGTTTTGAGAGATTGTGAAGGATAAAGATATCTTTGGCTAACTTGCCTTCTATTTTTTCCAACTGCTCACTCCAGTTCAAACCATTGTCCAAAATTGCCCCCAAAAGCCCTGCAGAATGTTAGACTTCCACTTCTGTATCACCAATGCACAAATTAGGAGTCCATGAATTTTTTTGAATTTTTTCTTTGTTGAGTTTGTTTTCTCTGGGTTCAATTTCAGACTTTTTTTGAAAAACTGGGCTGTTATTTGCTTTGATAAAAGAATCTACTTCAAGGACTCCAACATCTCTGTGCCTGGTGAAAAGAGTGGTGTCATTAGCAAATATATAAAGATTCCTTATTGGTATCTCCTTGGTTATGTGATTTATAATAATAACCAAGGGGAAATTGATACACCCTTGAAAAAATATCATCATAAATTGAAAATGAACTGAACAAGTTTAATCCAAATCTGTTCACACATCCCTGAGCTACAATTGGAAACAAATAAAAACAGTGCTAGTATCTGATAGCTAGTGTTTACATCAAGCGCTGACATTTTGTTTAATAAAAGCTTGAACTCACTTAAAGACAATTTTGAAGATCTGACTAATGACGTCATCTTGGTGAATGACACTCACTTCACAGAATGTACGTTGCAGGCAAGCACTGCCATTCAGTCCATGCCTGAAATAGCAATGAAATATTATTAATCACCTATCCTTTATTCTAGTTTGAAGTCTCCAAGATTCCTGAGCTGCACCCCATTTAAAGAAGAGACACTTGAGGTCGGTAACAATGATGATGATGACAAGTGTAATTTTGATTTATCCCTTTGATATAAATGGATAAAATATGCTGAAAACATAGCACTATTTTTTCAGGAGTTATTAAAAGTTAAAACAAGTTATTGTTGTTTAACTAAAATTCTGATATTTTGTCCAAAAATATTATTATCCATAATTTGTTTTTAAGATGCCGATTGTATAGATATGGGCAAATATGATGAGTAATGAGTGTAGTCATTGTTACTATCTAAGGTTGACTGTTCCTCAGTAAGAGCTATTTTATTAAAGCCCAATAGCCAGGGCACTAAAGGACCTATAGCTTTATGTGGAATACAAATCACGTAGTATTGGTCTGATTGTCAGCTAACTAACAAGCCTGAGACACTCAGTTCTCTTCCATACACAACAACCGAACCTTGACCACCACCCAGCATGGACTCCCCAGACTTCTCTAGTTGTGTCCACGTCGATGGCAAAAGAACAACTACGTTATTTCCTTGGCCTCCTCCGTATGTGTGAGTATGGGTGGGTGGGCAAATACCACCGTACATGTGAGGGCGGGTGAGTGGGCCAGTACCACCATAAGAGTGAGGGTGGGTGGGCAAATCACTCCGTTCATATGAGGGCAGATACAATGTGTAAGGGTATATTATATGTCTGATTGAATCAACAATATAAGAGATTGTAATTCAAAGCAGGTTAAATAAGCCATTAGTGATATACAGAATGTATGTAATTTATCTTTGTTGCTCTTTGTTCAAACAACATTTTGTGTACTATTTATTAGTAAACATACTAAAGAATAAGAGTCCACTAAACTTAAAAAAGATAATTTTTTTATCATCGTGAATTAAATATTTTAATTCATGTACTATATGTAAATCTGTTTAATCTAATTAACATTTGTAACTTCTCAGATTGTCTATTAAATAAAAGTTAAAAACTACATTTTTGGGTGCATTTTGTCTGTTGAAAAACATGTTAACATAGCTGTTAAATGGTAGGTAGCAATCGATGAGTCATTGATCATACGTATATGTTCTTTGCTACAACTACTAAAATACTCTCATTCAATGAGGGCCAGAAACACTTGTCTTAAATGATAGTTTTTACGATTTCTTATTTTTTTATTTCTTGTCTACATTTAGCAAATATTTAATATTAATGATACTTTTTAGTGTACTCACCAATCAAAGGCACTCTGAACAGCAGAATGGATTGCCCGCTGATAGTATGAGTGAGGTTGATAAACTCTTTGGTACTGATAGTTCATAAACTGGTTACTTTTATGCTGATCATTAGGATAATGATTGCTTTGATATTGGTAATTTTGATACTGATTGTTAGGATATGGGTTGGATGTATACTGATTGCTTTGATATTGGTCATTTGGATACTGATTGTATGCATATTGGTTGATTGGATATTGGTTACTGAGGTATTGGTTGTCAATAAATTGACTTTGATTGCTTTGTTGTTGGTCAGTTGAGAAGATACTGTTTGCGTTGTTCAGCAGGGCTATCCTCCTCTTGGGATGTATCACTGTCGAAGGCTTTACATTCCAGTTGGCTCGGAACCCCATTGCAAACGCGAATAATGAAGTATAAGGTACCACATTTACTTTAATATTGTAACGAACCTGTTGCAAATGGCATTTCATTAATATTTAAACATGACTAATGAAAGTTAAGGAATATAAGAAAAACTAACAAATTATTACTACCTTTAATTAGTTCAAGCTTTTAATGTACATAATGTGATATTATTTATTTAGTAATATCTTCTAAATAAGTGAGTTGTTACACAACACAATTTAAGTGATAAAAGTACAAGATAGCAATATACAGTACTACGGTGATAGGTTTTGTAATTGGTAATGGTGTTGGAAACAAAACATTCACAAAACTTATGTAGCCATCTAATATTTTTACAAATTACACATTATAATGTTGAAATGTATAGAAAGTATTTTGTCATTCACTTGGTCTACAGAAAAGTTAATTAAACCGAGTGTCTCTATAATATGAACTAAACAAACCTACATTTCCATTTTAATCAAGCAACTGAATGAATCATAGTAGAGCATATTGTCAACTCACCCACCCACCCACACATTTACAGTGTTGATAACCTATCTACTCATTCACACACATACAATGTGTAAAATATTTATTTTATATGTGTAGTTCAATCTAAAAAACATTTCAAGCATATATGCTAAACGCCTTAGAGAACCTATCACGAATATCACTTAAGATAGTTACATGTTACATGAAAGTAATTACATGGTATTAGAGATCAAGTAAGTACATTATGTTTATGTTTATCAAGTGTATTATATTAAATTTGGTCTGTGGTGATACTCAATACATGACAGAATTATTCAAAGGCACTTTCAAATAAGATAGACAAAACATTCTGCACGTTGGCAAGTCTTCTGAAACCAACCAGAAAATTTAAAAACATTATTCACGTCCTGGTTTATAAGACATTTTTTAGGATAAACATAAGTTTGCTAACCTACCATTAGAGCCGAAAGAGTAATCTTTAAAAAGTTTAGTGTGAAAACTACTCGCGGAGGAACTGCGTTGAAATTCAAGGAATCCCGGAGCAGCAAGGTGAGAAAGTAGAAGAGGTCGTGAAGCAAGTCGGAAAAGCCCTGAACGTGGACATACAGGAGGAGATGATTGATACCTGTCACCGACTTGGAAAGAGGAATGCTGAGAGGAACCAGCCACGGGGGATAATCGTCAAGTTTGTCCGCTGGACTGACAAGGAGGTGCTGATGAACAAGAGGAGGGAGAAAAAGGGTTTATCAACTCGTCACCTGGGCATGGCTTCAGACACCCCCATCTACCTCAACGACTCCCTGTCACCGTCCCGGAGGAGGCTGCTGGCCCAGACCCGAGAGCTGAGGAAGGTGAAGGGCTACAAGTATCTCTGGCTGAGGACGGGAGCATCCTGCTGAGGAGGGAAGATGGAGCGAAGGTGGTAGAAATAAGAAGCCAGGCTGACCTCTATAATCTGTAGATATGTTTGTAAGTAAGAAAAGTAAAATTATTTTTTATTTGATGCAAAGTACTTATATTAGGGATTATGTATTTTTATTTTTACCTTTGTATAATTGGAATTATGAATTAACTTTGTGCTTTATAAATATTTTAATACAATATTTAAATGATGACAGATGAATCTCGGAATAGTCTATTTATTGTGCATCAGAACATTAGAAGCATGAGGGCAAATTTTGATTGTTTTTTGGCCGAGATATCTACGTGGGATAAGAGTCCAGATATAATTATTTTTACAGAAATATGGGTTAAATCAAATGAGATAAATTATTTTAGTATACCTGGTTATAAATTATTTTCTAATGTCAATGAAAACCATCGTTCAGCGGGAGTAGCAGTATTTTACTCAACAAATAGGTATTTGAATATAATTGAGCAAGAAAGTCTTGTATTTTTGATGGCAGATATAGTAAGAATTAAGTTTAGATGTATAAATAGCAAGTTTCAGCTGTTGGCTATTTACAGATTGTTACAGTTTACTATAAATAATTTTGTTGACGAATTTTTTCAGTATTTGCAAGCGGAAAACATGAGTAAACCAAATGTAAGTTTATTAATACTTGGGGATCATAACGTGGACTTGCTTAATACTGAAAGTTACGAAGTGGATAATTATAAAATTAAAATGGCAAGTTTAGGTTTAGAATCCTTAATTAATGAACCAACAAGAGTTACAAATATTTCTCAAACATGCATAGACCATGTGTTAGTTAGATTAGTTAATAAGCGTAAAATTGAATGTGAAGCTCAAGTAATGCAAACACAAATAACAGATCATTTCATGACAGTCCTGCGGTTGCGGGGGGCGGGTGGTGGGGGGGAGGCCAGCTTGTCGGCTGACCGCTCCTCCTCCGACCCAAGCCGTCCCGCCCGCACACAGGTTTGTTATGATAAACTTATCAGCTTGCTTGGCACTGTTGACTGGTCAATAGTGAAGTCACAGACAAATGCATCTGTGGCGTATGATTTATTTGAGACTCAACTTATTTCTTGCATTTCTGCTTGCACAATTGAAATAAATAATGAGAATTATCTGCACAAAAAACTAAAACCGTGGATTACAAATAATATTTGTAGGCGTATTCAAAAGAGAAATAGTTTATATAACAAAGTTAAAGATCGGCCTAATAATGACAAGTTTAGACAATATTATATACGATTTAGAAATAAGTTAAGAAAGGATATAAAACTCGTAAAATCCTCTTATTATGCAAATAAACTTAATGCTAATTTGAACAATCCCAAAAAAATTTGGAGTACAGTTAATGAAATTACGGATCAAAGTAAATGTGACAGGAATTATTTATTGAATGTAAATGGTAATTTAGTAGATAGCCCAGAGATAGTAGCTGATGAGTTTAATAAGTACTTTTTGACTGTAGTTAGGGAAGTTGTAGGTAATTATGAAGTTAATGAGGCTGTTGCTAATATGTCTTATAAGGATTCGTTTACTGAATATCATGAAATAACATCAATGATGCTTGGACCAGTTTTAAGAGAAGATGTAGCTAAAGTAATAAAAACATTGAAAAACGGTAAATCACCGGGACTGGATGGCATCCATTCAGTGATGTTAAAGAGTATTTCCCCTGCAATATTGGATGTTTTGTCTTTTCTAATTAATTTGAGTTTTACTACTGGGATTTTTCCAACAAAGCTAAAAAATGCAGTGGTAATACCAATTTAAAAGAGTGGATCAACTAGTTTATCTTCAAATTTCAGGCCTATATCTTTGATTTCTACGTTCGCAAAGGTATATGAAAAAATCATGAAGGAAAAAATGTTAAAATATTTAAACAAAATAAATTTTTTCTCTGAAAACCAGTTTGGATTTAGATTGGGTTTGGATACGGAGCAAGCATTGTATACATTTATGGATAAGATTAATGCAGGAATGAATAACGGTAGTTGTGTAAGTGGATTATTTATTGATATCAAAAAAGCCTTTGATACGGTAAATCATGATATATTACTGAAAAAGCTATATAATTGTGGTTTTAGAGGTGTAACCCAAAATTGGTTTAGAAGTTATTTGAATAAGAGACAGCAATGTGTAAATATAAATGGTAAACTTAGTCAAATGGCTGAAATATCCTGTGGAGTCCCACAGGGATCAGTGTTGGGAGCAATTCTTTTTCTAATTTTTATAAATGACTTGTATAATGGTAAATTCAGGGGGAACGTTACAGCTTTTGCTGATGACACCGCCCTAAGTTATATTGAGCCTGATTGGGAAACAGTTTGTTCCAATATGAATGAGGATTCAAATTTACTCAATTAGTGGTTTTTAAATAATAAATTGGTATTGAGTATAGGAAAGACAATGTACATAAATTTTTCACTAAGGAAGAGCATTCAATTCGAAGGGGATATCTACTACAAATGCATGGAGTGTTTAGTTAACTCAATAGCCTTTTGCAATCAATGTTCCAAGATTCGGCAGACTTCAAATACAAAATACTTGGGGATAATTTTAGATAGTGAATTAAACTGGAAAGCGCAAATCATAAGATTGAAAAGTAAGATTACTATTAGTATCCGTTTGTTTTATTTTTTGAAGGATGTTTGTCCCTTGGTAGTGCTAAGGTCTCTTTATTTTGCGCTGATTAATAGTAGGCTAGAATATGGGATAATATGCTGGGGAGGAACTTACAATACAAACTTAAAACCGCTTGTTACCTTACAGAAAATGTTTGTTGGAGTAATTATGAAGAAGAACAAATTTGAACCGTCCTCCCCATGTTTTGTGCTTTTAAATATTTTACCCATAAGGACTCTTTTTATATATAAGGTCCTAAAAGTATATTACAATAATGGTAGGCTCTTGAAGAATGATAACCCTTGTAGGATTAGATTAAGAAATGCTAATTTGAGTTCTGTACCTAAACCAAATTTAACGTTCTATACACGAACATTTAATTTTATAGCACCACGTATCTATAGTAAATTACCATATAGTATCAAAACTGAAAGCAATGTACATAGGTTTTTAAAATACTTACGTGAATGGCTATTGTCGCAACAAATAATTGGGGAAACGTTGCAAATTATAAGTTAGTAATATATTGTATTGTTTGTTTCTTGTCATGTCAATTTTTTTATTTCGTTTTGTTTTTGATGGTATTGTATATATCTATGTTAGAAATAGTTTAATTTGCAGAAACGTTTAATAAAAATTTATTTAGTTATAAACATGGGTAAAGGCACACTTTTAAAGATAATTCTAAGTAGGTAGTCCAACTCAGTGTACACAAAGTAAACTATTCTGCTTTTGAGTTCTATATACCAAATATATTTTTATTTTTGAATGAAGGACCCCCCTGAACAGACTTTATCAGTCTTAGGGGCCCTATTATTTTTCTCTCTTATGTAAATTATAAACAGTAAATGTTTAGTTATTTTGGTCAGCCTGGATAGGTATAAAAAAAAATGTTTAACTGTGTATTTATTTGTTTGGTTTTTTAATATACATACTATTGTTGGATAGGTATACAAAAAAAAAAAAAAAATGTACAACTGTGTTTATTTATTACTGTTTGTTTATTTATTACTATACATAATATTTTGTTATTTATTTATTACTATACATACTATTTTGTTATAAGTTTAATACATCAGTTAAATGTTATTTGAATGTAACAATAATTCCTATAATTGAGAGAAAAATAAAGAATTTATTATTATTATTATTATGTTTGTATAGATGTCATAACATATTTCATATATTTAATTTTAAAATTTAACAATTTCAGTATCAAGGTCTAAATAAGAAACATTTTTTGTAAATATAACAATGTTTCATACTATTTTATACTATACTTCATTTATTCTTGTTGGGTACCAAATTAAAGGCATTTTCTCCTGAATCAAAGTGCACTTTGAAGAAATTGCAGTGAATTTGAGAAGAAATATAGGGGTTTAATTCCTCTGAAGAAAATAAATGTATATTCTGACCTAGCATATCAAATGGAACTGTTCTTCTCCTGAATTTAAAAATTCATACATCCGAAAAGTAAAAATACATGGACAGGCCCCACTACCCCAAAGAATATATGTCTCCTTTTTGGAAAAACACGATATATATCCATACATACAAACATACAATATATTTATTGTATGGTTTGTTGTTGTCAGCTACCATTTGATTATTTTAAAAAGCTGCAATGTATAATTTGGATAAAGACCCAAAACTCATGATATTAATTGGAAAAAAATGTAAAGTGATCTACTGTTACAAAGCTAAGTCCAATCTATTGAGCCATTGAAGACCTGCCTCACTGATTTTCTTTATGTTGGATAATCACTCTGTAAAAGAACGCAGAGGGCACTCTGATACTATGTGATCAATTGTTTGGATAGACTTCCCGCAATCACATGACTGATCTAGTGTCAATCCCTATTTATACTTCTAGTAATTGCTTCTGCCAAAGCCAGTTCGGAATTGATTCAACAGTGTTCACTTCCTACAAGGGAGGTTCATCCCACCTACAGGTATTGACATATCGTTAATAAGAAACTTATTTTAATCATTAAAATTGTTCCACACTATGGCACAGCTAGTAATGGGTTAGAAATTGTATTTGCTCAACTGGAAAGCAGTACATAGAAGTGGGTTTTGAAATTTTAAGCGACCGTTCTGACGTGGGAGATCCTGCATAATGGGGAGGTGTGCGGAGCATTCAAGATCTTATTGAACTGTTAATGTAGTACCTCCTTATGTCTTATCTCTGGAGGAGCTATATTGCACAGCACTGCGAGCCAAGGAAGTGAAGTTGCCATGAGGATGCCACTAAATTGCATGGAAAACACTTATTGCTTAATAAGGATACCAGTAAGGCATCAAATTTAAGGTTTCTTTTTGCCCAGAATCCACAAATAAGGGAAAAATAAAAATTAGGAGTGTGAGTCTAATGCCTTGAAAACTAAAATGATAGAACATTTTGGAAAAACAGTGTTTCAAAAGATACTCTTGTGGAATTAGAAGTTAACCCAACTACTGGCAACTAAAAACCCTCTATTGGCAGCCCAATTTTCCTAGTTTTGCAAGGATATTTTTAAAAAACAATTAAAAATACTTCTGATCCTTAGATTTAGTATTATTTTATATCATTTTACTTGTAAGATTCTGTGTTTTTATATAAAATAAATAACATAAGTATAAACACTTATTTACTTTTTTCCTTTTATAAAATAAAAAAAATTTTACCAAAAAGAATTTTGGGGGGTGGCCCTACCTGGAAATGTAATACATACTAGTCAATTCACAATTCCAAGATATACAAGTTTTTCCAAATTTTATAAACTTTCAGAAAATGTACAGTTTATAGGGTTTATTATAGGAATTTATAATGATAAAACTTAAAATAGTGCATTTTACCGAAAATTGATGTTTCTATGGTAACATGTTATAAAATTGTGTATTCATAAATTTCTTAGCCTGTTATTATAATTTTATCAATCATACATTATTTATATATATTGTAATAAATTCTAAATTATTTCACTAACAATTCTAATAAAACATTGCATAAAGTACTTCAAACCAGAATGTAAACAAACAGTTTACTGACAGACGCCAACTAAAGAAATGGCGAAATGAAATCGTAAACATTGGATTCTTCTTCTCTCCATCTAGTTGTCATGTGGATAGTATTATCCATACTGATAACAATCGATTCAGAATTTAATCGACTTTCAAATAGTATCGATTAGTTTTGACGAAAAACGTAGCCATAACGATATAACATCAAATTTTCACAGTGATGTTTGACCGTCCGATATCGGACGGTCACCACTTGTTGAGAGTGATAGACCGTCCGATATCGGACGGTCACCACTTGTTGGGTCAAAGGTTTTACTTGTATAGGATTTTAATATAACTAAAGAGATAAATATTAAAAAAAACCTAGTCACGAAAAACTTTCTCGAGTGGTGTCTTAAAATTAAATATTTATCAGCCCATTTAGCTCAGAATCTGAATATTATGAAGGGATAAAGTCTTTAGAAAAGTGTAAAACTCTTTTCCATAAACTAAAACAAGCAAATATTTTCAGAAAGTTATTAACAGTCTTATTTTGGCATGCGAAGTTTGGTCTAAGAAGCCTTATATAACACTAAACCAGGGGACGAATGGCTTAAAATTAAGCTTCCGAACTACCACAAGTGACTGGGTAGACGTACTGCATGCAAGGATGGGGTCCCTCATTGGTCACTCATCTAAGGAACAGCCACGCTTTATATTTCTTGATGCCGTAATCTTGCGATAACATAGGAACCTTCCTGTCAATGCCACTGACAGATATTATGTATGCAGAATCTGAATTTTAAAAAAATATTGTAGATTGTGGTAGTGGCTCATGGATTGAGGTCTCTTACTGGAAGAGTCCTAATTTAAAGCATCAGACATTTGTTAGAACATCATAAGATTATCAATTGATAAAACTACTTATTTTCTTTTTTAATACTAATGGTGTGAATAATCAGTATCAATAGACCAAACATGTTTTAGGGCTAACTGTTAAGACTTTTATTCAGCTTAGTTCCTCTTCTTTTTCTTAAGTCAACTGACAAGTTGTTGAACAGTGTGATTTGTATTGAACTCAATCACATTAGTGAAGATTTGTTTTAACTCTGTTGGAATAGCAATGAAACATGCTCTTGACTCTATAGTCCAAGAAACGATTTGTTCAGTATTATGTGAGTGTTTTTATTAAGTTTGATATCACATCCAAGTCGAAGTTACTTGTCAAGAAGTATTACACTAGTCAATACATTGCTGCTGACTTGTTACATTTGTTCAGTATTATGTGTGTGTTTTTATTAAGTTTGATATCACATCCAAGTCGAAGTTACTTGTCAAGAAGTATTACACTAGTCAATACATTGCTGCTGACTTGTTACATTTGTTCAGTATTATGTGTGTGTTTTTATTAAGTTTGATATCACATCCAAGTCGAAGTTACTTGTCAAGAAGTATTACACTAGTCAATACATTGCTGCTGACTTGTTACATTTGTTCAGTATTATGTGTGTGTTTTTATTAAGTTTGATATCACATCCAAGTCGAAGTTAGGTACTTGTCAAGAAGTATTACACTAGTCAATACATTGCTGCTGACTTGTTACATTTGTTCAGTATTATGTGTGTGTTTTTATTAAGTTTGATATCACATCCAAGTCGAAGTTACTTGTCAAGAAGTATTACACTAGTCAATACATTGCCACTGACTTGTTACATTCTTTTTCATTGCTGTATAAGTTATTTGTCAATGATTCTAAAACATTCAAGGTTGCAGAAACGTTAATGTAATCTCTCATTCATCCTAAAAATTAACATTTAACACAAAAACATTCACAAATTTTACAATTATGCAGTCTTTACAACTTTAGATTAGGGGACTCGGTTCAAAAGCAATTTTTTTTTAATTTACGTTTTTTCTGAGATATTAAATAAAAATCTGTTTTATCTTCAATTTATTTTGAAATTACCTCTAAAGAAAAATCAAAATGTCAACTCTGTACAACAAATTATTGTACTTACAAAAACCTTTGCCATCTTCCGAAAATCCAAAATCCGTCTCTTAGTCCTTGCTGAGTCCCCATCTAGTGGATTACTTATTAGGATAATTATAACAACAACAGTCAAATGTAACAGTAAGTCCATCAATGATATCTATATGGCACTGTACAGTTTAGTCATGTTATCTCTACGTCTTACGGCACTAGCTTTAAGTGCTAAATACTATAATGAATAACCAATTTACACTCTTCTGGAGTCACTGAACTCAGGACACAACCCTTTACACAGCAATAATCCAATAATTTTTCCTGTTCTTATTACAAGATAAATTGTAGAATCTTAGCAAAAATTCTCTGAAAGGAAATACCTAAATCTAGTTTACAATTAATCATATATCTCAATAAATGGTCTCTAATGAACATTATTAGAATTTTCAGTAATAATAGAAATACAATAATACCAATAGGGGAAATTTGTGTTGAATAAATCTGTTACATAAAGAAATGGGATGAAATCGTAATTTAAAAAAGTAGACTTAAGGAAGTTGTTTAAATGTCTAAAAATGTTCAGGTATTAAGATTATTGAGTCATTTATCATATATAAAGACCTTTTATAAAAGGTTTATTTGTTATGATTTTAAAGGCACGGATAGGATCAGGAAATATTGCTATAAATAATAATCAGAAGTGTTTTAGTGGGTATGTCAACCGATCATTCCTCAAAACCATATATTTAATTAATAGTACATAAATCTAAAAAAGAAACATTTTATGAATTTTTTTAACCCTTGCATAGACAATATAAAATACATAATATATTAGTTATTACATTTTATGATAAAAAATTTGATTTTAGTAGTTTTTTGTTATTTAGCCTTCAATGTAATTTTTTTTGTACGCAACAACAAAATCTTCTTGCCCAATAGATCTTATCACTTTATATACACATAGATATATGTATATCATACAGCTTTACTCATCAGCCACCAAAAGAAAAGAAAGGAATAAATAAAAAAATTTAAAGCCAAACATGAAACAACAGGACATAGTAATTAATTGTGTCAGTGTTAAAAATATTGATCTCTGTCACATGAGGTTCCCGTTTGCAGCCATTCAAAACCTACCTCTCCGTGGATGAACACCATCTGAAAATAGCATAAAGAAAAATTATCAAAGTTTGACCTCCGCAATTTGAAGACTGATCATTTGTTATTCCTCACATATATTTCCAATCACTGCATCTTTCTACACCTGTATGAAAATAGCTCAATGTAGTCCAATCCTTAAGAAAATGTTTCATTGTACCTATGATAGTTAAATGGGTCATAAATCAGAAACTTCTTCCGAATATTACACATACAGTGATGTAAAATGCCCGGGCATTTATAAGTCAGGGCAAATGCCCAAAATCTATAAATGCCCGGGCATTTATTTACTTTAAATGTAAATAGGCATCAACAATAGAGAAAAGTGTTTGACCACAATTATTAACAAATTTTTAAATCTAAATATGTATGAAAACCACTTACCACCGTTTCTCCAAAACTATAAGTCCAATTGACTTGATATTTTATACATAAGTTTATTTTGGCCCCTAGAGGCTCACTACGAAAGGATTTTCCTTTCCAACCTCAGAACTCCAAAATTCACATGGTACTCTTATAGAGCTATATTGATTGATTGATTTATATGATTAACAGCTGTTAAATAAAATCAAATTGAATAGAATTGTGGTGGGCTAAACTTTTAGAATTAAAATATATATATATATATATATATATATATATATATTTTTTTTTTTTAAGGATTACATTACATTTATATTATCAAATGAAAATATTTAGTGTCTTTATTTGATTTACAGAAAAATTGAAAATGCTGGTTTACTATTTGATACATAGGAATTGGTTTTATAATTGGAAAAAGATATTCAGACTAAAAATAAAATTTATTGTTATTTGTCTTACATGTTAATTTTTTTAAATAAGCAATTTCAACTATTTGCTTTACTCTCATTCAATGCCTACAATCATCCCTCCATAATTTGTATCCCAGCTTATTTCTTTATCCACCCTCCTTGAATGAAAAGTGAGTAATTTTATTTTTATTGAAACCAGTAGGGGTAGGCATAATGAATTCACAATGAGAATATATTTTTCTGATAATTGCCTCTTAATGTTGTTGAAAATATCTTTTTTCAATAGTTTATATTTTAGTTGTTCATACTTTTAAAAATAATTTCCCTCCTACTAATGTAATTTATTATACATTAACCTTAACCCTATATATACCATGTATATTACCTTAAAACGCTACGCAATTTTGATGGTTTCGTAAGGGTTTTTTTAAAAAATCATAAAAATTTATTCCCATCCCCTAAATATAGAGTGCTGCATATCATTTTGTTCACAAAGATACAAATAATAAGAAGGAATACAAATTAGCACTTACCAATGAAGTTGGTGCATGTAATATCTTCGGAAAAGTTGATAAGTTAATTTTTCAAACAAATCTTCTAAGTTTGGACACATATAAGTCAACCACCAATAATGTAGCACAATTTTCACTAATGTACAAAAGTTGCAGAATCTTAACAGGAATAAAAATATATATACACAATAGTAGATAAACCAAAGGTAAAATTGAAAAATGTCAAAAAAAGGAACTATATACACAAATTTTTGGGGGTCATTTTTATACTGCCTCATTATCAGAATCATTTTCATGTCTCCTTTTCCTACCTGATGAGTTTGGCCTATAAAAATGCTGCAATTTGTGGTAGCAGTGTGGGTGTACACCACAATTACACCCAGCACACCAAAAATGGCTTCTGGATTTTTTTTGAAGGTCTGAGCACACTGAACATAGCCGTATTTTTTGCCCAGGCAAACGCACAAGACTGTGACCAGTGTCACCTGTAGGTCCAGGTTGAACATTAGGTACTTCATCAACCATATCGTCAACTATTCTTTCATAAAAATCTTCTCTTTTCATGGGATTATCTGTGTTCAAACTGTATAAGATGTATGCGTTGAAAAGTGTCATTTTTCACAGTATAAAAATTTTCCAGTATAAAAAAATAATATAGTATAGAAAAATAAAAAAATATGTTGCGTTATATACATGTAATAGACGTTTATGTTCAAAACGGTATGCAATATGTGTGAAACAAATGCGTAATAACCGCGCTAATAAATAAATGTAAGCGCGTGCAAAATGCATCTCGATCGAGACGATGGCGCTTGAGCAACACAATAATGCATCTCGATCGAGACGCGTGGAGAGTTAATCATATTTTTAGAATTTATAGGGTGCAAATGTAAAGTAGTTTAACAGTTCCACAATATATTAAGGCACTCAGTTATGATATTGTTATGATTTATGAAATGGAATTTATGATATATGATTTATGGAATGGATATGAATTATGATATGGAAGCCTATTTGATATTGGTTTAAATCAAGTTTCTTAAGCAGCAATAACAAAACAAGAGAAATAAATTTAAATCGAATTGCTATTGAAATTCAAAAAAATAATTTTTGAAGACTCGTTCATTAACTTGAAATGATGGAATTAGTACCCTTTGTCACCAACAATAACACCCTGTGTCAAAAGCGCAAGCGGTTAATGGTTAAAGGTTTTTTATAAATGCCCAGTTTTTGGGCGCTTAAAATTGCTTTGGGCAAATTCCTATTTATAAATGTCCTGCCCACTGGACATTTGCCCAGCCCACATCACTATACACATATACTAGTTTAGTGTTCAGCTAGTTATTGGCAGAGTTTCATGGGAATTAACTTTGGAAGCTAGTCAAAGATGTGGTTTTCTGAATTTGAGTTGAACTTTATCACTAAGGATTGCCTCTTCTAGACACAAAGAACTATGTTCAGTAGTAGAAGCCAAGAAGATAGAGAGGAATCTGGACATCAGTCCCTCTCGTATGCGTGCACTGTTTATACATGAAGGAAGGAGCACATTATTCAGCAATGGTGCACAGGTCTTCAGCATTGGCTCCCCAATGATATGCAGCAAAATTGCTGTGCAATGTTAGTTCTGGTTTTCACCTTAGTTGTGGTTTCCCGATGACTTTCAATTCTCAACTAACTCACAAGACCTGCTTGCTGTGTGTCAGCCTAATGACATTGAAGTGAAATATTTAGTCAGTTTAGTAACTGCATTACTCAAGTGAAAACAGATTTCTTCTGTTTTTGCTCGGTTGGACTTTGTGATTCTAAAATAATTGACGAGTATAGTTAAACCAAAAAAGTGTTTGTTTTTTTCAGTTTGCTATGCATACATAAATATAATATGAATACGGCTCTAATCTGATATTTTAAGCAGTTTTGATTCAATGTTTCCCTACTGAGTAGCCTAAGACTGATCCTCAATTCTAGACTTACTTCTAACATTAACCTGACAAATATACGTAAACTCGAACTTAACAATACAGAAGTAATGTTTTGTGACAAAGTTAAAATCTTAGAGACATGTTATGAGCAAAAACTTAAAACTGAACTAATCAATTTATTGTGTTGAGTTATCGAGTTTTTGCTGCTATATAAGAGTACAATTTGAAAATTTGCCATCTTTTTTCTACTCAATGTTAAGGTATTGGTTGACTCTGGTTTCACTCACATTAACTATGATACTTTAATGTATTACATGTCTGTTGAGCTGGTGGAAAGATTACAGCATGCCAAAACTACTGCATCAGATTTATTTTCTTCAAACTGAGACAAAGTGGTCATATTACTCCATTGTTCAAACTTTGTCCATTTCAAATATTCCCCTACCAATTCCATAACCTGATTTTGTTGTATGTTATTCTTCAAAACCAAACTTCTAATCACATGTCAGAGCAATTTATTTACTTGTCATTAGTTAGTGAGTGTTAGTTAGTCATTAGTTAGTGAGTAAAGAACCAATGCTAGATATTCCAGTTCGCCACTTTCAATAATCTTAGATTGCCTCTGTAATAAAACTTATTACAGACTTATTACTTAGTTTATAAAAAAGTTTTAGATTGTTTGCTTTTGTCTTTAACTTTTTTACTTTTGTTTCATTCCTCAGATGTCTTTAGCTTTAAGGCAATTTTGACTTAGTGCATAAACTGTATTTTGACATTGTCAATACTTGTACAGGCCTTGTGACAAATAAATATTTGAATTACAATTTACAGATTTATATTTTCTGTTAGCCAACAAAAGGGAGGAGGAGGAGGATGAGGAGAGCTCCATACACATCTTTTGTCATTGTGGAGCTCTCTCATCTTTAGGTATAGGACTCTGGGTGCCGCTTTTCTGGAACCAGAGGATATTAGAAGGGCTACACTCGGGGAGATATGTCCTTCATAAGGGGGACTGGTCTCTTGTGACACTGTCGCCATCTCGGGGCGCAAAGAGCCATGGAGTCTAGGCGCAGAGGGCTTGGCGACAGGACCACAACCCGGTGTATCTAATCTAATCTAATCTAGCCAACAAAAGGAAAGGGATTATTTCGTCTGACAAATTTGACCTAGATCCATTATTAGAATTCTTGAGTTGTATTAGATACTTAAGGAGACTACAGGAGAATATATTCAGATGTACACGGTTTAGAATGCTTTCATGGATTTGCTTACTTTTGATATCGTCATGATAATATATTGCGTTATTTGACTACTGATTTATTGTGCAACACAAATTTAAAACTAGTTTACATTCTAATTTATTGTTTTAGTTTAATTGTTACCTTGGTACTGTAACTGATAGCATCTTCATGATGGAACCTCTTAGTTTGTCTTGTACTGGTACAATAATAAAAATCATATATTGTACTGATTTTTATAAACATTTTGTACTAAGATGTAAGAAATATATGTACCCCCTGTAAAATGTGTAAATTTAGGAAATATAGATTATTATTATTAAGTTAGTTTATAAAAGTAAACTTGGTTTAACTATTTTTACGGGTAAAAGGGGAAAATGAAAACAAGAGATAATAAGAATCATTAGCTGTGTTGTATAGATACATTACACAAAAAATTAATTCAAAACAATTCACTTAATCATCAAGTCAAAAAAGTTTTCAAAATTAATTCTTTTAGTACAATTGCTGCACTTATAAATTCTTTGCAACTTCGTAACACAATTATATAACAATAATTATATATAAGCTGATTTGCTTATTATGCACTGATTCGGCATTATGTACAATAACAGAATAGAAACATAGACAAGAAACAACAAAACATACAATCAAAAATACTAGTTCATTTAAATTTATTTGTACAGATATTAAATTCATAAATAAATTACAAACAGGAAGCCTATCGTTAAAGAGAATAGAATATTAAACATAGGGTGAAAACAAAACGAAAATCCTGTTAAAATGACAAAATAAACTCTCCAATACTAACACAACCCATGAAGATAATCTAGCATTTATATCTTCAAAAATCTATAAAAGGCAATGTTGTGATTTATCTGTTTATTTTGTGATTTTAAGAGAGTCTTTTCCATTTTGCCTTCTAAAAGTAGGGCTTAAATCTATTGTATTAAGTCTTAAATAAGCTGTACAATTAAGAAATAACAGCTGCTGACCCCATAACCCTTTTCCTCAAATTAAAATGTTGCCAATGAAAGCATGTTTAATGAGAACAAATATACAAGGAACCGTTTAACATGAAAGTATTAAAGATTGCCTTCAAGACATCATAAATAGGTAAGCATCACAGGAATGTGGATAAAAGCAAAGGTGACTTTTTTACTTTACTTTCATGCTTTATATTTCAATACACAAAATTAGATAAATATTTCTAATAATTTTTTTACCATTCAAAAATATAAACATTAAAACAAAATAAGCAAAAAAGTTGAGTCAATAGGATATTAAAATTACAATTTAAAATTGTTGTAAAATGACTTATGAAAAGAAATGATTCACAGACAAACCAAGAAACTTCATTAAAGCTATTTGTAAACCCTTATTGTTAACAAATAATAAAACATTAATCACAAACACAAGAAATATTTAAAACAACCCGGTTGTACTCTTGCTTACAACAAGAATAATTATTGCGCAAGCGATACAAATCTATATTTATGTTTAATCTGAAAAAAATTTATAGTTTCCATTAACTCAATGACCAACCAAATGTTCAATATCTATAGCCAATTTGAGATTTAGCTATGTGGATGGTCTGCAAAGCATCAAATTTTTATTCAAATATACAATCAACAAAGATTCATGTGGGGCGGTATAAAGCATAATATCTAACCAAAACACAATATTCAACAATATGGAGTGTTCTGACCAATTAACACATCAACAATCAGCAAAAGTTATATTAGTTAATTCTTTAAGGTGAAAATTTAAAATTTTTCAAAAATATATTACTACAGATAGCAAATAGGCAAGTTCCGTTTTACATCTTCATTATAATTTATAAATAATTTATCTTATTAATAATTGTTAGGAGTACAAACCTTTTAGTCCTAACCTTTTATAAAATATAATTTTTGTATCTATAAAGCCATTTTTCATTTCAATAACCATTATAAAAAAAAAAAAAAAAAAACACAACTCTCAGTCAAATTTAAAATAACATTTTTTATTTTAAAAAGTAATTCAAGATATGCTTGATTGTGGAACTTGTGGAAAAGATAAATGTTATGTGTAAGTGAGTACATGGGCAAAATTATAAGGGTATGTCAGTGTATTAAAAAATACTACTAATAAAAATGGCCTCGAGCTGGAATGAATTATTATTTTTTGTTGTTTTTTTAAAAACATTAATATAAAGAATGTTACAATATGTGTATTACTGACATGTGTAATAACTGTAAAGTTCTAGTTAATAAAAAAATGCAGGAGTTTCCATTACATTTAATGTATTTGTGAAATATATGCCTTTTTGGGTTTGTTGATTAGCTTTGCTAATACAACTTGTTACGACAACTATCATTCAGTCATAAAACAAACTGAAAACTCTGCCCTCCTACAATTCAGTTTTTGGAAACTCTTAATTCAGGATAATATTAAATTCACAATTCTGTAGTTCAAGGCATCTGTGAAATTTATAAAGTTTCAGCGAGATTTTTATGTAAATTTGCATCAAATTCATGTTTAAACGGGAAAATCCTTTACTGCAAATATGGAGCAGGTACCATTCCTCTCTCTTGGATTCAACAAATAACCTGCTTGTAGATCATTCATACTGCAGTTCACAGAAAGTAACTTTAAATAAATTTATTAGTTAAAGCAATACATTTTTTGAGTATCACAAATATATTTATTTTCATAATTTTTAATTGTATAATTATTTTAAATAAAAGAAGATTACCATAATCTTAGTTTTAAATACAGCCTAATTTAGATGAGGAGGATTGCATTCATACACAATGTAAAATCTTAACTTTATATGTAAAATATAGGTTTATATTTTAAATAACAAAACATTAAAATTATACACCTAATTGGAAGGGTACAATTTAAGATGTTGCTAAGCAGTATATTTAAAATAATATAAAAATATCTTAAATACTAAAAATAATCTTTTGTTCAATCTATTATCAATATTTTTCAGATCTATAAAATGCAAAATATAAACGAAGTATTTAAATCAATTTTAAACAAATCTAATAAAATCAAAACAATTAGTTCGTAAACTGAATTAAAATACAGGAACCTACAAATTTTAACAAAGGCTTAATTTAAATTTTAATTCTGAAACACAAAAGTATAACACAAACTGAAAATGAAAACGAATGAATACTATACAAAAAGTAAATTTCGTAGTTCATGAAAAAAGAAAGATGTTACTCCAAAATATTAAGAACAATAAGAAGAAAAACTTCTCAATGTGGCTGACACTATGGGTCTATTTCAATGTAAATTTAATTAAATGGTAATATTTTCATTCAATTGTTTGCTAATCAAATAATTTTAATGAACAAAGTGGGTTAGTGCATAAATTTACTCTATGATCATAAATATAGTGGAAATTAAAATCTTGAATTAATTCTTCAATTAAGTTTTTTTTTTTTTTTTGTACTATGGAAATCCTGATAGTACAAAGGCAAAGTTATGTTGATAAGTTCAGCACATCAATTAAATTTTAAGCACCTTTTTTCTTAATTAACTAACTTTACAATCTACAATCCCTTGTTACATCGCTGTTTTGTTGTGAACAAAATAGAAATGCTTAATAAATATAATCAAGCTCAACAATGCCCTGTGGATTAAAATAAATAAATTTATACCTATGGAATATAGTGTATTGGCAATCATTTTTATTCCTTACAGTTCATATGTTAACTAGCTAATTGAATCTTATCGGGTTAGATGAAAAGAATAAGTCATTTTTTTATTGCAGAAAGCTTAATACTAATACCCAAGAAGTAAAGTAAAATAATCAAGGAGATGAAATGAGTGACCATTACAATAATAATAAGCATAAATTAGTAATCTGAAACTAATAAATTCATGTTTTGAGCAAATGTTTATTTAGTTTACATTACAACACAATGATTGAAGCTGACATGAAACGATCAACTGGGTTTGATTCTTTTAAACAATTTATTTGTATCATTATATTTATTGATATTGCAAATTGAAAAGTGTTTTCTTTAGACTCAATGTACAAAAAAAAGGTTTGTGAATTTCTTACGGTTATCTGTGTAATTGAATCTTCAAAACTCATCAAGAAGTGGCACGTGCTTGATCAATGAGTTCCATGAATATGAAATTAAATTTAACCTAGAACACACTTTCATGGTGAGGAGACACAGTATAAACACAGTAAAACCTCGGTTATCCAACAAATGTGGCAGCAGGTCAAGCCAGATAAAAACTAGTCTCTCCCAACCAAATGATAGACTCTCCCAGCCATTCTATTTCAGAAGTAAACAAATTGCCATCTCAGATCCTCGAGCACATTATGCAGTGAAAACGTAAAAGAAGTTAAAACAACAGTGCCTGCAATATTCAAGGTGCAAAACTGATATTTGTGTTGGGAGGCTGAACAGCGTGGTTGTAATTTTTTACATCGCTGTTGTAATTTTATTTGATACAAAAATCATTTTCGTCTGATTGTTAAGCGGGATGACACGGACAATCAGATAAAGGCAAAGCCATATAATCAAGGTACTGTACTTTGATTCTCTAAAACTCACTAGAAAAAATGTGAACTATATAATATTTTTTTAATAAAATTAACAAAGGAGAAAAAACAAAACCGCTAAAAAACAACTTATTTTTCATATTATACAGTTTATTGTTTGAATTGGTACCTTAATTCCAAAAGCGCATCACCATCCAGCACAATTTATTATAAAAACTAGATAAAATTAAATCCCTAACAAAGAGACCACAATGTAACGCATAATTTTTTTTCTTTTTACCTCCGATATTTTTATTCTGGAAGACAATATGAGATGTACCTTATATCAATAACCAATAAATAGCTTATGCGGGAGGTCAGGATAATTTACTACTGACTGTCAAATTTTTAGATCTATTAATCTACAAATAATTATTTAAACCCGTTATTTATATCAAAACTACTCTGATGCAAAAATAAAATAAAAAATGTACTTAGTTCAGACCAAGGATAGTTTTCTTGACTAACATTGATTCCTTAAGAACAACAAGGAATTTCTTTGGATCATGTGCTAAAGTTCTAGAAGAGATTTACTTTAGGAGTTATTGACTTTGATAATTTGAGAAGTGAAATTATAATAAAAACTGCTAAATTCAAAGTCATAAAATCTCAAAAATTCTGTAGTAGATATTGTGTTTAGTCCAACTTAACTGTAATTGGAAATAGTTAAGTACTTTACAGCTACAAATATTTTTCAGAAAAACAGCATGTTTTTATGAAGATTAAAAGGCTAAATATAATAGCACAAACAGATAAACTACACTAGAAAAACTCTGTCTTGATTTTTCAAGTAAAAACATCTGCTGCAATTAAAGTCAATTCAAACAATACTCCTGTATTAAGAGGCTGAACCATGGTTTTAATTGATTTTCAGTCCTTCTTTGTTTAAGGTTTTGAAACAAGCATCTGACTCTTGTGCTGAATTTTCATAGTATGGATTGCAGAGTGCAATGTCCAAGGTTCGTACTCCCAATTTAGACGACAGTGGTTTCCATCATGTAAACTAATGCCACTTTTTCTCAGACTGTAGAAAATCAATTAATCTCTGAGGAGGTTAAAAAAACTTCACTCGCCTGTTCACATGGGCCTACAGCTGTGCATGAATTTTAATCAACAAGTGAAGTACCAACCGTTGGCTCAGTGGGAATTTGAACCTTGGACATTGCCCTCCGCAATCCGAAGCTGTAGCCACTGAGCCACCACGAAGCAAAATTCCAATAAGCACATGTAAGAATATTTTGCTTACATATGACTAATACGTACATGAATTCAAGAGAGTATATTTTATAGAATTGAGAATAAAATATAATATAATGAAATTCTATGACGAAAGTCATTCTAATCAATACTCCAGCATTGGGAGGCTGAACCCTGGTTTAATTGCTAAGGACGTAGTCCTTCGTTAAGTTTTGAAACAAACATCTGACGTTCATGGATGGAGTGTGGATTGCAATGTCCAAGGTTCAAACCCCCAATTTAGATGACAGTGGTTCCCACATGGTCATCAGCCTCAGTAAACTGTTGCTACTTTTCCTCAGACTGTAGAAAATCAATTAATATCTGAGGAAGTGCCAGTGCAATTGAAATTTTGTTTAAACCACATGTTATGTTGCTTTTTATGTCCAGTGTATATTGTTAGTCCATTTTTCCCTAATAAATTTGGTGATCTATTCTAATATTAATTCCTTACCTAATGCCCTGTAATTATTAATGACGTTGGATTGTGTAAGTTTCCTTTAGTTTTGTAACTTATGAATTAGAAATAAGTTGAAGTTATAAATAAAATTGGAGATTTTTAGAGTATATTACAAAACCCATGTGACTGTTTCATTTCAGCTAGAGTCTCATCAGTAACATGTTTGAAGTAGCATCAAGTCTACAGCTATAGTAACAGCGAGGTCGTCTTACGCAGTGATGTAACCCAACAAACTAAAACTACCTAATCTAGTTGCTAAGTAATCAAAATACATATCAGTGTATAACATTTTATATATATTCGATTTTTTGTACGCACATTGAAATGTAGTAAAATAGAAAAACTATTTATTTAAATTTAAAGTCTCAAAACTTGATTACATTGTACAATAAGGTGCTTTGAAATGTTGAAATAAAATTAAGTTATAACATCTAATGGTCTATAAAAAATTTTTAGTAGTAACCATTTTTCAGTAAAGTAGTAACACAGATGTCCTAGTATTAACGATATTGCACCATTCAATTATAGGCTTGCAATTAAATTAAATATAAAAATACCATTTATATATAATTAACAAATATAAGTCAAGTTTCTAAATAGCAGATGCCAGATTTTAATTGGTAAATAATAATGTTCCAATGATGCTGCTCAATATTTTTTACTTACACGCAATTCTAGTCTTAAAAAGTTGAAAATGATGATCCTGTACTATTTTATAACTACTGAACTTACCGGTATATTATTCTGTTACTACCAGATGCAGTTTAATGCAATGAATGTGAATATTCTGATACTTTTAGAATTTACCATATTTTACTGTCCTACAAGCATTACCTTGAAAAACAATCTAATTGTAAATATGGAATTTTGTTTTTATTTATTTATTCCAAGTTAGTAACTAGCATAACTCCAGTTTTTTAGTTACAAAGATTGTTGAATAACATTGTTATTTATAAATGGCAATAAAAAATAATATAGGCAAAATGTAAATATAGACTTCAAACAAACATAACATGGGAAAAGATAAAACACAATTCATTATAATTCAAATCAAAATGCTGCAAATAGACCCAGATAAGCCACTCACACGGTATGAATTTAAACGTTTCTTTTTGCCATCCAGGTTTTGAAGTTCCTGTGGTAATTTTAAAATATAATTTTTTTCAAATATAGGATGGTTTTTCTTATTATTAATTTTTGCTTTCTGCAGTTTATAGCCCAACATTTAATAGTCTGACACACTCAGTAGTCCGACTACAGACCTCTACCACAGGTGATATTGGTCTACTTTAGATGGTATTGGACAGGCGCTTCCCCCTGCTACTCCCTGCCTACGATACAACTTGTATTTGCTTTTCTATTCCCGTGTTGTTACTGAGATTGAATTCTGCTATTTCCAGTCTTAAGTTGTTAATTATTTAAAAGCACAATTACAATAAATAAAGTTATTTTGGCAGCAATACCGTGATACGTTGGTATGAGGCAAGAGAACTTGACTATGAGAACATTTTAATGATAAAAAGCTAATTACATTAGAAGAAGAAAAACTATTACAGATTTATTATTTCAGTAAATATAATTGAACCATCTATATATGTGTGTGTATATGTTTTGTTTTAAAGAATCCTACATTATTCATATCTGAAAACTGCACACCTACAACTAATTAAATGATGTTATGAGTTTAAAATAATGTTTAATTTAACTAATAAAAAACTACTTTGATACTCTAAATAGTGTTGTCTTTCTTCGTTTAAAGTCCATAGTCTAATCAGTCTCATTTTAGCATGGCAGGTAGCACGTAATTTCCGAGCATTGTATTTAGCAGGAACTATAGTACGTACTGTTTTTCTTAGAAGTGTTATTCACACATACAGAAATAAACATTTGATAATCCAACGATTTTGGTAATCCAACTTCCCGTCAGTCACGTAACTGTCAGATTATTAAGATTCAACTGTATATCTTGTATTGTTTATGCGAGTTTATAAAGAATGTGTTTGTAAATATAAAATGAAGGAAAATTTCAAAGATTATTCTTTCACAAAATAAGGTCTAATTAAAACCTAATAACACTTTTTAAACAGTGCTTTTTTGCTTATAATTGTTTCTTAATTTAGGCTAAATTAAATTAGATCAGATCAAATTCTAAATCTAGATTATAGTAAAAATAAGATTAGTTTCGAAAACATTGCGTGATTTCAGTTCAAAGCAATCAACTAACAAAAGAAAATGCTTAAATTGCCTTAGTAATGAATTTAATTGTCATACAAAAGCCTAGCTTCTGATATTAAGTAATTTATATCCACTTGGTAGTGCCATTTATAAGGACGAAGAGAGAACAATAAGGATTTTGAAATCCAACATTGTAATAACCTTGTCTGAATCTCATATAAGTTTGATTTTTTAAATTCACAATTTATTTAAGCTCACAATATTTGTGTATTTTTACAAGCTTATTATTATGATTGTTCAGGGCAATTTTGTGTTGTCTTTACTAATAAAATTAAAATTTTACAGATCACATTGAGCTCAACAATGGACATATTTCAACACCACAAAGCACCTGATCAACTAATATTGCTTTTAACAATCTCTGTACACTCAGCCAACCGACAATTAAAAACCTAACGCTAGTTTAAAAGTATGCTAGTTTAAAAACCAACGTACAAACCAACTGTACAACAGGCGAGATGCAGATTTTATTAACAAGGGGTGGCCTTACAAAAAATAAATAACCTCTGACATGAGCATGAGTGTGTTAAGGCTTGAACTTGACCAGTGGTATGTTCTTTGACTGCAGACACTTGTCACAGACCCACTCCGCATATACCTCCTGAGTCAGCAGCTGGTAAGCAGCTTCTATCAGCCCGGTACATACTCTGTGCAACAATATATACATCATACAAATATATTATATAGGAAGCTAGTTCAATGTTGTAACATAACGATATAGCTTGTAAACTAAGAAGGCATGTTTGAAGAGACAGATCTACACAGCTCTATTGTTGGGACCCTGCGGATGCACTTCTGTGTTCACTACTTTTCCACATTGTTTTCAGCTTGTCTAAATCTTTAAAAAAGAAACATTACTAGAAGCCTAGAAAAACACAGCTTGTGATGACCCAGACAATTAGTTACAATTTCATACAAAACAAACATATAGATAATATGAAAGAGTATGTATGAAAACAGTATCATAGTGGATTGTCTGTTCTCTTTCTTTCTACTCCTGACCGAAACATCACTCACAATGAAGGTTGCCTCTTTGAAGTTTAGGCTTGTGCGTCTGTTTTTCACTGAACTGTTATACTTTGTCAGCACTCTTTGCTTTTTATGAGAGTCTCAAATGACATCACATGGAATGTATTACACAGCACTGAATCAGGTGATGTGATGCAGAACTTGGTGGGGAGAAGATATTTTAATATGAAATGGATTGGGTTGCTTTTATTTCTAAACATCACAAAATATGTTTCTACCATATTTTATTTTCTATTGTGTGATTTTCTCATATATTGATTCTCAATAAACTGTTAACTTCAATCAAACTCTCTTCAAACAATGAAAAGCATTATGAAGTTCATACAATATTGTCTATTATATCATTTTTCCGACGCTGTTCATGATGAAATGCACACAAGCCTATAAAAAAACCAACTAAGATAAAATATACACTTTCTTAAACTATGATACGATCCTGCAAGACAACAACCATAATATTAACAGTTATTTGTAAATTGATCTCATCAATGTTTATATGCCAAACAAATATTTTTACGGATATTTTAATCATTTCAATTGCTATTTGTTGTTAAATAGAAATATTTTTCTTAATTTGCAAAGCATATTTAAATGTTTAAAATTACACAGATTTGAATAAATAGATATAGCTATTTATGATAGATTGATTTTGAACAGATGTTTTATTACAATTTCTAAATTAATGAATTATAATGCCAGAAAATGAAAATTTAACGAAATTGTTTTAATTAGTTATTAAATCTATCAAAAAAGAATATTTAAGATAATTTAGGAACTAGAATGAATTAAATTCAGTTTTCAGTTCATTTGAATAACTTACCTGTGAAACCAAAAGTTACAGCCTGATTCACAAAGAATTGCCTGATCGTTATCATGCACTTCTTTGTGGCAGATTCCACAAGGGTAGATCGGAGGAGCGTTAGGGTTCTGGGGATTGAACACCATAGGTTGGTCCACCGGGTAAACCTGATTACATACTGAATATTACTTTGAAAATCTCTACAGTTGATTAAAAGACAGTTTTAACCTTCACTATTCTCAATATTAATACGATATAATATATATATATATATATATATATATATATATATATATATATAGGCAAAAATGTGTTTTTCATGTTGTGAGACTTCAAAAATGTTAATTCATCTAATGTAAAAGCTCGTTTAATTAAATAAAACAATATTTTAATTGTTAATTTCAGATGGAGTTGATATTGGTATTCTTCATTTTGTTAAACAAAATCACAATCAGCAGAAATAGTTAATTCATTTAATTATCATTTTTCTCAGATATAACCTAATGTTAACTGTTCAACAACATTAACACACACTCTAGCAACCAATCAATAGCAACCTAAAAAAAAGGCAATTTTCAGTTTTCATTGGTAACTATACAGCACATTCTGAATATAATTGATAAACTTAAAAATACTAAGTCAATTGGATGGAATAATATTCTAATTTCCTTAATCAAACAATTAAAGCATTGTACAGCTAATCCTTTGTGCGATTTAATAAATATGACTTTTCTAAAAGGAGAGTTTCCACTATAATAAAAGATGTAGAACACTCCTAAATAACTATCGTCTTGTTTCTATCTTCAGCTCAGTGTGTAACATTTTTTAATTTGCAGCTAACAACCAGTTTAAGGAATTCTTGTCCAAGTGTAACCTCCTAGTAGATTCCCAGTTTGGCTTTCGTCGGGGTTGCAATTCTGAAACTGCAGTGGCAACTTATGTGAATGATGTTGTCAGTGCTTTGGATGGGTCACAAGAGGTCACTGGTGCCTTTTGTGATCTATCCAAGATATTTGACTCAGTAAATCATGAAATCCTTTTGGATGAACTAAAGGTGTCGGGAGTAACTAAGACCACATTGCAGTGGTTTGGTTCATACTTAAAAAATAGAAAGCAAAATACTAATATAGCCGTGAATCTGTTGAAATGTGAATCAAAGTATTGCAACATAACTAGAGGCGTGCCTCAGGGTTCGATCTTGGAGCAAATTTTATTTTTATTTTATGTCAACGACAGTCTCTTGAAGATAATATTTAAAATCATAATTACAGTACAAGCAAAAATTGTTATTTCAACAAAAACCTCATTATCTGCAGCTTTCGAAAAAAAACTCTACTACACTGATGTTCAGCTGTGCAACAAATTATTACTCCAATGTATATATTTTTGTAATTCTTTAAAAAATAGTCTAAAATTTTGTTATAAGCTAAGGTCTCTAAAACAATTCCATCCAAGAAGTTTTAGAGAACAAGGAGGTTACACTTGGTAATGATTATTGCAATTAGTTTAGACTTAAGTTCTTTAGTTTTAAGTAAAATAATAATCTGACAAGTCGTCTGTTTGCAACAACATACTCTGTTACAGTGCAAATGTAATGTGACAGTGTAATGATTTGATTAAAACAACAAATTAACCTTTCAAAACATTATCTCAGCTCGGCTACCCTAAGACATCCCATGCAGCGTATCACTTTCACCAGCAACCCCAACCTTTGAAAACATAATCTCAGCTCGGCTACCCTAAGATATCCCATGCAGCGTATCACTTTCACCAGCAACCCCAACCTTTGAAAACATTATCTCAGCTCGGCTACCCTAAGACATCCCATGCAGCGTATCACTTTCACCAGCAACCCCAACCTTTGAAAACATAATCTCAGCTCGGCTACCCTAAGACATCCCATGCAGCGTATCACTTTCACCAGCAACCCCAACCTTTGAAAACATAATCTCAGCTCGGCTACCCTAAGATATCCCATGTGGCGTATCCTTTTAACCAGCAACCCCAAGTTCGTTAGTGGTTAATGTGTTTATTTCAATTACTAATTGTGGAACAGGATGTCTTTTAAAAAATGATAATAAAGAATAACTTTAAGCTTTTATAATCAATCATAAACACTGTAAACATGAAACATACATTGAAACTTACACTAAATTTTGTATATTGTACTTTAAAGGAAAATTTACTGTCACTATTTCCAAAATAATGAATTGAAATTGCAGTTCACTCAACCAAAGATCCTCAAAAGCTGACAGCTTTTCCTAAACTGACAAGAAGTACTCTCATTCAATATTTTTGTAATCAATACTCTCATCATGTTGAGTATTGATTAGTCTCGTCAAAGTATTTTACGGCGCTTAGCACTAGTGGCGAGAAGGTCTTGTCCAAGTAGGCTAATGGATTAATCTTACACATTTAATAATTGGACTACACCTCAGCAGCAATCTCTCATGAGTTTGAGAGAATGTGTACATTATAGCAGGGATGGGATTGAGTAATCAATCATCTCAAAATGCAAACCTCAAACCTGCAGTTACTTTTCACATTGTATTGTATAGTAGTATACAGTTTTTCTTGAGTAAATTTACATTTTCACCATCATTAAATGAACAGTTGTATACTAATTGTATAAAATGTGGCCAGTGTTCACAATGGATCCTCAACTGAATAAAATCGTAAACATATCTAACTGCAGGCACTTATTAGGAGAATCACCAGAAATTTTAAGTTCCATTTAAAGGAATTCACAACCATATTTTAAAAATAAAAGGTGAGAATGAAAAATCTTTAAATCAGACACATCTGAACCTGAAGACTTTTAAATACGGAGAAAAGTGGAGAAAGCTTGAAGGTAACATCATGATTATTTCTGGTGAATTTCTTAAATAACAAGCTGTATTTTGTCATTGGAAATAGAGCAAACAAGATTTTCGAACTAGTGATGGGCAACTTGATAAATTTAAAAGAATGTTAGGTATTCCTTTTCCTTAAAATATCTCACAAAAATATCAGTGGAGGAGTTGTGAGTTGGCTGAATTTAATAAATAATCGGAAAAGAAAATTGAGGATGCAGGTCTTATTCCAGATCAAATTTACAACACTGACGAGACTTGAACTGGTTGCCAAACAGCTGAATTGTTACTCGGGAGGTAACTACGGCACCCAAGAGAAAAATGTCAAAAATAACACCTAACTCTGATGCCATTTATGAACACCTGAGGAAACTGCAAGTGAATTGCTTGTTATTTATTAGGAAAACAAAAACCTCGTCCTTTTAAAAATAAAGAAACATGCCTTTTCTTTACACAAATCAAAGCCATGTACAGATTACTAACCCTGCCATGATACCTCTGGCATTTCATTATGTTCAATAATCCGGTCCTGGTCTCACATGCTCTGATTATCAAGAGTCCAATGTATTTATTTGTAAATTTCTAATTTCTAGCTGATGTAACTTGATCCATATTCTGTAATATGTCATTCATATAAGTACTTGTCAACTGTGGAATGATCTGCCAAATGACATCAAATCCATAATGGGTGAGCTCACTTTGCAACAAATGCAGGAGGTGATGGTGGGTTTTGTGAAGGTGGGACAGGATATGTGTGCTTGTAAGGTGTATAAGATCTCGTGTTTATAAATATGTCCTTTTTCGTTAATGATTGTGATTTGTTATATATTTTACAAAACGTTAATTTTAACAAGCTAGGTATCATTTTGTATTCTAATTGTATAGAATGTTGTTGAGGTTACATGAGAGAGAGAGAGAGAGGAGTTTATAGTTTTAATTTTTCTTCAGAAATAAGTAAATTTTCATTTCATGATGCATGTGAAACACAGTCGGTGCCAAAGAATGGATGTGTGGGCAGTTACTACTTCAATTCATATGAATTGTAAACTCCCTGTTGTTTCTTACAGTTCTAAAATTGACTCTAAACTTAACTCTAAAAATGACACAATTCAATAATAAAAAAATGTTAACATATTACTTATTCTGATCTGATGTTAATTAAAGGATTTATTTTCACTTGTACCTTTCCAGCAGACACAGGCATAGGCTTAGGTCCCTGATATCCATGTGGATGACTCATTCCCATAGGATGCAGCATGTTTCCCGGATGGTGGTTCATCATCTGCCCTCTCAATGGTCCATTGGCATTTAGTGGTGGTCCTGGCATTCCGGAGTTAACACTAACTGGTGGTCCATTGTTCATCCCCTTATTCATTAAGTTCGCACTGTTAACACTCACGTTCACATTGTTCAAGCCAGTCATACAGTCACTGGTGGGAATATTCGTGTTCATGTGATGAGGCGACTGACCGCCCATGAGAGGAGATGGGCCCCCCATTGGTGAATGTCCACTCATATGTGATGGCGGGCCAGACATGTGAGGTGAAGGTCCACTCATATGAGGGGAGTGACCACTCATATGAGGAGAGTGCCCACTCATATGAGACGGGTTGCCACTCATATGAGAAGGGGGTCCACTCATATGAGAAGGCGGTCCACTCATATGAGAAGGAGGTCCACTTAAGTGAGAAGGCGGTCCACTCATATGAGACGGAGGTCCACTCATTTGAGAAGGACCACTCATATGAGGGGATGGACCACTCATATGAGGTGATGGTCCACCAATTGAGTTAGGCCCGCTCATATGAGGAGATGGTCCACCCATATGAGGTGACGGCCCACCCATATGAGGTGAAGGTCCTCCCATATGAGGTGATGGACCACCCATTGAATTAGGACCACTCATATGGGGTGATGGTCCTCCCATACCACACATAGGGCTTCCCATAGGCCCATTCATTGGACTTCTATTCATCACACCCCCGCCCATATCACCCATACCCATAGGACTTGATATAGGAGGTCCTACACAACTTCCTCCACCCATTGGTCCATTTGCTATAGGACTTCCCATCGGTGAGTTGCAGCTCATACCATGGTGCATTGGACTGCCTTTACTGCACTCCATAGGGCTTCCTGAAATAACAGATAGGACCAATAGTTTATTATATATTCAATAACAACATCTATTGTTGTTGAAATTTATTTTCTAAAAACCATAAATGTTTTAAAATTTTAAAATCTATTACCTGAGCATTATCTTGTTCAGATCCATTTCTAGGACAATCCTATTTAAAAATTGAACAATTGTGCATTAGTAAAACTATTTTCGCTTTAGCAGGTCATAAAAGGAGGAGACGAAAGACAGTTATTGTGAATTGGGCAACAGAATGACTTTCTAACTGTATGATAGTCAATGTTTTCATGTCTAACTGTAGTGATGTTTGACATGCTTTAACATCCTCCCTAAACAACAAGCCAATCACGATAAGGCTTATTTTTTCACATCCTGATTTTCGTCAGGATTGATGTTAGTGGATTTTGACATCTTCTTAGGTTAGTTTGCCTATGATATTCTTCTGTTATAATGTCTCTGTTGAGATTTATTTGGACCTACAGTATTGTGCGAATTAATGGAATCACTGTGAAATTTTTCAATATTCACAGTTGGCAACACTACCTACACAGTTGACAGCTGACCAAGCATTGAAAACATAACCTTACTTTTCTCTGCCTTTAGTTTGAGTGTGTTTTAAGTCATTTCTTACCAAGCTTGTGTTGTTTTTGGGTTTTTTGTACTATTTTGTGTTGTTTTTGGTAACTAGTGAGTTTGTTTTAGTTTTATTCCAACATGGATATTACGCCTAGGAAGCGTGAAAAGATTGTCACGTTGAGTGAATACACTACTATGTCACAAAGAGAGATTGCTAGAACATGTGGAGTGAGTCAGGGGGTAGTAAGCAAAATTGTGAAGCGTAAACGAGAAACAGGATCAGTGGATGTGAAAAGGTTAGGAAAATGTGGAAGAAAGAGAAAAACAACACCAGCAGATGATAAATTTTTACTTCGAAAGAGCAAATTGGACCTAAGAAAATCAAGCCAAGACCTACAAGATCTAGCAGCATCAGGTATAGTGATTCATGACTCAACTGTTCGTAAAAGACTTTTGGAGAGTGGTAGAAGGGCAATTCGTCCACAGAAAAAACAGCTTCTAACTGAACGAATGAAGAAACAAAGGCTACTGTGGGCCAAAAAATACTCTAATTGGACTGTAGGCGACTGGAAAAAAGTCCTATTTACAGATGAAACCCACTTTATAGTTCAGGGACAGCGGTCGAAATTCGTCAGGAAGTCTGACAATGAAAAGCTTACACCATCTCATATTGATCAAACCGTAAAACATCCAGTCAAGAAAATGTTTTGGGGATGTTTTTCATACATGGGGGTTGGATCTTTGGTGCCAATTGAAGGCATGATGAACAGCCAAAAATACAAATCCATGTTGGAAAAGTGTTTGGACAAACAACTCCAAAAATGTCAACCCCAAGGAGGAGCGATTCTTCAACAGGACTCTGCTCCCTGTCACAAATCAAAGGAAATGATGGCATTTTTCAAAAATAAGAAGATTAATGTTTTAGATTGGCCCGGTAATTCGCCCGACCTCAACCCCATTGAAAATTTATGGGCCATTTGCAAAGCTAAACTGCGAAAAATCGACTGTACCACTAAAATAAAAATGATAGAAGCGGTCATTCAGGTTTGGTATCGAGATGAAAGGATATCTGACAACTGCCAGAAACTCATAGAATCTATGCCAAAACGGGTAAAAGCAGTAATTGCTGCCAAAGGGGGACATATTTCCTACTGAATGATGTAAGTTTACCTTTATAGTTTTGTCAAAATATAATTTTTTACTAAATAAACTGTTTTTTCATTAAAACAGCCTATGATTCCATTAATTCGCACAATACTGTATGTTTAAATAAGCTACATATAGCTTTTATCTTATTTTTACAAGTAGAATGAGCTATCAAAGTGTATATCTTCATGAATCAAATTATATACCAAGTAAATATAGATAGCATTTAGACCTTTCTTTCTTTATTCAAAAACCTGAACATAAACGAGTAGTAGGCTGTGTGGTTAATGTCAAACCACTCGCAATAGTTGTTTATATTTAATGATTGGCTACGGTTTAATAGACTTATTATAACTTAACTGATGGTTTAAGTGAGTAATAATTTAAAAGGGACCTTTGTACAGTATTATCACAAGCGGGGACCGTCACAAACCGTCTTGTGTGTATTGGTGGCATGCGACGACTGTCGCTGGGAGGAGAACCTTGTGGGGATAGCCTATTATTGTAATAAGTTGGCATCGAACATACCCGTAGGTACCAACATCACCCTACCAATGCTCGGTTTGAGGAAGTCAAGACTGCTTACTTGCCAAGGTCTACAATCTACCTTCGGTCCTTCCCTTCCATTGGGCTCTCCGGGCCATCCACGTTCCAATACTTAATGGACAACAGGTCGATCCACACTGCGGTCCAAAAATTTATGGAAGGTCGTTACGTTCTCTCAATCCAATACTTAATGGACTAAAAAGGGTGATCCAGCAACGGCTACAGTTACGAAGCTGACAGATAATTTAAAATCTATAAATTAAATAATCCTAAATCTCTAAATTCAAATAAACTTATAAATTTGAATAAATCAATATATAAACATAAATCTATTAAATATAAATATAAATAAAGAATGACGCCATAGATTTGGCGTGACGTTAGATATCCAGACATAGCAGCCAGTAATCAACTCCACTTCATCCGCCGATCACATGGCTGTTAACTACGTTACTCAGCTCTGTAACTTCTGACCCGCTCCCAACCCATGTCCCCCAGGGCCCTACGAGCCCTCCAGAAGGGAAGGACATGAGGTGGAACGTGATTCCGGCAAGTAAGCAGCCTTGATTTCCTCAAACCGAGCATGGGCGATTGGTAGGGTGATGTTGGTACGCATGTAATCACCAGTAATGAACTTTCCCGGCCATCGTTACTTGGGACCAGGTAATCCAGTGCCCAATGGACCACCAGTTGATGAGAACGATAGAATCGCCCAGGAACACGACGAGGCCTACGAATCAGCCTAGATTTACTACAGATTGGCTTACTTCTAGTAATTATCATTCTCTTATTGGAAGTGTTGGGCTTGCAAGTAAACATGCGGTTGAATCAGTTACTGGCGTATTACATCCATGGAATATTAAGGAAAAAGGACAGAAAAGAAATATAACAATGGAATCCAAAATGCAAGTATACGAGCCACCCGCTAAGAAAAGCAAGACAGACCTGGCAGACCAGGAGCAGGTTCAGGTAACGCAAGCGGTGGTAGTCTTATAGCGATGTCTAATACAACATTTATGACAGGAAAATTAGTGTTCATGCACACGAGACTCACATATAGTTATGGCTATCAATATAAAGCCATGGCTATTGACAAAGTAACTGAAAGTAATGGTAAACAACTATTATTTGACAGAATCTGAATTTAATAATTTACCGATAGGCTCTGAAGGAAAGATATTTAGAGTGATGGTGTCCCCTCTAGGATTTAGAACCCCTTTTATTACTAACAGTTCTGGTATCAATTCAGTCAATTCTAATCTACTTGTACACAGCATGTATGCATATGGTTTGAATAATAAATACGGTGGTACCAATATGCAGTATTATAGTGGTGCATGTTAATGACAAGATTAACAACCCCTATTGATGATGGTTGTGACATTGAAGCTTTATGGGGATCTACTATCGCCTATTCGCAATCAACAATAACATTTAATCAGATATCTGCATGTTTTGGGAATAAAAAAACCATTGAAATCATATTACTGTCAAAATGTTGATCTAAGAGTTGGCGCTCCTACATAACCAGATACGATGAAGGATTTAAACATATTCACAATGATGAACGGCCCTGGAAATACAGACCTTAGGTGTGTATGCTGAAGTTTTCAGAGCCTTATCCTTATTACAGAAGCTACAACACGAAGACTAAGTATAATTTTCTTTATAGTAACCAACATCCATTTAGTTTGGCTAAGAATTTAAAAATTGGGACCGATGGCAACAGCTTTGTTTCGGATGCATCAGTTAATATACCCAAAAAAAATTTTAATGTACCTTATACCACTCAAATAGAACAGGCTGGATTAAATGAGTATGCCGGCGGACTTCAGCTACCAACATTGCATGTCGGTGTTTTACCCGTTAATGCATATTCAACCGATGTCTCAGAGGCAAAGTTTCAAGAGGTTATTATTGCATTGTATGTTTCTACCTACTGTGAAATAGATTATAGTTATGATTTCACCCATAATCAAGAAACTTACTGTACCGGGTCTTTTGACCGGTACCTGTTGGTTTCTCTGCGTTTTGGTTTATCAGGCTGCCTGAGATCGCTCTTGCGCTGTCGACTTGATACTTTCGTGGCCATTGGCTCAGACTGTCTGTTCCATGGGTCCGATTCCCGGTTTGCAAGTTTGACATTTCGCTAAAGGTTTTGTTCGTTTTTCACCTCCTTCCTGTTAACTTCACAATGTTTGGCTAGAAATAGAATTAACTCCGGGGTCCTTGAGTAGGACTTGTTCCTCAGCCTGCCTCCCAGCCGATCTTCTGCCTTCTCTACTGTGCTAGCCTGGCCTGGTGACCATGTTAGAGAGCCAATTTGCGCCTCCACTTCACTCCTTACAGCTTATGGGAGTCTTCAGTCCTCAGGTTAGTGTGTTCCATTTTATTCCCAACAGCTGAGCTGGGGGATGAATATTTTTTAATAATAGGCCTAGGCCAAGGAAGAAAAAGTGCCAAGAATGTATATAAACTTTATATTCAAACAGCCATGAAAGTTTTTTTATTTTTTTTTGCCATATATTTATTCTAAAAAAACATGTTACACATTTTTTTTGTTGAAAAAATGTATTATTGTTAATATTGCTTCTTATTAAATTTGTTTAGATTTTATGGTTGTTAATGTTTTTAGAGATTTATTTATTTATTTATTAGAAATGATTTACATATAGGGCATGATTTAAGTAGCTATTTTTATGTTTAGGCCTAGTTATTAAGTTTGTTTGTGAATCGATTTTTCTGTCTAGTGCTTATGTTTTCATCTGGATTTATTATAAACAGGTACCGAGCTATTTTATTTTTATTTCCTTAGTTTTTAAAATTTTCACCAAAAGGGGATTATTTAATATCGTTCTTACTTGTCTTTCAAATCGGAGCTGCCAGGGATTCTGGCTTACTCCCTGGCCTCGGTGGAATCATGGAATGTGGGCTAAATTGCCGGTTGATTGGTTTTGTTCAAATTTTTTTTAATTTTCAGTGTAAATTCTTTTAAATTTATTTAAATTGTCTTTCTAGTAAATCTGCAGACTGGTACATCTTTTGCTGAATTAGTTGCTTTCACCAATTTTGTATTCAAAATGTTATATATGTACATCATTGTGTATTATGTGTTTCATATTGTATTTCTTGTTTTTGAGTGTTATTTTGATATTGTGGCATTCTTTTGTAATAAAGTTTTTATCGCTAAGCTGCTGTGTTGTAATTTAACCCTCCGATCGTCACCCATGATCGCTTGTCTGGTTTTGAGCCATTCCCCGGTACGGCACGACTTCCAGTTTGGTGGGGGATGGGTCTCATTACGTTCATCCAGTAATGAAAGAATCAGGCGAACCTTTCATTATTGATGGTTTAAAAGGCAATGAAACATTATATAAAGAATTTTGTTATGGATACTGTGCATACGTACCTGAGAAGGAAGACGATGGTGCCGCTGCATCTGCAAGAAAATAGGAAAGTGGCAAATCACAATCCGGCTCTATGACGGTGCCAACGTCAGATACAACAGTGAGAGCTGGTTTACAACAAAAAATTCCCAAGAAGAAGGAAACAGAAGCATAGAAACTGATTAACCAATATCTTACCTTATCATTATGTATTTAGTGGTCTAATCTGATAAGTTAAGATTATTTGCAATAACTTCCTGTTAATAACATAACAGTCTTTATCCTTGCCTGAAAAAGGAGCCAGTGGCACTGAAAATTAGTGCTTTGTGTTTTCTTGTAATTATGTTAGCGACTTGTCTTCTCAGTAATTGGCTAATGCCCTACATCTCCTATTATATCAATAACATGAAGGCTAAATAAAATTTCACCATTATTTTAGTTGGGACCAGCAAAAGATTCATATTAACAGATGTTTCTAATTTCTAAAAAAAAAAAACATATTACTGGTTTAGAATTCATTAAAGTTTATAAGTGGCATAATTTAATTAATTTTTAAATAACTTGATTATAAGTACAATTAGATGTATTACTCACCAGTTGACTGACCCATCGCATTCATTACTGGGCCAAGAGGACTGCCAACAGAAGGACTCCTGTTCATCGGGTGGTTCATTGGACTGCTCTGCGGTGGTCCACAACTCATCATATTGCCACCAGAATTACAAACCATGGGACTCCGTTGTGGACCCAATGGGCTGCCCATACCAGGCCCACAGTTCATAGGTCCACAGTTCATTGGGCTACCCATCGGTGGACCACAGTTCATGGGACTGCCTCCCATTTGGCAAGGGCCAGGCGGAAGATTCATCATGTATGGGCTACATGGCATATGCCGACCCCCAAGATGGTTCATGGACATCACTTGCTGAGGTGGGGTGTCGTCAAAAGGATTAGAAGCAACTATTGTATCACCACAACCTGTTAAATGCAAAATTATAGAGAAAAAAATCTTTATAAAAATTTAGGTCCATTTTTTCTTATAGAGTAAAACTAGTCATTACTTTTCATAAGGGCAGCAATTCTATAATTATTGTAAGATTTATAAATTTAATCAAATCTAAATTCGAGGAGACCATATCCAAACAAAATAATTTTGTTCTCAAGTTGTCATTAGAGATAAACTTAAAAGATGAAAAAGTTTTCATCATTGTCTTGTTATAGAGCCTAGAAATATTTTTCTTTTCATGAATTCCAGTTAATCAAACTAAACCTAGTAAATTTATTAGTCTAGCAGTAAAAACCAGAAATGTGGACATGTTTATAAATGGAGTTTTACATAAATCACTATAGCAACCAAAGAAAACTTGACATTCAGATTTTCTTCAAGTAATGATAAAAATTGTCTAAATCTCGTTATGTATCTGGAAGGAAAACAAGCAGACTGCCTTTCTTATAGAATTACATGAAATGTATAGTTGTAAATCTGTGCAAATTTTTTTTCAAATATGTAATCTCAACAAGAACTGAATGTATGACATCACTAAATGAATAATATACAGGTAGTTAAGACTGATACTCTTGTGGTCTTTACATCCAAGAGACAACTCTGTATTACATACATTAAAACCTCACTTATATAATTATTTATCAGCAAAGAAATCTTGAATATCCAACAATTACGGGCCTGATAAATGTGCTGACAAAATTGTTTAATTGAAGATTCTTTTTCTTAATTCGGCACCTGACTGCCAAATTTAAGAACAATTTTTAATTTATGCCAAATTCTTAAATTTACATACTGCCAAAAAGTAGTAACTTAACTGCTGCTCTTGTTCTATTTAGTAAATTCACAACTCGGTTGGGTGTTGCATTGTATGGCAGGCTATCTAGCTCTTTGACGTATATTACGGCATCAGGTAGACACGCCTGGCTTTGTTTACTATTAGTCTAAATGTATTTTTGATTAATGGTATTATAGGTGAAGTAACCTATAATCATTAATGAAAGGACTATGAAACATTGTAGTACAGTAAGCATATTAATAAAAACGAATGGATAAATATTCCAACCAGGCTCACTAACAGAAGCGTGAGTTGCATTAATGCTTATCATTTAGTTAAAATCTCTCTAGCAAAATTTCCCATAGTTGTGTTTTAACTATGACCCACCCATACACATACAGTGAAATGTCATGTTTTAATTATTACTATTAGTATTCATAGGAACAATTTAATACTAATTGCCTTATTACATTTATTAGTCAATGGACCCACTCGCCCACCTATACACATACAGTGGCATTGAATTAAATGCCATAATTATTAAATGGCAAATTTCAGTTTCATTCAGTGCCCACTCACTCACCCCTACACATACAGTGGTTATTGTCCCACCCGCCCATACAGTATAAAATGGTATGGGTGTATGAGTGAATGTTATACCCTAAACTGTACGTGTAGGATGGGCAGGTGAGTGGATACCACTGTATGTGTAAGGGTGGGGCAACACCACTGTACGTGTGTATGTGGGTGAGTCAATACCACTGTATGTGTGTGGGTGGTTGGGTGGGTCAATACCACTGTATGTGTGTGTGTGTGGACTGGTGGGTGAATACCACTGTATGTGTGTGGGTGGATGGGTGGGTAATGGTTTTTTTTCATTAACTATAACAACATTTGAAAAACCAATTTGTAACTTAATTTGTAGCTTTGGTGTATAAATATCAAAAAATAATTGTTATAGTTTCCAGATTTAGGTGCATTATGGAAAGTGTTAATGTAACAGATTTTCATTAACGATGGATGTGAGTTTTTTCATGAATAGTTATAATATAGTGATATGATAAAAAGTTTACACCTAATGATGGTTGATGTGAAAATTCAACACAAGTAACTCCTCCTCGAAATCTACATATCTGAACGTCATTTAATAATGAGAAGTAAATGGTGACTTCTAACTGACAATGAAACAAGTGGTGACAAACCTGTCAGGGGTGGAGGGAGGAGATCTTGCATTACTGGGGGAGGGTTCTGGTTCATCTGTTGATTGTTTGACTGCCGTCGCTTCTTCTTTGGAGGAGGGGGCTCGGGGTTAGACATCATAGGCGGCTTAAACTCTCCCATTCCCATCCTAAATCAATCATTTATATGAAATACATTTCTTGTAAATCTCTACTACAACTAAAAGCATTACTGAAAGTACCTCTTTATTGATATTGTTTATAAATTGAATATAATTACATAGTATCATCAAGCTTAGCAATAAAGTTCAAGATTCAAGATTCTTTATTTAAACAGTACAAGGCTATATAATAGTGTCATTCAAATAACTATACACATATCACTAAAAACAGATCAACATAAATACATGTGCATATGTCAATAACTAATAATAAAACAATACAAGCAATATTAACTTAATTGCTTACATACTATACTTAAATACTGCCGGTAAGAAACCCCCCCGACATTTTAAGGACAATTCTCACGTAGAAGCAATTTCACCATCCTTGACAAAAGTCTCTAATCATTCTCCCCCCTTATTTGGTCCAGAAGAGCGTTAAAGAGTCTAGCACCATTATAAGGTAGATGACGTTGAAAAAATTTAGTTTTATGAAGTGGTGCTTTAAGATGATTGTATGAGCGAAAATTATAATTATATGAAAGCTGGTGATCAAAAAGAGGGTGATTTCTATGAACAAGAAAGACAACAGAATATATATATAAATAGCTGAAAAAGTTAATAAATTGTTGCACTTGAAAATTTGTCTACAAGATGTCCTGCTAGATTTTTTAAAGATAGTTCTTACAGCTCGCTTCTGTAGCCTTAAAATAAAGTTTGTTCATACTTCTCTCATGGCCCAAAACTGCAACTACATAAGTCAAAAGTGGATATATTTTGCCAAAATAAGCTGTCAATAATGCATTAGTATCACAACATTTTGACAAGCATTTTTACATAAATATTCCAGCATGTAACTTACTGCTAACAGTATCTATATGTACACTAAATTTTAAATTGTTGTCTATATGCAGCCCAAGAAACGTTATCTCTCCACATGGTATTATTTCATTGACTCCAAAAAAATGGAAAAATCTGGAGATATTTTAGAATTATTAATACAAAAATTAATTACTTGGATTTTTGACTCATTGACTGACAAACTATTTTGTTGAAACCATTGTAAAAGAGCATTTGCGTCTTCATATGCTTTAATTTTCAGATCCTCATGATTTAGTTCAAACAAGATGAGAGACGTATCGTCAGCAACAGGCATATGTTAGCCCAAGTTATACATCATGGGACATCATTAATAAATAAAAAAGTACCGGCCCAAGCAAGGAGCCCTGAAGAACACCCCTTTTTACTTAAACTGCTTGAAACTGTGCTTGTTTCAAGCAACCATCAAAATCAGCTTAAGGAATGTGTACTACCTGACTATGACCTAGGTAGGTATGACCATAGTGGCTCAAGCCTCTAACCCCCACACAACTTAGTTTATTTAGTAATATTTCATTGTCTATTACATCTAAAGCTTTATTCAGATCAGAAAATATTCTAATTGAAGAAGAGCTTGAGTCCAGAGTTTTTGGGATGACTGACACAAAAGAATGAATTTCATCAACAGTAGTTTTCCCTCTAGTAAAGCCAAATTAGTTTGGGAAAATTATTTGATTCTTTTCCAAAAAGTCAAGAAGCCTTGACAGAATACTCGTTCAAAGACCTGTGATATTGAGGTTAAAGAAATGGGCCTATAATATGAACAATCCTGTCGGTTTCCCTTCTTGAAAAGACTATGGAAGTTTTTAAAACCTCTGGGTACAAGCCAGTTTCAAATGAACAATTTATCAGGTGAGCCAGTAGTTCATCAATTTGATTGGCTACTGTTCTTAAAAGATTGGAGGAAATTCCATCAACTCCACAGAAAAATTTAGGTTTTAAAGCCAAGATTTCACTAAGAACCTCCTGTTTAGTCGTTGGTGTTAAGAAGAGATTTGTTAGACCAAGTTACTTGTTCATAACAACAGTTAGAATTAGAATAACTATGTTTTTGTATATGTTCTCCTACCATTGAATAATGAGTACAGAAATAGTTTGCAACTGTCAAGGGATTATTGAGTATTTCCCTTTGTTTATCTTGTATAGATACATTAAAATTTACATTAGAAGTAGACTGTCTCAGCCCATTTACAACTTTCCATGTAGCCTTTGATGTATTTGAAGATGTCTTGATCTTATTTTGAACAGCTTTTGATTTAGAACTTCTAATGGCTTTTCTGAAATTTTGCTTGAGCAGATATGCTGTTCTGTTCTGTTTATAAAGCTGAAGAGTGTAAGATCAATGTAGATCCTTTGTTTCTGAATAAAGTGATAGCAGATTATTTCTAAGAGATTGCAAATGAATGCTCAATCTTGGTTTTAGAACTGCACTTTTAGGTTTATTAGCTATTTTAACAAAAAGAGCTACATTACAAACCATAATTTATCGATGTGATATACTGTTTAGAAGTGTTTTCAAATACTTCAAGGACCCTTCAATATACGAGGCATATTTTTAAAGTAAGTACTGTTTTGGTATCCCGCTGTTGTAGCACTGCGGTCAGCGTTTGGCGCATGCACGCTTTGTACCACCATCTGTTGGCAAGCCACAGCCACCATTACGGATCCATTCGACTGTATTTCAGGTTGTTTATGAGTCTTAGAACTTAGGCTTAAGCGGCTGGTGTCATAATTAGAATCTACAGTTTCCAATGACAACCGCGTCAAGGTACTATCTACAATATTTACAAGATGACCAGACGTTTCGCCCATACTGTGATGTGGCATCCTCAGTGGTTTCTCTGAGACTGAAATCGGCAAGTGACCTTCCAGCTTTATAACAGGTGGTGGGGTGGGGACTGGTTGGCAGGTATGCTGGAGAGGAGGGCGGAGGCACGACCCACGTGACCTACAGTCATTGGCCGAAAAATCAATATGGCTGACTCTTCCATTTTATTTCAATTTACTTAAAATGGGTTCCCATGTCTTTGGCAGCCGTATACTATCATCCTTATTAAAATTATTTCTTCTTTTATATATTTCTATGGCTTCCCTTACGATTCTCGGGTAGTAATGTGGGATGTTGGCAAGGACTTTAGTTTTGTCAAATAAAATTCCATGATTACTTTTTGTGCTATGTTCAGCAACAGCAGACTTTTCCGTATCTTCATTCTTAGTATGCCTTATATGTTCCTTAATCCTTGTGGTAATTAACCTCTTGGTTTCCCCTATGTAGACTGACCCGCAACTACAAGGTATTTCATATACTCCAGGCATAGCTAGTGGAATTTTATCTTTGACTGGCCTCAGAAAATTCTTTAATCTATTCGGTGGCTTGTAAATGGTTTTTATATTTTCTTTGCTTAATAGCCGGCCAATCTTTTCCATTGTTCCCTTTATGTAAGGTAGATACGCCTTTTTTGAGGTATCCTTATCTTGTCTTGTATCTACTCTATTGTCTTGTTCTTTCCTCTTCAACTGTTTTCCAATAGTATTATTGATTTCTCTAACTGAATATCCATTCTGTTTTAATGTTGAATGTAATATTTTTCTTTCTTTCTTCCAACTATTTTGGTCTGAAATGTGAATGGCTCGATTGATTAAGTGTTTAAAACTGCATTCTTCTGTGCCGGATGATGGTGGGAAGCAGCATTTAAATATCTATTGGTATGTGTAGGTTTCCGGTATACAGAGTGGCCTATTCGTCCATCTCTTCTTCTCACAGTTAAAACGTCAAGGAAAGGCAGTCTTCCTGTAGAAATCGAGAATAACGGAAGTCTGCCTTTCCTTGACGTTTTAACTGTGAGAAGAAGAGATGGACGAATAGGCCACTCTGTATACCGGAAACCTACACATACCAATAGATATTTAAAATGCTGCTTCCCACCATCATCCGGCACAGAAGAATGCAGTTTTAAACACTTTAATCAATCGAGCCATTCACATTTCAGACCAAAATAGTTGGAAGAAAGAAAGACAAATATTACATTCAACATTAAAACAGAATGGATATTCAGTTAGAGAAATCAATAATACTATTGGAAAACAGTTGAAGAGGAAAGAACAAGACAATAGAGTAGATACAAGACAAGATAAGGATACCTCAAAAAAGGCGTATCTACCTTACATAAAGGGAACAACGGAAAAGATTGGCAGGCTATTAAGCAAAGAAAATACGAGGTACGTCCAGAAAGTAAGTTCCGTTTCCATTTATATCCGCTGCAGCGCTGCGATCGCAGTTCCGCGCATGCGCAGCAGACGCTCTGTATCAAGGAGAAGAAACGTGCGCCATTTTGAGATCGCTGTCAGTCTCGTACGCTTTGTTGTGCTTGTTTAAAATGTCGGTGTTGATAGAAAATCCCGCCGCTTGTGAAATCAGATCTGTGATTCGTTTTCTGAATGCTAAGGACAGGAAAGGCATCTTACTGATTGATTTCTTACCGCGAGGTCAAACAATCAATGCAGAAGTTTACTGCGAGACACTGAGGAAATTGCGCCGCGCAATACAGAATAAGCGCCGAGGATTTCTGTCCAAAGGTGTTTTTTTCTTCACGACAATGCACGACCACACACTGCAAATGTGACGAAAAACTCATACAGGGATTTGGCTGTGACGTGTTTGACCATCCTCCGTACTGCCCTGACCTCGCTCCTAGCAACTTTCACCTGTTCTTACATCTGAAGTCTTTCCTTGGCGGTCAACACTTCAACGATGACGAAGAGCTGAAAGAAAATGTTTCCAAATGGTTGAAGACACAGGCGGCAACCTTCTATGAAGAAGGCATAGAAAAACTTGTGCCACGCTATGAAAAATGCCTGCAAAATTTCGGCAGTTATGTAGAAAAGTAGTTTAAGAGTTGTAGATTTTAGTGCAATAAATATTTTTTCTGTATCTGTAGACAAATTATTTTTATTACCAAACGGAACTTACTTTCTGGACGTACCTCGTATAAAAACCATTTACAAGCCACCGAATAGATTAAAGAATTTTCTGAGGCCAGTCAAAGATAAAATTCCACTAGCTATGCCTGGAGTATATGAAATACCTTGTAGTTGCGGGTCAGTCTACATAGGGGAAACCAAGAGGTTAATTACCACAAGGATTAAGGAACATATAAGGCATACTAAGAATGAAGATACGGAAAAGTCTGCTGTTGCTGAACATAGCACAAAAAGTAATCATGGAATTTTATTTGACAAAACTAAAGTCCTTGCCAACATCCCACATTACTACCCGAGAATCGTAAGGGAAGCCATAGAAATATATAAAAGAAGAAATAATTTTAATAAGGATGATAGTATACGGCTGCCAAAGACATGGGAACCCATTTTAAGTAAATTGAAATAAAATGGAAGAATCAGCCATATTGATTTTTCGGCCAATGACCGTAGGTCACGTGGGTCGTGCCTCCACCCCCCTCTCCAGCATACCTGCCAACCAGTCCCCACCCCACCACCTGTTATAAAGCTGGAAGGTTACTTGCCGATTTCAGTCTCAGAGAAACCACTGAGGATGACACATCACAGTATGGGCGAAACGTCTGGTCATCTTGTAAATATTGTAGATAGTACCTTGACGCGGTTGTCACCGGAAACTGTAGATTCTAATTATTGTTTATGAGTGTACAAAATACCTCCCCAATCGAAAATGCTGCCAACTGTGAAGTATGCACTGTGTAAGTTTGCTATGGGCGTGAAAGCAGCTGACATTCATCGTGAGGTCTGTCAGAGTGACAATTTGGTTTAAAAAATCATCACCATCACGATTGAAATGCTTTAGGAATGTGATAGAACTGGCTAAACATTTGTTTTTGTGATTCTCTCTCAGCATTTTTGGAACCCAGCATAAGCACAACTCTGAGGACTTCAAACGTTCTGTCACAATTTCATAAGTCACACTTATAGACACTTGAGAATACTCAACTACATAACAATGCAGTTGAAGGCCTAAAGCGACTTTTTCTCTGACTTTTTCATTAACATTTTACACCAAGTCATCAGTAATGTGTGAATGTTGTAAACTTCATTCCTTATCATGCACATTTGTAAGGTAATCTTTAAATGCTCTCACCATTTCCGCACCATCCCATAATTCGTTCTGTTTTCTCCATAAATTTCAGAGACCTCACGATGAATGTCAGCTGCCTTCACACCTTTAGCATTAAGAAAAATCATAACACGTACTTTATAGTCAGCAGCATTTTAATCGGAGAAAGTGTTTTAGACATAAGCAACATAAAATACAGTCGAATGGATCCGTAATGATGGCTATGGCTTGTCAACATACAGTGGTACACAGTGTGCATGCATGCGCCAAACGCCAACCGTAGCACTACAACAAAGAGATTCCAAAGTGGTGCTTACTTTAAAAACACGTTTGGTATTTGCCTTAAGACATTACCAATAGTGAGATTAATAACTTTGCTACCATTACTTTTTTACTCATAATTAAAGAATTTAAGTTATTTGATCTTAATAATAAAAAGCAAAGTGATCATTACATACTAGTTATTAGATTAGATCACTATACATTTAGGAAATTAGATTTAAGCTGATGAAGTCTGTTTTAATTTGTAAAATAATTTAAAGGCTAATAAAGCTCTTGATTCTTACTATAATAGCCCACAAAACAGATACTATACACTATTCAGATATAAGCTTTGCCATTGCCTGAGAACCAAATTTTCCCGTTAGCAAATGAACTAATAATTAGGAGTGTGCGATGCATTGAAAAATCGATTCGATTCCATGCATCGAATCGACAATTTGATTCAGTACTAGTCAAAATGTTGATGCATCGAAAGTAACGTGATGCATCAATAGTGCCATGATGCATATCAATATCGATATCTCAGAATCATTCTCATGCGCCAAAATGACGATTAATTAATTAATAAGAGGAAATTCCTTTTTACCCTATGATATTTATTGGTGCGTCTTTTAGAACTAATACTTTGATGTTTTAAATAAAATATTTTACAATAAAATAGTTGTAAAATGTTATTACTCGAGTTTGTTTTCGTTCCAAGAGCGTGATCAAACACAAACCTGATTATATTGCAATAACGAATATAGAGTTCGACAAGGAGTTATAACTCGTACTGATTGATAAAAGTCCATCAAGCAATGCGTATGCTTGTGGACTATATTATTTTAACAGTAACAAATTACATTTTTATAATTTTGACCAGTTACTCCCCCAAGACAACAGTAAAGTACAACTAAATTTAAATTTAACGAATTTAATGTAGAGCCATCAACTTTCTTTATTACTAGCTTTTCCTATATTTGTCCCTCTTTTGACTTAATTAAATAAGCATGCTTAGAGTTAAACAAATCTGTTAAACCCTGAAATTCTATTTCAAAATAACTGTGATTTATTGTGCTTTAGGCCTACCGAATTTTGTGTATCCTTTCATCTTACTTCCGTATATTATTTTATCCTGACCTTCTTACTTGTATGTAAAGGTAATTATTATGTTTTTATTTCATACATATAATACTAATTAGCTAACATTCATATGATCAATAAATTTATGTTTTAAATTATATTTCTTTGTACTAGCAAGGGACGGTACCTGTAACAAAATGTATTATTGTAACTCTGCTCATTCTAAAATTTAATAAAAATCATGAATTCTTTTAAGTGTGCATCAAATCGAATCGAACTTCCTTGAATCGCATTGCTGCATCAAATCGAAAAAAATTTGCTGCATCACACACCCCTATTAATAATGCTATCAGTAAACATACTCAACACTATGAATGTGAATAACCCATTTTAAGCCCTAACCAGTTTTTTTAATTATGCAGTATCTAAAAATTTTCGCTAAAAAGGGCCACTATTGACATTATTATGCTACAATATTCTGAACCATTGTCTATTACTAAATCTGAACATAGTTCTTTGTTTTGACATTAACCCTTTTAATGCCAGCATAATTTTTCATTGTAACGCTTAAAAGGCCAAGCGTTACAAATTTATTTGTAAATTGTTATTTCAGACAAAATATGTCTGAATTTTAGAAAGTTTCATGACATCTTAAACAAATACATTAAGACTGCCCTTAACAATGGAATAAGTGTAACTCGATATAAGCGATTTGTCATGATTTTGTGTCCATACTTAATATAGATAATCAATACGTTTTCGTTTCTTATCCCAACAAAGTTCTACTGTCACTGTGAAATTTAAATTGTAACCTCTACAGGTTGGGAATAGTGGTAAAATTAGACGGCTTTTCCCAACACTACTATTTTGTTTCTTCTTAAATTGCCTGTATATTTTACTGTATTTTTTAGTGTGTTTTTACCAATTTTCTTCCTTCATATTTACATTTTAAATCTCCGCTAATAAAGTAAAATGTTTTCAAAATAATTTAACAGTCAAATGCACATATTTTTTCAGCCTCCCTTATTTTAGAAATTATTATTAAGAAATCCTTGATAGTTATAGCGTCATGTTAATAGGTCTTTAACATTTACAGTTTTTGTCATTAGGGAAGCACATTCACCATCTGGCAATGTGGATGTGGGCCCCTTTTGGGTCTCCACCAGCATTGGTTGTAATCATCTGAATGAAAGTCCACTTGATGTAAACACATTTGGTATTTGGATTATGTACAATCAATTAAATAATAAGTGATCATCACTGGCACCACATGAAATCAATTTTCCATAAAATCCTCTTTAAGATGGAAAATATTCACTTGTCAGAAATATAACACTTCAGAGAAAATATCAGTAAAAGTTAGAAAAAATTTTATGCAGTAACAAGATAAAATTTATATCTGAATTGTAAATTGTATTAAAATGTTCAGAATAAAGAAGATTTGAATTCAACAAGTAAGCGTAAAAACGTATTAATAACATGCTTAATTACCAATCGCTATTTTTGTGTTTTATAGCTAGTTTAAATACTTATTGTCCAATTTTTTGCTACATCCCAAAAGCGATTGTGACTCAAATATTCCAGTTAAAACATGTTTTATCAGATAAGACATAGATTGTTATTGACAGATAGCCATCTAAAAAATATGCACCAAACCAAATCAATCAGAAGCTTTTCAGGAGTTCCACAACGAGGAATGGGGCAACATTTGGGCTTTCCAAAATTAAATTAGGTGCAAGTAAACTACCAACAGTTACTTTTAGTAAATGCACAATTAAATTTATTTTGAAACTTCACCCTATTTTAGAATGACTTTGACTGTTTTTTTACATTTAGCTTAATCACTTTGGACCTATAGCCTACTTTTATTACCAAATCTTGTAAATTTAAACATTCTTAAAATGACAGGGACTACCTGCCTACAATTGAGATTGCGAACAAATGTTTTCTATTATCCAAAATTCGTTCCACACATTCTGTTACATTAAACTAGTGTTCCGAGACCTAATCATCTGCTTGCGAGAAATCAGTCCACCCTTTAACGTAATTTTTAGCCATTTTCCAGCCAGGCTTTAAGGTACCCAATTGTAGCAGTATGCGTTGTTCGAGATTCAAAAGCTAAGGCAATTTGAAGGCTAATTCCCTGGCCATCATGTAAGTTAGGCCATAGTTCATTCTGGACCTTTCAATGCAGTAGTCTGCAATTTTTTGTTCCTGTTCAGGTGTAAATACTTGTCTTTGAGAGTATTTAGTGTTATAAACAGGGGCCATATCTTCTATAGTAACCTCTTTTACTGGCTGGTGCTCATCTTCAACCTCTTGAAATAAAGTTACATTTTCATTGCCCACAGGCTCATTGACATGATCCTCATTGTTAAGCTCATCAGCTCCATTACCATTGTTAGGCTCATTAGCTATAGCCTAAGCCTATTCTCATTGTTGACTTCCTTTTGCTTTACTTTGTTGAGTCTGAAATGTAGGGTCGACTTTTTAAGCCCATGGGCTTCGGCAGCTTCCCTAATGGATCGGTAGTTACCATTTCTATAGTCATTTAATGCTGCTACTATAGATTCTTCAGAAATATTAGCCCTATCTGTTTTCTTTATATACTTCCTAACCATCTTTAACCTGGAAAAACCAAAAAACAGTATGTAGCAATGACAAAACATAAAATAATGTTTTGTCCAATTGTGCCCCATACTTTTGTCCAAAACTGCCCCGAGGTAGGTTAAGATATAAAAATTGAAGATTACAGAAAGGAGGTGACATAACCTCAAAATGAATGAATTCATTGCATAGTCAGTTGAACTAAAAATTTAAAAATAATAGACACAATTGATTCAGGATGATACTTACTGTGAAAGAGATAAGTTTGTGAATATGCAAAATCACTTCATTTTGGGTAAAAAACATAAAATAAGAAATCTATTTCTAAGAAGATGTGCCACACTAGCCAAACTTTCCACAGTGAAATGTGACTGTCTCAGGCATACCATAAAGGGAAATTGAAGGGAGAAAAAAAATCCCTCTGGCTATAAAAGGCATTGTCCAATAGTGCCCCAGTCCAAAAGTGCCCCAGTCTCCCCTATATAGTTTCCATGCAAACAAATTTCAGACATATTTTGGCTAAAATGTAGTTTTGTTTAAAAATTCATAGCATTTTTATTAACTGTCATACAGTAATGAAATCAGCCTTCATTGAATTGTACTATAAGATAAAAATAAAATATTTAAAGATTGGAAATTTGTTATTTCTTATTACACAAATATAAATTTTTATTTTTATTATTGTAATTTTGTTTGTTTGTACTATCATAATATACCATACACTTTAAACCACTATCTAGTATGTTAATATTTTATCTTAAGTAATACATTTAATTGTTAGCACATACACAAAATGTGAAGCATTTACCTTGATAGATTGAAGAGTTCTGTTGCAATTTCCATATATTGTATACATATTTTTTTAAAACACATTTTGGCATAGTGCCACTACATTTACCATTTAAGTTCATAATAAATCTTGAAATTCACTATTTCCAAATGTTCCTTATATAATATAGAAAAGGTGTACTTTAGAAAGTTTCATGGACTTCTTAAACAAATAATTAAAGACTGCTTAACAAAGAATAGTGAACAATCGATATAGCGATTGCCAGTGATTTTAGCGTGTCTTCTTAATATAGTAGTATCCTTACGAATTTTCGTTTTTCTTATACACACACATTCTACTTCACTGTGAAAAATTAACCTAACAAGAGTTGGGAATTAGTGTAAAAAATTAGACTGTTAGCCTGGTCTCTACACTATTACATTATGTGTTCTTGGCGTTGAGATAAGGAGTTGCTGGTATTTGTTTTGTATTTTTTGAGTGAGTAGGAATGTATGGTTACCAATTTTTATGCCTTACAAATAAATTTACATAAATATCCAAAATCTTCAGTCTACATTTAAAAGTAAAATAGTTTTACAAAAAATTAAAATTTGTACACAAAGCACATATTTTGATTCATCCTCCCTTATTAGATTATGATTTTAAAACCCTTTGTTAATGTTTATTCGGTGTATTTTTTCATAGTTAATGATGTCAGTTCAACTTACCCACAGTTTATTTTGTCATCAGGAAAGCACATTCCCCTCTGCATGTGGGGAGGTGGGCCACCTGGATCTCCACCAGGGCATTGGTTGTAATACATCTGATTACGCCCCCTTGGCATGCTGAAACACATTGTATTTATAAGATTATGTACAATCAAATTAAAATAATAGATGACATCACTGTTGCTATTCTCAGCCATGTATGCATCAAATGTCACATAAAAATCCTTTAAAGAGGAAAAATATTTAACTTGTCAAGAGTAAATATATCATCTTCAAGAGAAAATATCAGTTAATAAAGTTAAGAAAAATATATTTCATATAAGAGACATAAACAAATATAAATTTATATCTATGAGTTATAGATAAAACTTGTTCTTAAAAATGTATCAAATAACGTAGATTTGATATTAACAAGTAAGTCGTAAAAAGTATTTTTAATGATGACATTATGCTTGTATATTTAACCAATCTCTATTGTTTAGTTTTTATAGCTGTTTTGAAATTACTTATTGTCAATTTTTTGCTACATCCCAAAGGATTGTTGATCAATCAAATATCGTGCCAATTTAAAAATGTTAATCAGACTAAGATTGCAGAGATTGTTATTGCAGATAGCCCACATCTTTGAAAATAATGCCCACCAATCAATCAGAAGCTTTTAGGGAGTTCCAATTGTCAACGAGGAATGGTGAAACCACACATTTACATCTTCAAATCAAACATTTTTTTAAAATTAGGCCTACAAAGTTGAAATTACAATAGTTACTTTTTAGTAAATGCAACAATTACAATTTTATTTTAAAAATGTAACAGCCCTATTTTAGAATGAGTTTAGATTTGTTTACTCTTATTTAATCATTTAAAAGTTAAAAGTTTACTTTAACCTAATAGGCCTACTTTTTAATAACAAATCTGTTTGTTAAATTAAACTTATTTTTTAAATAATTACCAGGACCTCCCTTTGCCTAGACAATTAAGAGAAAATTACTGAAAACCAAATGTTACATTCTTTATCCCAGAAAATTGTTCACACGCATTTCTGTACATTTTATACATCAGTTTTCAGAGCACCTTCTTCAAAACAACAGAGTTTAACAACAAATCAGGTCATTAACCCTTTAACATGTGAGTTTTTTATCAGCTGTCCATCCCCCAGACCAGGTTTTTTAAGGAAAAATAGGTTTTTAAACATATGTTTGTATTTAAACCTTGAATAAATAAACAATGTACAGGGTGTCCAGGCTAGGGGTATCAATAAATAAATATCTCCATCAAGGGTGTTAAATTTTGTTTTGTTGCAATTAAAACTACAAATGGTAAGTAATAATACAAAGATTGTATGTGTAAAGTTTAACGGTCATATTTCACACACAATAACAAAAAATTACCTGTTAAAGAAAATGCAATCTTTCCATGTGACCAAGCTGATTTATCTCTGGCGGTAACAACTTAGCCACTAATATGATTATCAGCCTAATGATGATGTTTACTGAAAAGTCAGCTGATTACAACGCTATTGTTGGCTTTAAATTCGTATAATTGACTGTAATCATTCTGCTGTCACAGTTATCATTTGGCTGAAAGTTTCTTATGTTAAAAAATGTGGACCCTACAACAAAAGGTACAGTGCGTGTTGTGGCTTGCAGAGTACAAATCTGTAACTCGTGTTCAACGTCGGCTCGTCGTGATTAACATATTAATCAACTAACTTCAAAGACAATTTTACTGTAGGACAAAACTCTTCAAGCTAATGGAACTTTGATTAAAAAAACTGGAAAGCATGTAAAGAAGCAAGTAAGTGTAAAAGCAATTAACAATGCCCAATTTTTTTAAACAAACACCACGTACACCAATTAGATCATCTTCTTGATTACTACCAATTCCAAAATCAACAGTTCATGACATTTTATGTAAAAGGCTCAAATTTTGTGCATGTAAGATTAAGCTGCTTCACCAGATAATGCCAAATGTTCGTCCTTTGAGACTAAAATTTGGTAACGTGATGTTGGATCGCATTAATGAAAATCCTACATTTTTCAAAATGTACTTTTCAGTGATGAGGCTGCTCTTTACCTCAGTGGATTAATAAACCGACAGAACTATCGTATTTGGGGATCAATAAATCTGCATGCCTCAGTAATGCATGAAAGAGACACACCAAAAATAAATGTTTGGCTGGGACTGATGCACAATGCAATTATTGGGCCTTTATTTCATTGACCAAACAGTAACAGGCCACATTTATTTGGACATGTTAAAAAACTTTGCAGTACCCCAAATACCAGAACATATCGTTTTCCAGCAAGACGGTGCTCCACCACACTATCACAATGATGTTCGGGATTTTCTTAATGAGCAATTTCCTGGTCGTTGGATAGGTAGAAGAGGGCCTATTGCATGGCCGTCAAGATCGCCAGATTTCTTGTATGGTGGTTCATCAAAGATTTCGTGTACCAGGGAAGAGTACAATGTTTACAGGAACTAGAGCATAGGATTGTTGCTGCAGTTGAGAGGATAACGCCAGAAATGCTCGCAAACACATGGTGGGAGATTGAATACCAATTGGACCGTGTGAGAGCGACTTATGGTGATCACATTGAACTTTACTAAATAAGATAACAATCTTGGTTGTATTTGTAACATGTTAACATAGTTATTCTAAAATAAATAATACACTGTTATACCAAACGAGTTAGTTATTTCTTAATACCTCTAGCCCGAATACCCTGTATTTTATTTGAAACTTTTGATTTTTTATGTTTTGTAGAGTGAAAGTTACCATATTTTATAAAAATAAACTTTACTTTTTAGGTAATTATTTAGGTAATAAAGTACAATAAAACAATAAAAATGTATTTATTTTTAAAATGAACATACAGTAAGAGTACTTATAAAATGGTTGTTTATAATGTTACGAAACATTATAATTACTATAAATCTAATTTTATTTGATAAACTTGCTCTAAAATTGACGAAGGGTGTGGTAATCAACCATACAAGGATGGACGCAAAGAGGGACACTCCCTACACATAAATTGTGTGTCCTTCCTCCGTTTTGGCTTCAGTTTCGAATTACCACACACATGGCAATATCTTTGAGGTTTTTGATTTTTTGGAGTAGGTGGTATGGGCAGTAAGAAATGTCTCTGGGTGAGACTAAGGGGTGTTTCTCCATTCGAAGGACGACCACCTTTTGGATTTGTCCTGAACTGACAGTGCCCCTCAATAATTTGCCTTACTAATTCCTTGCGAAAGCAAGCTAGTTGAGAATGGTTGCCTGTAATTGTCATTTGCATAATGTGTGCATTTCTCACTGCAATGTCAAGAAAAGGATAAATTAATTTCTTATACCATTTGATTGACTTTCTTGCCGTTACATTGAAGGATAGTTGCATATCACCTATGTCCACAGCCCCCATGTGTTTATTGTAGTCTAACACTGCCAAAGGCTTTAGTATCAGTTCACCAGTTGAGCGATCAATTTTTCCAGAATCTGCCATTACACTAGGATGCATTGTCGTCAAATATCTGACTTCACGTTTATCTTGGCAACGTTCACACATCATGTTATCTGTACAGAAAGTGTCAGTACTGCCACTAACTAGTTTTGGCAAATGTTTTGGTAGTCCTTGACGGTTCGGTAAACAAGTACCATACATGTTTATTCTTTTGTCATATAGCTTTTGCGCTAAAGATGGAGACACATATAAGAGGTTAAAATGTTTGTTTTTTAACCAATAAAATTGGAGGCTTTGTTATCATTCAATCTTTAAATAACAATTTTTTTTAAATCTTTGGCATGAACATGTGTAAATATATAATTTCTACAACATAAACATGATGCCCATTTTCAGGAAAATAAAGGTCAAACTTTAATATGTTCCACAAGTTATAATTACAGTAGAATTAAAACCAGAAGCGGATTGCCGAGAAGAGACTCGGAGCTAGGGGGAGGAGGGGACGAAGGCGCACCACCGCCTTTAGCCAATAACAATTGGGCAGTTCACTCTTCAACAGATACAGTGTTGCCGTAACTCATTCTCCCATGTTTATATTCGCCGTGCTACTACACTACGCCTACCAGCTACTCCGTTCCGAACGAGCCGATGTGGTAACACTGTCACCGAACGTTGTCGAGAATCTCCGACCGTCCCCGAAGACAGAACCTCTACGCAGGCTTTCCAATCCGCTTCTGGTTTTAATTCTACTTTAGTAATAAACTGTTTTTTTTTTTTTTTTTCACCAGAAGAAATTTTTGGTAAAGTAAAATATCATACTTAAATCAAGACCTGGGGCTCCAGAACAAATAGCCAGACATCATGTCAGTGTTCGAAAATATATAGTGGATATTTGTGTTTGCTGGTTTACTTCTTTCAGGTCGTTAATTGTTTCAATGAAATTACACAAACATTTGACCACAATAACATTGCAAAAGTAGTATATGAACAATCTTTCTTGGTAAAAGTTATTTTAATGAAAACTAATATTGAATAATATTAATAATTGTAGCCTACCTTGTAAACATGTTACAACTATTTTTCTTTCTATCCGGTGATATTTAAGAAACTATATTTATCCTACTTTAACATATAATGTTCATAATACAATTTTTTGCAATTATCATGAGGACATGAGAAAAAAACAATAAAAAAATGTAAAATGCAATGTTCAGTGAGGTTAAAATAGCTTTAAATTAAATAACTTGTTACAGTGAGATAATGTTAGTAATAGGATAATGTTGTGACCACATGTTTATGTGCTGGCTGACCAACAGTCCGACAAGCTCAGTAGTCTGACAACATTATAAATAATCTAACATCATCGTTATATTCTCAGGAACTTGAACTTTTGTTAGTTATGCTATGTATTGTGGCTTTGCTGCTGTAAATAATAGATAAATAAATAAACTTTTTTTGTAATCCAACACTCCACCAGTCCTGTAACTGTCGGATTATATCGAGTCAACTGTACAACAGTAAGTGGTAAAATAAAATTAATCACAAAGTCTATATCAGAGATCCAACATATTATTAATATAATTAGCAGCTCAACATTGCTTAATAGGTGAGTAAATACTTATTTACATTTCAAATACTACAATTAGGACTACTAAATCTTTAATTACTAAGAATACATCAACATTGCTTAATAGGTGAGTAAATACTTATTTACATTTCAAATACTACAATTAGGACTAAATCTTTAATTACTAAGAATACATCAACATTGCTTAATAGGTGAGTAAATACTTATTTACATTTCAAATACTACAATTAGGACTAAATCTTTAATTACTAAGAATACATCAACATTGCTTAATAGGTGAGTAAATACTTATTTACATTTCAAATACTACAATTAGGACTAAATCTTTAATTACTAAGAATACATATCTTAATATGAAATTAGAAGAAAATTAAATTTTGTTAGAGCAGTTGATGAAGAATTATAAATTTTCTACATAATTTTAATTGATAAGATATAATTTTGACTTGTTGGTAACTCTGCACATTCTAACTAGATACACTTATATGATAAGAAGACAAAATAAATGAACATCCGAGATATAGGCTGAAGTTAGTACAGTAGTAAATAATTACTTATAATTGACAAAAATTAAAAACAGTCAGCATCTTGTTAGACTATTGGTAGCATTCTTGTTTACAATGGGGGAGATCCAACAAAACTGTTTCTAAGAGATTTAGACCATTTCCCTATATCTATAGATATCAATTATAATATACTTAAGTTGGGGTTGAAATTGGCCCTTCAATAACACTGCTCCTACTTATATGATGAATGTTATATGAAAAACTTCCACTAACAGCTATAAGAGCATATATAGACCTAACACAGTTACATGCTATACTACTACAGCTTATAGTGAGTCGATTAATTTTATTAAGTAATTAAAGATTGTACTTCACCTCATGAAGGGTGCCATTCCACCAATATTATGGCTCATTTCTTAGGCTGTCTCATGATACGTCACTCTCAAACTTGTTTTAGCCTGTCAAGAGGATTAGTAGACCTGTAGTTTAATCCTGTAATTAACATTTTTAATTAAAATAAACATCATATAAAGCGAATTTAGGACTAAAACCAGCCCTGGACATACTGTTCAAAACTTGAATAATCATTGGTTTGACATTAAGAACATTGAATTCTTATTTTTACAACTTGTTACTAAGCAGGGCTTGGTTAAAAACTAAATGCTCACATAGGCTAGTTACATTTAAAGCCTATTCTATTTAATAACTTTAAATAGGTCTTCATTATGCCTCCTAATGTTTTTTACTTCATAATTTGCCAAAGGAGTTTGGATGTTGTCCCTTAACGTATCTGTACTCTTATATAAAATGGCACTGGCGTAAGACAAGAAAATAAATGAATAAATAAGCAGGAAACTAGCAGGAAAAGATTAACATACTCTTTACAGTATTTAGCTCTACCTCAAGACGATAACAAACAATTAACTTAGTATATTGGAGAGATGGACATCAGCAAACTTACCGTAGAAGACAAGTTCACAAACACTTCTAAGGTAAGTTAATTCCTGGCCTTGTGCCCTTTATTCTAACCTAAAACAATTAACTTAATAATTTTGGCAATGTTCATATAAAAAGGATATTTTATTAGGTGAATATTTAGTAGAAAGTACTTAGCTACAATTTGTTCTATCGAAATTTAGTAGAACCTTGTTATAACGTACGTTGACTTAACAAATTCCTCGATTTTAAAGTATTTTCTTTTAGTATTTTATTTTCTTTCCTATATTAAGTAATAATTTGGCTAAAAACCTCTAAATAACAAACTTTCCTTGGATATGAAGAATATCGTGCAAACCCTATATTACAAATATCTAAAGCTTGGAACCATAATAAACAAAAATATTTTTTCCTATCTGCCCTAGGATGACTCAAGAGTGCAACCATGTAAGACACAAATAATAGCTTTATTATAACGCAGTAACATTGTAATGTAAAAATCAGTATTTATTATTCAATTATTATTGTAAAAGGTTTGCATTTTTTTGACATAATAGACGGTGTGTTAAGTAAATGTGTTAAATGACACTTAAAATGTGATGTGTCACAAAAATATCTTTATTACTATTTTCAAGAGAATGTGCAATTACACAACTTCCATGACAGCTAGCGTTCCGTTTTGTCTTATTCGATTCAAGGCGTCTCGTCTCATTTTTTTTCTAAGTCAGTGTGCGGCTGGCCTTATTAGTGCTTAGTGTAGTTTAAAGTAGTAAAGGGACTTTTTTACTGGAGGTTATTATGGCGAGGGAAAATAAACAAGAAAGTCCTTTTTTTCAAACTGAGTTGAATTGTAAAATAAACACTGTAAAACGTAACTCAGGTTAACAGTCCAGTATTTTTAACTTTTTCAGTCCAATAGTGTTGGGTAAAATCATGTGTCGTAAGTTATGAATAGTGTATCATTTTAATAGAATATATCATATTTGTATAATTGCAGTATTTAGTATATGTTGTATAGTAGTATAGTATAGGTTTGTCAAAAAAAACCAATACAGAACATTTTGCATTTAAAACCACCTTTAATTACTCCTCATTTCCTTTTTCTGTAGGTTCAAATAACTTATTTTGTTCTCTCCCTTATAACTTAGCATTTGGGTTTTGCAACTGTATGTAACAGTGTTCTGACAACGGTATATAATGGTAACTTGTAAATTGTGATGGGCCTATGTTCTTTATATAGAAGATCAAGTAAACCCCCATTTAACATATATTGGCCAAATGTAATCTCAGCATAACAAACCTCGACTTTAAGAATATCCCAATTTAGCAATTGTTGTCTTTGGTCCCCTGACATTAATTAAATCGAGATTCAACTATTATAGCCTAATGAACAATAGTTAAACCTAAAAGCAATGTAAGAATTTTGAATTCATTATTATTATTCATTATTCATCTCTAAGATGCCGATCATAGAGATATGGGCTAATAAAAGGAATGAATGAGTGTGATGAGTGTAGATGAATGAGTGTAGTCACTGTTACTATCTGAGTTCAATATAACTCAGAAAGGACTATTTATTAATAGCCCAATAGCTAGGGCAACTATGGGACCTACAGCTTTACGTGGAATCCGAACCACGTAGTCAGCTAACTGACAAGTCTGACACTCAGTTCTCTTCCCTACACAACATCTGAACCTTGACTACCATTCAACACGGACACTCCAGAATTCTCTAGTAGTGTCTACATTGATGACAACCATTGAGCGGACGAATGTCAAAACAAAACCAAGCCTACCTAGATAATCCATGTTTGAACCTATTCATAGTTAAATGCACAGTCTACCGGCAACAACCACCATGGCTTATTTGTAATGTTGAAGCACTCTCTCAAACAAATGAATGCACATAGAAGGAAATCTGTTTAAATCCTTTAAATATTAGCAATGATCCAGCTACTTCTACAATAGATTCAGAAAAGAATTATGTCTCTATTAAGATAATTCTATGTTTTCAACACTTAATAATGCTTACCAGTACATTATTTTTAAGCCTTTTCTTTATCTTATTTTTATTTTGCTAAAATGGCTACATATATTTTAAGTACTTAGTAACTACCACAAGGCCTTATTTTGTGTTAGTTACAGCTTTATCTGAGGCCCTAATTGTAATTCTTTAGAACATGTGTTGACTGAACTAGCAGGAAAACGATTTAAACTAAGTTAATGTGTGCACTTTAATTAGGTTCGATACGTAATGATAATAAACAGTACCCCCTACTTAATAATATTGGCGGTGCTCACATCAAAAAAATTTTCTTAATTTTTTTTTTTTTCTTTTAAGATATTCACTGTAGCAAATTATGTCTCTACTTACCTCCTTTTGGAATCACAAAAATTATTCAGGTCCATGCATGCTGCCTATGTAGGCTAGGATTTAACTTAACTTTAAGTATATTTTTAACATATTCCATTGCATATATTTATATTGATTGGTATTTCTCTAGTATTACTTAGTCGACCACAAATCTTTTGATACTATTATATTACATTTTTGGCGCATTAAATGACAATATTTAGTAAAACTTTGATGTCGCATGGATTTAGTATTATACTTAGAACATTAATATGTACCGCGGCAGTTACAGTTCGATGAAGATAATATATGTTTTATTTAGACTATATCTTTAGCTATTAATATTTGACTTGCCTTATAAGTTTTGTTATTTATGTTAATAAAGCATTCTGATTAGGTTATTACATTGTAGAATATGTTTTTACATTGTCCACTGACTGAAAAGCGACTTGTAATCAAATTACGTAAATACAAAACCTAACCTAATCATAATAGCCACAGCATCATTTAAATAGATGGCTTCCGTTTAATACTACAAATCGCTATTTACTCATATAACAATGGTTTACGACACTCAATTTTCCCTAAATATTGTTTCTTGACATTCAAAAAATGTATTTAAACAGTATGAACAAATTTGAAGTTGACTAAGTAATAGTAGAGAATTACTTAGGCCTAAGGATTTGTCCTAAAGTCCAATTTATTTAATAGCCTAGTCAAGCTATAATATTTATGTGATCATTGTTGTTGATTGATCTTGCATTTATATTCTATATATGATATCTTATCATATTCTGTTGTCATATGGGGCCACGAATCTTCAAAAACTCATTTTTTATTTAAACTCCAAAAAAAAGCCATCAGAGCCGTTTTTAGAAAGCCCTACAGATATTCTTGTAAGCCAATTTTTAAAGAATACAATATTTTAACTTTTCCGTCCATTTACATTTTTCAGTGTATCATGTTTGTACGTAAGCACCCTGAACTCTTTGCATCTGTCACTTCTTCTAACCGATATGGGCTTCGTGGTCGACTAAACATTTGTATTCCCCGACACAAGACAAGTTTTTTTGAAAATCATCTAAAATTAAATGCCACTAAACTCTATAACTCGCTTCCTGTACCTATCAAAGCAGAAAAGGACATAAACAAATTTGGCAGGGTTGTGAAGGGCATGTTGTTATCTCGTTGCTGTTACAGTGTGAGGGAGTTTTTAGATAAGTAATTAGATAGTAATTAGGATAGGAATATAATAGTAAAAATAATAGTGCTATAATTATTGTAAAAATGATGTAGACCAATTATTGTTTTGAAGTGGCTGTAATATAATCATTGTGATTAGTATTAGAATGATATTGTATGTGTTATACATGTAATTGGTGTGATGTTTATCTAACGTAATTTATTAATACACATGGATGACGCTATTATGCAATTTTATAATTGTTAAAAATAAAGCAATTTTGATTTGATTTGATTTTGATTTGATATAGTTTTGTTCTAAGCTGCCTTTCTTGCATTTTTCTTTGTTATGTATAAATATCTTTGTACTGTATGTTCATTTGTAAATCTATTCCAAATTGGCAGCTGCCGTTGAAATATTAAATAAATTCCATACAGACCTGTGGAACCATAGAATATGCATGATATAGCTCCAGGGTTAATTTAAAGGAACGAATAAAATCTAACATTTAAAATTAAAAACCACGGATAATGGTGCTGCAACACAATAAGCACTTTAGATTCTTAGTTATTAGAGGTAATAACTAAGAATCTAAAGTCAATTATCTGTTCAACCCTCCCAGTGTTCCATATACAATCCTTAGGTGCTAGGTTTATTTTAGTGATTGGGTAGAGTTTTACTTAAAAATTTACACAACATTTTTATTTATGATGGTTACTTATTATAGATAGTTTTTTTCATATATAACTGTAGAGTAATAGGAAATAATATTTATTGACATATCCTGATATACAAAAATTCAGGTCTACTTGGGACTGAAAAATTTCTACAAATAGTTTTTCAAAACGTTTGTAACCCCCATCACAGTACCAATTTCAAAATAACCAAATTGTAGCAAATTTAGTTTACTTGTAGAAAATAAATACGCTTTAGAATATTGTAAAAAAAAATTGCTATGTAATGAATACACATTACTGTCCTACTAATCACAAGTTAGCAAATACAATGGGCACCGACAATAGCTCAAACTCAGTCTGTAGATTGATAGTACAACACTTTTCATCCAGATTACTGTACAGTAGGAAAAATATAATGTTCTGCTTCAAATGGTATAATATATAGGCCTATAGTGATTTGTTAACAAATTTGCATCGTATACACATAAACCTAAGCAAATAACCCTTCTCAAACGAGATGGGTTGACGTTAAGGCAGATGCTAACCAATGAGACGGGTAGACCAGATGAGTCAAATGAGACGGGTAGACACTGAGATGGTTAAATATAGACTAAGCCTATCTAAATATTAAATATATTCATATTCCTAACTATGACGTTTATAAAATATCACCTGTTTAACATATAACGTTAGGCTAAATAGGACCCCTAATTTACAGTGTTGTTTTGATTTTATAGGCTACACCTAGATGGAAATCTGTTACTAGGTACAACAAACGTGATCAACAAACATTAATTTTGTTTCCAATAAAACATTTTTTAAGACAATAACATAAGTGAATGGGTTTTAATGACCCTTCAAGCAGAAAGACTAACGGTAAGAAGGGAACAAAAAGTAAGAACAAAACTTACTGGGTTGCCTCAACTATTAATGTATTAGCCTATATTCAAAAATTACTATGTAAGAAATATAAATGTCTTTAAAAATTTTTTTTCTAAATTGTAGCATGTAAATCATTAAGTTGGTAGTTAGCAGCCGGTAACTTACTACATTTTCAAATTAAAATAGTTTCTGGTTGGCCTAGACCTATATCGAATTGGTATTCGATTGTAAGGCCCAAATTGTTGAGCGACACTATCACACTGCATAAGATAGCTGCATTAACAATTTTGAATCTTAGGGAAGCCTAGTAAAATACAGACACGACTTGTAAAAGCCACATTAAATTTCCAGTTTACATCAATACGAATCTATATTCCGAAATATTTCTAATCTGGTATAGAAAATAAAAATTACTATCTACATTCAAATATTTATCTTATGGTAAAGACTAGAATCTCAAAGCCTTCTGTTGGGCACAGTTCTACAATTTATGTGTTCTAGGCTTACACCAAATTGGCAATATTTTGCCAATTTGGACATTGGCCAAAACCAAGTTGGACAAACTATTAATAGTAAGAGGGAGAAACAATCTTTGATAGATCTTCTAATGCTTATCCATTCAAGATAATACTAAATTAAAATAAAAGGCATAGGCCTATACCAAAAAGGATGCATAACCCAATGGTTTAGTTTATGCATAACCCAAGTTAATGTGATTGTGTAAAATTTACGTTTTAAAAACGTGTTAAATACATGTTAGCTAAAAAAAGGCTAACCTAATCATAGCATCAATAATTCCTTTGTGGCCTTGTATCTGGTTTTATACTCGGATTTGCTGGCCTAACTTAAATGACATGTTGTCCTTCCCAGTTCATGGAACTCGTACACACACATGACGGTTTGATGAAATAACACTAAATAACTATTTACTACACAACTCTATCACTAGATAATTATAAATATCACGTTTTTGGACAAAATAAACTTAGCAATCCACAATTCCAGCACATCTATTCAATCTTTTTATTCACATATTTGGTAAAAAACTATAAAATATCTTTACTTGCGGCTTGATATTTTTGACTATAAACAGCACCATAGAGGATTACCAATTAAAGCCTAAAACGCCATAGGTAAGAACGGGCAATACCACTTATTCCTCTTTGGGATAATTATATTTCCAACTCAAGTCAAATTCTTCAATAATTATTGTATTTTCTAGCGTACTAGTCAATATTTTTTAATGAAAAACTAATAATTCTTTACTATAGCATAAATATGTATTCTTTAAAATAAAATTAATATAGATATGATTTTTTTCAAAATGCCTTTGGAAAACATAACAAATAATCAAGGCTTAAATACTATATATAGTTATTTATAGATTTCGGTTTGAGGTTTGCCAAAAAATCATTGTCTGGATTTCAATGCACATTAAGACTGTAAAATTTCAATAATCTCCCATATTCTTCACAAATTTGAATTGTTTTCTTAAAAAGTAACTGTAAGAAAAAGAGAAAAAAGTATCATACAACCATAGACCTTCTATTATACCGGTATAATAGACGGTCTATGATACAACCATGGACCTTCTAAACTCAATTCATTTTTTTAGAAACAGTAATAAAAATTCATAGAATATAAAAAAGAAAAAAATTGGGTGTGCGTCGGACCACACGGTGGAAGTTATACTTCTTTGGCCATTCTCATACACCCACTCACGCACACAAACAGACAGGATATATAAATGATATATAAGACATTTTTCAATATTATTCAATATATTTATCTTCAATATATTATACGTGACTTCATTATTATATTATACACCTATATTATCATTATCAGTAATTTCTTCGATTAAATTTCTTCGATTAACAATCGATTAATCGATAGTTCTTAAAAATTTGTTCTTACTTTTCAGCGTGACGCGGTTTCTCGACCAACATCCCATCCCAAAGTATCTAACGGGCGCAAAGAAGTATAACTTCAATAATTGAATATTTCACATAAAAGTTATAATCTTAATAATTTAAGGTGAAGCCATGGTAAAGACACAATTTTTTTTCAAAATGCCTACAAACAAACAAAATGGAAACACATAACATAAATTGGTCGGTAGCGTAGTTGGTTTAATCCCAGCTTCATAAGTTAAAGGTTCTCAGATCGATCCCAATCAGAGTCAATACATTTTGAGAAGGATCAGCTGATAACCACCGGCTGTTCATTTGTCATTAGGCTATTAATTAATGACACTTTCTAAGGAATAGTCGGCCTTAGTTAGTTTGTAACAATGACTACATTCGCTCATCTACACTCATCACACTCATTCGAAATCCATATTCGCCCATATCTTGACGATCGGCGTCTTATGAATAAATAAAAAATAAATAAATAATTGCTCTATATATATATATATATATATATATATATATATATATATATATATATATATATATATAGTTATTTATAGATTGCAGTTTAAGGTTTTGTCAAATATTCATTGTTAGACTCGTTTCAATGTACATTAAGTATTAAGACTGTAAAATTTTAATTATATTCCATATTCTTCAAAAATTAGAATCGTGTTCATAAAAAGTAACTCTGTAACAAGACAAAAAAAGAAAAAGATGTTCCATATACCGGTACCTCAAATTATACATTTAGAAACAGTAATCATAGAGGATGAATGATTGAGTATTTCACCTAAATGTAATAATCTAGATAATATAAAGCGTAAGTTGTGGTAAAAACTATTGTTTTTGTGTTTTAGACTTAGTAGGCCATATTACCGAGTTTAAATAATATTTGGAAATAAAATTATTAAATAGTTTTACGCAATGTAAACTACATTAAAACAAACTTTCATTTCGTAAAAACGAAATAAATATAATATTTTTTTTAAAACGTTGCTTGGATTTAAAGTTATCATTTTTTTAATACAAAGCAAGAACACTTTTCATAAGCAGCTACAGTTACATGCTGCTAAACAGTCCAACCATAGCATAATCACAGTCTAATATGTATAATCGCAAAGCTTGCTCTTGAGATAAAAATGCCAACTGGCTGACTCTAGTGATGCTAGTGGTAGTAAAGCTGATAAGTAAGTAAGAATGCTACGACAACTCTCTGCTAGATAGCATGACTGTATACTAATGTTGCAATATCAGGTGGCGCAGTGCTGTAACCCAGTTACTTGGGGACAAAGTGTTTGGGAGATTGTAGGCGATAGGTTGGATGCTCGGTCCTCTTAATACCGACATGGCATCCGCTTAGTGGTTGCTATCGGCGTGAACACTACTAGAGATGTCTGGGGTGTCCAGGTTAGGTGGTAGTCATTGTGCGGATGTTGTGTGGGGGAGATAACTGAGTATCAGGCTTGTCAATTAGCTGAAAATCAGACCAGCACTACGTCGTTCGGATTCCACGTAAAGCTGTAGGTCCCTTAGTTGCCCTAGCAGTTGGGGTATTAATAAATTGCCCTTTCTGAGAAAAATTTGAACTCAGATAGTAACCAGACTACACTCATCCACACTCATCCCACACTCATATAAGCATTCATATTCGCCTTAAAATACCAACAACGTTGTGTCGGCGTCTCATATATAAGAATATCATATATTTTTTATAATTGTGTGTAAATATACAAATCTAATCCTTTATTTGCTTATCACGCCATTTGGCTGCTTCACCACTGCTAGGATCGCCAAGTTGGCAAGTCAAGTCTAACGACTGAGCTTTGCTGATCTCAGACGTTTTTGTACTTGCCAACCGTGCGATGCAATCACTCCAAGCGGTGGTAAAGCCAGCTGGTGCGATAATCAACTGCTGTAGCACAATGTTGTTTATGTAAATAGTAGTGCAAGTGTTTATTTATTTATTACTTCCAACAGCAAAGCCATAATACATATCATAATTAACCAAAGTTCAAGTTCCTGAAAATATAATAATAATGAGTACTATAACGTTGAGTGATAATGTTTAGCAAATAATTCAATAATAATATATAATATAACAAATCAGTAACAAGAATATATATATATATATATATATATATATATATATATATATAAATACTAACTTATTTGTAAAACTGTGAACAAGTTAAGTAACAGCTCTTGAATAAACTGAACAAGTGCATACGATATAAAATTGATTGCAGAAAATAACAACAAAGTGAGTAACCAGAAAAGTATAATTAACGAGTACAGAATTTGAGAAAAACAATAACAGCAATATATGATTTAACTAAATTTTACAATAACAAAACAATAAAATATGAACTATAACAAATAACAATAAGGAATACAATTTTTGAAGTTATACTTCTTTGCGCCCGTTAGACACTTTGGGATGGGATGTTGGTCGAGAAACCGCGTCACGCTGAAAAGTAAGAACAAATTTTTAAGAACTATCGATTAATCGATTGTTAATCGAAGAAATTTAATCGAAGAAATTACTGATAATGATAATGATAAAAAAGGTTAGTTGCAAAGATTTTTATGCGCATCGTATCATGATTAGAGATCAGCAGACAAACCACCTTTTGCAGTGTCGACAGCTCTTCCAACAATTTATTGTTGATATGTACGCCAAAGTTGAAAGCGAATGACTGAACTACATTCGTTTTAACCAGTATAATATAATAATGAAGTCACGTATAATATATTGAAGATAAATATATTGAATAATATTGAAAAATGTCTTATATATCATTTATGTTATATTATCTGTTTGTGTGCGTGAGTGGGTGTATGAGAATGGCCAAAGAAGTATAACTTCCACCGTGTGGTCCGACGCACACCCAATTTGTTTTAATACATGACTATATGCAAAATAACAAAAGCATGTGCTGGGAGATACTAACCGCAGTCCCAAATCACTAAATGGTCAGCTGACTTCTAAAAAAATGCCTCTTGAAGATAAATCCACTGCTGTTAAAAAGGTCTAATAACTCCAGAATGAGGTTTCCATGCCTCTGGATTCTCAGAATGGGACTGTTTAGCAAGTAGTTGGAGGAAACAGCCACTCTGGCAAAGAGGTCTCGAGATCTAGTGCCCGATGGAGTCCTGAAATGTTATAAAACATATAAAGCATAAGCATGCTTTCTACCCAATTGTATTGCTACGTAAGTGAACTGCCATAACACAGAAGGCTAAAATATAATAACATACAGTAGCGAAGCAAAGCAGTTTTACTTGCCAACCATGTGATGTGGCAAGCGAATGGAACCTTTAGCGATCAAAGGTTCCAAGCGGTGGTAAAGCAACCAGCTGGCAAGGAAGCAGCTGAAGCACATGAGACTTTTGTTTATGTCAACATTTTTCTAATTTATTTTTACTCTACAATTATTATGTTGAAACAGTTTTTCCATCTCAAAACGTATGAAATTTTGTTTTTCATTAAACTGTTATCTGTCTAAGAAAGAGACCAAATATTTAACGAATACGTTCTACTATACTACATTTACATTCCTGGAAGTATAAGGTATAGGGGGTATCAACAAAATTACATAATCCCTAATATAGCCAAATCTATATTTATAAAAGAGGATGTTTATATATATATATATATATATATATATATATATATATATATATATATATATATCAAATATAGTGCGATACGGTAATTTCACGCCGACATTCAAAGTGCAAGGACAAGTATACCATCAAATAGGTTCTCTTCTTCCAGTACATGAAGAAGATCCGGTGTTTTTGCAAATTTATTTCATTGACAATATAGAGGAAGAACTTGATCGCCAATGCGCCTTTAGTTTAGCCCTAAACAGGGAAATAGTCGCTGAAATACGTGCTTTACTTCATGAGCATAACCGGTTGGTCCGAGATTTTAAATCTGCATTTGAAAACCCAAGTACAGACGACTTCAAGGTTATTATCAGGGCAGACAAAACACCAACAAATGAACATACAAGAAGATTTAATGCTCAAATGGCCCTTGAGGTAGCAGCTGTGGTTATTGGAACAGAAATTACTCGACGAGATATTGTTATCAGCAAGCGAGATGGAACCAAACATCGAGTTTCTGAAACACACCGATCTTATGATGCTCTTCAATATCCCATCATGTTTCCACGAGGAGAAGATGGATATCACCTCGAACTTTATCAAATAAATCCTGGAACAGTAAATGCGACTTCAAAAAAGGTTAGTTGCAAAGATTTGTATGCGCATCGTATCATGATTAGAGATCAGCAGACAAACCACCTTTTGCAGTGTCGACAGCTCTTCCAACAATTTATTGTTGATATGTACGCCAAAGTTGAAAGCGAATGACTGAACTACATTCGTTTTAACCAGTCAAAGCTGCGAGTCGAACAGTATATACATCTAAGGGATGCAGTTGCAAATGACAGAGCAGCTGCTGATGTTGGTCAGAAAGTTATTTTGCCAGCATCTTACACTGGAAGTCCAAGGCATATGCATGAGTATGCACAAGATGCTTTAACGTATGTTCGGAAGTATGGACGCCCTGATCTTTTTATCACATTTACATGTAATCCGTCCTGGACTGATATAACCGAATTACTCATACAGGGCCAGCAACCATGTCATCGGCACGACATAACGGCAAGGGTCTTCAAGCAAAAGTTGATTCGTTTCATGGACATAATCACCAAAAACGATATATATGGTCAGACTCGATGCTGGATGTACTCCGTAGAGTGGCAGAAAAGAGGCCTGCCTCATGCACATATTTTGATATGGTTAGTTGATAAGATTGCCCCAACACAGATTGATGACACAATAAGTGCCGAACTTCTTCATTCAGTGAAAGATCCAGAGTTATTTGCGATTGTGAAGAAAAATATGATCCATGGACCATGTGGGGTTCATAACCCAAATTCACCGCGCATGAAAGATGGAAAATGTACGAAGAATTATCCACGTGCCATGATAAGAGAGACACAGACCGGTGGAGATGGTTATCCGCAATACAGACGGAGATGTCCAGAAGATGGTGGGTACACAGCAACCATTAGTGTTAATGGCATAGACTTCGAAATTGATAATAGGTGGATAGTGCCATACTCTCCCATGCTTTTAAAATCTTTCAATGCTCACATCAACGTAGAATACTGCAATTCGGTTAAATCGATCAAATACATATGCAAATATGTCAATAAAGGAAGTGACGTGGCAGTTTTTGGACTTGAAAATCCTAATGCCCCCGTAGATGAAATTGAACAATTTCAAATAGGGCGGTATATTAGCAGTAATGAAGCTGTGTGGCGAATTCTTGGTTTCGACATCCATGAGCGCTTTCCTGCCGTCATGCATCTCAGCGTACATTTGGAAAACGGCCAACGAGTGTATCTCACGGAAGAGAATGCTGCCCAGAGAGCTTTAGAACCACAAAACACTACTTTGACCGCATTTTTCAAGCTGTGTTAAGCTGACACCTTTGCGAAAACCTTACTGTATCCTGAGGTTTCGCACTACTATACTTAGAATACCAGTACTAAAATGTTTCACAAAAGAAAACGAGGTGTCCGTCATCATGCAGTGGATGGCATATTTTCAACTGACACTTTGGGACGAGTTTACACAGTGCATCCAAGTAACAGTGAGTGCTACTACCTACGAATGTTGCTCCATGTAGTAAAAGGGCCAACTTCCTTTCAAGACCTGAAAACGGTTGAAGGACAAGTTTGTCAGACATTTAGAGAAGCGTGTTCCAATCTTGGTTTGCTAGAAAATGATTCCCATTAGGACAACACACTTGCTGAGGCATCTGAAACACGTAATGCCCAGCAGATACGGACTCTCTTTGCCATAATCTTAACAGCTTGCGCTCCTTCAAATCCACAGCATCTTTGGGAAAAGCATAAAGAGAGTATGAGCGAGGACATCCTCCTCCGATTACGCAGAATTAATCCTGGCTTAGAAGTGCAGTATTCAGAAGATGTTTTCAATGAAGCGCTTATTTCACTTGAGGATGTATGTATTTCCATAAACAACAAAATGCTCAATGAAATCGGGCTGCGTTCACCGGAAAGAAACAGAAATGGCGTTCCTGATAAAGAGTTGTTACAGGAAACACAGTACAACATAACTGAACTAAAAGTGTACGTTGAAACCCAAGAAAAAATACTAACTGACGATCAAAAGCTCGCATACGACACAGTCATGCACTATGTTCGAGAGGGGAATGGTGGCCTTCTTTTCATTGACGCTCCAGGTGGCACAGGAAAAACGTTTTTGTTGAATTTGTTACTGGCAAAAATTAGGGTGAACAAAAATATTGCTCTGGCTGTGGCTTCATCTGGAATTGCAGCCACTTTGCTTGATGGAGGACGCACGACACACTCGGGTTTTAAATTACCATTGAATTTAAATCAAACCGCAAATTATCAATGCAATATCAGCAAAACGTCTGGAATTGCAACTTTGCTCCAAACATGCCAGCTTATTATATGGGATGAGTGCACCATGGCCCATAAAAAAGCGCTAGAGGCACTTGACCACACTCTTAAAGATTTTAGAAACAATAAAAGGCTAATGGGTGGAGCATTAATACTGCTCGCCGGTGATTTCCGGCAGACTTTGCCAGTTATACCAAGGTCAACGCCAGCAGATGAGCTGAACGCATGCCTTAAGAATTCCTCCTTATGGAGACATGTAAAAAAATTAACACTGTCAACTAATATGCGGGTGCATTTACTACAGGATAATTCCGCAGAGCACTTTGCTAAGCAACTTTTGGATATGGGAGACGGGAAACTTCCACTTGATCCCCTAACAAAAGAAATAGATTTCCCAACAAACTTTTGCCAGATGCAATCATCACTCGAGGATCTAGAGAAAAACATTTTCCCGGACGTTGCTATTAATTTAAGAGATCACAATTGGCTTTGTGAGAGAGCAATCTTAGCTCCAAAAAATGATGATGTGAATCGTATCAATATAAAGATACAATCAAAAATTCCCGGTGTTGCGACGGAATACAAATCAATTTACACAATTGTCGAAGAGATCAATTTACACAATCAATAAACTATCCAACAGAATTTCTAGATTCATTAGAGCCTCCTGGAATGCCACCGCATACATTGAATTTGAAAGTCGGTTCACCAATATTGCTTCTTCAAAATTTGAACTCCCCAAAACTGTGCAACAGGACTTGACTTACTGTAAAAAAACTAATGCCCAATTTGATTGAAGCAAAAATATTGAACGGAAAATGCAGAGGAGAATATGTGCTGATACCAAGGATTCCGATGTTTTCAACTGATTTGCCATTCAATTTTAAACGGCTACAATTTCCTGTGCGACTTGCTTTCGCAATAACTATTAATAAGTCTCAAGGACAGTCATTGCGCGTTGCCGCAATAAATTTAAGTAATCCATGTTTTTCACATGGACAGCTCTACGTCGCTTGCTCGAGAGTAGGCTCACCAAAAAACCTTTACATTTATACACAAAATAAGAAGACCAAAAATACTGTTTACCCTCTTGCACTCATTTAATAAATAATGGTTTTTTTTTCTATAATTCTTTTTATTGCTTTATTTTGGTATGTCAATGAAAAATGAAAGGCGAGACAACGTCCGCCGGGTTCAGCTAGTATATATATACATATGTTTGAAGTTTATGCGCTGCCAAACCATCCAACCAATCGCCATGAAACTTTAGGATGTTGTCCTGTATACTCCCGAGATGATTTCTGTGAGATGTAGATCCGTCCACAGGGTCCCGCCCCACGGGCTCCTAAAGATCCCATGTTATTCAAATGGAGAATCTGAATTGTTTACAAAAAACATATGACTGTGTGGTTTAATGTAGTTTCACATACCAAAAGCAGATTGAAGTTCTCACAACAACAGAACTGTATATGTTTTGACTTATTGTAGTTCTACATTTCACCTTGAGAGTGTAGCACACACTACTTTTACTTGATCAGGTGATCTGTATTTGGTGTTAACCTTTTTTCCTCGGTAATTAAAACATGTGGTGAAACGTGAAAATAAAAAATAAATAATTCATGTTTTTCACATGGACAGGTCTACGTCGTTTGCTCGAGAGTAGGCTCACCAAAAAACCTTTACATTTATACACCAAATAAGAAGACCAAAAATATTGTTTACCCTCTTGCACTCATTTAATAAATAATGGTTTTTTTCTATAATTCTGTTTATTGCTTTATTTTGGTATGTCAATGAAAAATGAAAGGCGAGACAACGTCCGCCGGATTCAGCTAGTTAAATTTATAAATAAACTGTTACAGTTTGATGAAACTGTATTTTCTTCCAAATGTATTTTGAAGAAAACCAAACTGTTACCGTAGGAATTCAAGTAATGGGCTGTCAAGTATAACAATGCTGTCAAGTAATGAAATCAGTAGTGATTCCCAAAGTTTATCTATATATAAAAAAACCAAATATCACTCACTCACTCACTCACTGATCAAAAACACCACCGAACGGATTTCGACGAAATTTTAAAGGAAGTTGGCTTTAGTATCGAGGGGACCCACTAAGAAAGGATTTTTTCGAAATTCCATTCATAAGGGGTACAAACAGACAAGCGGATCGCTGTACTGGTCAGAGCGGTATGTCAGAGAACATTTCTGCGTTCTGTTCTTACATTCTTATGTATGAGACGTTGACACAACGTTGTTGGTATTTTAAGGCGAATATGAATGATTGTATGAGTGTAGTCTGGTTACTAACTGAGTTCAACTGTTCCTCAGAAAGGGCAATTTATTAATAGCCCAACAGCCAGGGCAACTAAGGAACCTACAGCTTTACGTGGAATCCGAACCACGTAGTGCTGGTCTGATTTTCAGCTAATTGACAAGACTGATACTCAGTTATCTCCCCCACACAACATCCGTACAATGATTACCACCCAACATGGACATCCCAGACATCTCTAGTAGTGTCCACACTGATAGCAACCATTGAACGGACGCCATGTCGGTATTAAGAGGACCGAGCATCCAACCTATTGCCTACAATCTCCCAAACACTTTGTCCCCAAGTAGCTGGGTTACAGCACTGCGCCACCAGTGTCGACATACCCAGTGGTGGGGGTAAGATTAGGTTTGCCGCGATGCGATCTTCATTAGGAACGGCTCCTCGCTCGAGGGGAGCCAAACCATTCCGAAGATGTACGATATGCAGTTAACATCTAAGTTAAAATTAGAACAACCAGAAAATTGAAGGAACGAAATACAGTATACAAATAAAACTGAAGGATTACTCTACGACATACCAATATTTGCAATACATAGTATTTTATATTATTAATAATTAATTTATAAATCTCATTATTTAACACAATTTTCATTTTATCAAAAATTAAGCTTATCAAATAAAATCAAATGTCGTTATTCCCATTTATGATACAAATCAATACATGTTATTAATTTGATTGTATAGGCATAATTAAAAATAAATCTAGGGTACATAAAACATAGGTACTAGAAAAAACAAATCGTGAGACTTAACAAGCTATAATACAAACTCCATAGACAATACTGTACAATTTTACAAAGACCTAATTATTATAAGTAATAGGCAGGGTCGTATTTCCAATAAGGCTGAGTAGGCCGCGGCCTAGGGTGGCAAATATCCAGGGGCGGCAAATATCCATGTAACATTGGTATAAAAATATATTTATAAATGTAAAATGTCAATATAAAAACCCGAAAATGTAAACATCAATACTATGATAAGCTGCAAAACACCATAGCAATCACTCGCTACTGGGGTTATTATAAATATATATTTCATTTATTAAACCTAATGCAGTGTCGGCGTGTGGTTTATCAACCATACTACAGTATTTGTATTATCAAACTGGGAGAACGGCCAAACGCCATTTAGCTACCTGGAGTCCAGCCGCACTCCCAGTTTGATAATACTGGTATACCAGCGGGTCCTCAATCTGAGATCACTGGTTGGTTGGCGGCTGGGCATGTGTATGGTCAATCATTGATTTAAAATCAAGAAGCATTTCTTTCAATAGGATATATTCAAGGCTTTTGGGACAACTTGATGACGAAACCATTTACTGGCGCAATATTTTAACCCGAGTAGTTGCTGCCATTTGGGCTCTTACTTCAAGAAGTCTGCCTCTTAGGGGGGACAATAGTATAATAGGTTCTCAAAGGAATGGAAACTATTTGATGGTTTTGGAATTAATCACTGAATTTGATCCTTTCTTGGCAAAACATATTTCAAGGCATGAAATCCTGGCTCCGGTCACACAAATTACTTATCATCTACTATATGTGATGAAATGGCTGTGAGAGTGAAGAATAAAATATGTGAGGAGTTAAAACAAGCCAAGTATTTTAGCATTGTAATTGACACCTGATGTATCTCACATTGACCAGCTAACACTTATTTTCAGATATATTCTAACTGATGGTTCTCCATGTGAACGAGTTTTCACATTTATCCCCTCCTTTGGATACAAAGCAGAACAAATGTTCAATGCTGTACTAACAGAATTGAATAGTTTTAATATAAATATCAGTGATTGTCGAGGGTAGTCTTACGACAATTCCTCGAATATGGCTGGACTCTATAATGGCTTGCAAGCTAAGATAAAGGACCTTGCCCATTTGGGCAATGTTTGTACCATGTGCAGCTCATTCATTAAATTTAGTTGGGACATAGGCGGCAATCTTGTAGTGAAGCTTGTAATTTTGTTATGATCCTTCAAGAGCTATATGTTTTTTTTACAAGCTCGACAAAAAGATGGAAACGTTTGATAGTCAAGATTGATAAAGGAAAAACACTAAAAAAGCTATCAACTACTCGGTGGTGGGCCAGGGACGATGCTTGCCAAGGCTTTAGAGAGTCATGGAATGAAATTTTATCCGTTTTAACTTAAATAGAAAATGACTCCACGGAAAAATCCACCACACGATGTGAAGCTGTAGGAATTCTTAAAAAGTTGAACAGATTTGAGACAGCCTTTATGGTTTGCTTTTGGAGCACAATTTTATACTACCTTAATAAAGTATCTAAAAAAATACAGTCTCAGACAATAGATGTTCTAACTGTTACAGAGCTGTATGCGTCTCTAGCAGAATATTTCTCTTCTCAAAGAAATGATTTTGATTATTATGAATCACTTGCTCTTAACATTTTGAAAACAAAATTTATGAAAAAGACTGTAAAAGGATTCTCAAAAGAAACAAAAATATGATGACGGAGGAACTGAGGATCTTGAACTTGATGGCAGAGAATATTTTAAAATCAATACTTTTTTAGTTAAAATTGATCAGTTCATAGTTGAATTTAAAAGAAGGTATAAGTCATTCAATGAGTACCAACATAAATTTGATGTCTTGACACAAATTGTAAAATCTCCAGGAAAAGTAGAAGAAAGTATTTTGAGGTCGAAAGCTCAAAATCTCATAGAAACTTACCGAAATGATCTTGGAGATGACTTCATCGATGAGTGCTGCCATTTTCAAGCATACTGTGCAGTATCTGGTGTGAAGTTTGAAGATACCTCGTTGATAGACAATTTCAACTTACCTCAGGAATTTGTCTTTCGATTCCAGCTACAAACTGCTCTGGTGAAAGAAGCTTTTCTTGTTTAAAGAGAGTGAAAAACTATTTGAGATCAACCATTAATGAAGATAAATTGAACGCATTGTCTATTTTGTGTATAGAATCTGAAATTGCTGCAAAGATAGATTACAGCACAGTGATAGAAGATTTTGCTCAGTATTCTAGTTATTATGTATAGTTCTAGTTATTCAGTAAACTACTAAGTATTTTAGATGGAGACTGAAGAAATAATGAAGGACTTATTTCCTACTACTATTCATTAGATACTAAATGTCATGTAAAAAAAGAATTGTAAAAAATACAATTACACAGCAATTTTTATAGTTTGTTATACATTTTTAATTAATCCTTTTTATAAGAAGTTGAGTATTTTAGAATAATATAGACAATAAATCATATTATATACTTATTTCAAATAATTCAAATGTTGTAATAATAAAAAATAAGTAAATTGTTCCTATGGAAGTTCGATAAAAGAGAAAATATAAACTTTACCGCTAATAGGTCTACAATAAAAATTGCGATGCATGTGTAAAGAAAATAATTAAAAAATAGTAGTTCTAATGATTCATTTTTTAAATAAACTTATATTTTTGCTTGAAAATATATTCAAATACGGTTCCTATTCTACGTGTCTCATATTACCAAAATTGTACGTAGGAGACAGACGTAATGCGTTATTAGGGGGAGGGGGGTGGCGGAACCCGGTCGGCCTAAGGGTGTCATGAAGCTAAATGTGGCCCTGGCAATTTTAATCCACTAAACATGACTTAATTTTAATCCACCAATACTTAAATTATTACTTAAAACAACTAAGTAATCACATAAATCATAAATATAAGCAAATGACTTTGGGAAATATATAGAAGTACTACTTTATTAATCAAATTTGTAATCAAAGTATTTATCAAGGTTGTACAAATTCATTACAGTATTTAAAAATTGTTTTATTTTTTCTGCAAGATCACAATTGCAGAGGTTTTTTTTAAGAAACTAGCAGCTTATTAAATATTTTTACAGCATTACAGTGAAAACCTCTCAATATTTTATAATAACAGCAGTAGAATTGATAGTCTTGTTTGTATTCCTAGTGTTGTAGCTATAGAGTTAATGATTTAGTTGAAAAGTACTTTCATTTTTTTCATAAACAATAAGCTTTTAAAAATATAGATAGATGGAAGAGACAAACATGATATTAGATTTAATAAAGAGATGTTTGCAATGATTATTTATGTGGACGACACGACACTTGTAGGATCAAATGTTGACTAATATTGTACACTTTTTACTGATTTGAATAATTCTCTTCAACAAGCTAAAATTAGGTATGCAGCTAATAAGATTAACTAGAAAACTTGTGCTGCTACGCAGAATTATTTGCCAGTCCAATGCATAAGTATAGGATAATAAGTTGAGTATGACCTGAGTTGAACATTTTTATTGATATTTACAAAGTAAGAATTGTTTTATAAAACCTCTCTCCAGAAAACATTAGCTGTTCTTCGGCTTGAGTAAGGTCAGACTTGAGTGAAATCCAATGCCTGATGCCTTACTGAGCACTAATATACCTTTCATTAAAAATATTTTAAGCAAATCGGCCGGGTAGAATGTCTCAACGAACTCAGTATAGATTTTGCCAATTATTTTAATATATAGATTACAATAATTTACTAGTCATAGTTTGCTATTTTTAACAAAACTGAAAACAGATTTGTACTATTTATAATGAACTTACCCTAGATAAACAATCTTTTTTTAATCCTTTTAAACTCTTAGGAGTTACTTTAGGCACTAAGCTTAGTTGGGATCTCCGTGTGGAAAATGTTTGTACAATACTGTCTAGAGTATCGTTCTTACTACGTAAATAGGTACTTTGCTAAATATTGATGAACTGATAAATGCTTATTTTAGTCTTTTTAGTATTCATCTTTCTTATGGTGCTCGCCTTTGGGGTAGCTTAAGTTCTTTTAAAAAAGCCTTTACGTGATAAAAGAAAGCAATCGGAATTTTGACTGGCCTTCCACCTATTTTATCATATAGAGATAGTTTTAAGAGATTTAAAACTATGACACTTGCTAGTATCTTCATCTATCAGAATTGCTGGCGTGGTGGCTCAGTAGCTAAGGCTTCAGACCACGGAGGGCATTTTCCAAGGTTCAAATCCCCACTGAGCCAACGGTTGGTATTTCATACGTTGAATAAAGTTCACACACAGGCCAGCAGGCCCCAGTGAACTGGCGAGTGAAGTTTAAAATAAAAATGAATTCATGTTAAAGAAAATGTTACATGTTATCTGCTCAAAGTTCAATTCATGATTATAATAAGAGGCTTAGGAAAAATCTTGCTATGCCAAGTCATTTAAGAGAGCTTCCTTTGAATATATTTTAAACAACTGTGTCTGATTTGCTTAGGTCTTATGCTTTAGTCTGATTTTTACTGTAGCTGCAATAATAAGCTTCACGAAACGTTTGTTTTGACAAATATTTGTAAATCTATATATTTATAGGCTAGGCAGTTATCAAGGTATATCTATATTTATACTGCTGCTTTTCTCTTGACTAGATGACAAAGTTTAAGTTTATTGTCCCCAAGCAGTGCTGTAACCCAGCTACATGGGGACAAAGTGTTTTGGAGATTGAAGGCGATAGGTTGGATGCTCGGTCCTCTTAATACCGACATGGCGTCCGTTCAATGGTTGCTATCAGTGTGGACACTACTAGAGAAGTCACAATAAATATTTAATGGCAAATAAAGAATCTTGAATTTTGATCCCTATGTGGACATTTAAATATTTATCTCACAGCTTGCTTTAGGGCTGAGAATAAAATATTACTGTAACTACTATTGGCCCTTATAACAGGCCTGATGTAAAGTAGGAATGTAGATACCCATAGTTTAGACAACACAATAGAGTTTATTCATCATCATATAAAAACAATGTAAACATAAACTTTGTCAATACATTAAAAATACAATTAATTATTAATAGAAAATGTATAAGAAATAATTTATATACGATAATATATAAACAACAGTACCATAGTAAAAATTAAATATTGTACAAGTTAGTTAACATATAAAGCAAGGCAGTAATAACAATAGAAACAATTAACAAAAATAAACTTTGATGTCATAAAAAATACAAAGAATACATTGAAATTGTTAAAAAGTTAATACTAAATAAAATGTAAGTCTAAAAATAAAATGTACTGTAATAAGATTACATTTTCATATATATAAATGACTTACAGAATACAATATTACCTAACTACAATATATGGACTATTATAACAATAAATAACATCAACAGAATCATAATCACATAATTAATTAATTACAACAGACTATGGTGTGCAACAAACTATTATAATAATGGGAGGCGGAGAGGAGAAGTTACCCCTCAATACCCCACCACTGATCGCAGATGTGGTCCCATACCGCCGTGACCCATACGCTTGTGTACAAACAGCCCCTCAAAATCTCCTTTTTTTCATAAGATTAACATTGGGTTGATTTTAGTAAACTAATAACAGATGTTTTGTAAATAATTAAACGTGTTTATTTTATATTTGATATTACCCTATTTATGCATTACAATTTTAATCTTCAGCTGTTAAAAAAAAACACAAATGAAATAAACACGTTTGAAATATGCTATATAATACCACAGTATTACTGTGGTAATATCCTTTACTAATAAATAGGTAGCACCGCAAGTAGTGTGAGTGAAATACTGCTAATAATATAATATTGTAATTTTACGTTATACAGATAATCTACTATTATTTGCAGTCAAAGTCACATGCTGAGGCCGAAGACCGAGGTGTATCGAGAGCAGCGAGAGTCGGGGTTGGCAAGCGAAGCGTAGAGGGGTATCCCCTAGTTTGATCTAAATCTCGTCAATAAATTCAACCCAATCCCTAGTATATAACCCAGTATATATCGCCGGAGGATCTGGTAGTGGAGAAAGCCTAAAAACTTTATAAGCTCCTTAGATCTTTGATTCTAAACCCAGGGGGGATTATTTAAAAAGGAATTTTCACAACTAATTGGAATGGACAGTAATGAACAAATGAATTCATTGTTCATAGCATGAGGTAGAAAGAAAATGTGAACCGTGTTCCTTGTATGTGTGCAAACGTTTTGTGGTTAAGATAGTTCCATACGATGTTCATAGATGATACAAAACTAAACGGGGTGAAACTAATCATGAATTTAATATGACGCTGCATAACATGGTTGTGATATTATAAGAAATTGTTAAATTACTTTATTTTTTTACGTGTAAACTCGTAAGCTTATGGATCAGAACAACAAAAACATACATATCGGCCTTTAATCTGAGCATGCTGAAGTGGTAAAAGTGTTCTCGACACACATGCAAGAGCTTTCTAAATAACTCATCACAATTCTTTAGCTATGTAAATTACTAAAATTAAAAATTTTGTTTGTTCTAGATTAAAATAAGCTAATTACATTCCTATATTTTGTTTTGAGTTTGTTTAACCTTGAATATGTGTCAGCTATTGCTGAATCCATTATAAATCCTCAGTGTAACAAGTAGGGTAATGAAGGCATCGATATTGTATCTAAAAGAAATATTGTAAACTCTAGGTTTTTTGCAAGCTTATAAAAATCAATCCCGTCATAATTGTTGATATATTATGTTAGTAGCATGTTAAACAAATACTCAACAGAATATTGTCTAATATATTAGTATAAAATGTTTAAATTAAAGTGGTTTTGAACCTTTGTTTGATAAATGGCTAGGGCAGTCCAGTAAATAGATAGGCACAATGGTTTACTGTTACTTTTAAAACAAATCTGAACGCAGTTTTAATGTTTTAAATAGTCAAAAAACAAATTTATTACAGCTTCATAGTTAATAATGAAGTTACATTTGTGTTTTTCACTTATTTCAAGATTTTTACTTTATCTCCGTTTGGTGGATCTGTTTTAAAAATATATTATCCATATCCAAAGGATTAATTTGTTTAATGAACTATCATTGTTTTAACATAAATACGACAGCCAAAATCCTAGCAGGAAACTTCTTTATTAAGATGTTTCTCATAACGAGAAGCTAAGCTTTCAGCACAATATTTTACTAGCTCTGCTCATTTTTCATACAAATGAAAACTTTGGTTAGTTACTTTATTAGTAAAATTCATTTTGATATGAAACTAGCTGGTATCTGTGCTTCGGAATGGTGAATGTTTAAAAAATTAAATCTTAAAGATACAATAATGTTTAATTATATTTCATCAACAGTATTAAATATAAAGCAGATTCGCACTTTCCTATCATCTCTGGTGTGCACAACGATATATCTCAGTTGAAACTCTTAGCCCACAATCAAAATCGAGAGTTCCTTGGCAGTAGGCGTGGAAGCGGCCAGTGCATACCCATGGGTATGTGGTCAGAGTTTATTGCCCTTTGGAAGTCTTGCTGACCGTCATGAATTGATCTCAATAGCAGCTTTGAAGTCATGAATATAACGATTATATTCGTACACACGGTATATTCAATTGACCAACCAGCAAAGGTTTAACTCCTGGGAAGTTGCCGCATCGTATATTCTTCTCGTTGGTGTCATCTCCAATAAAGTATATTTGTAGGCACACGGGCTGCTGTTGAGAAGCTGGAATCAATCCTACGGTAAACCTGACCTTGAATCTTGAATGTCGGCATAAACTTAACCTTATTTATCATCCCAGCTCCAAAAGAAGTCATTTGAAAACAACCATTGTACTTCCGTATATCTTGAGGAAATGTTTGGAATCTCGGTGCTGACGAGCCAGCAGGCTACGCATAGGTTCAGGACAGAGACATAGCCAGGCCCCCCCTTCAGGTGCCAAGCATAAAACGGATGCTAGGCCTAATAGGCCTTCTGATTACTTCTTTAGAAAGTAGATATTTTGCTGAATTGATCATAATCAGATTATTGTATGGAACGTAGTCAATATGTATTAAATGTGTAACCTGTAAGGTGGCCGTTTCCCAAACCGCTAAGCCACTGCGGAAAGTCTATAACGCTTTAATAGTGAACCTTCTTACCAACGCAGGCTGGAAGTCCATTTCCGGTGCAATAAGGAGAGACGAGTAGGTCCAGGCGAATCGAAAGGCCGTCCTCTTGGGGCTGATCGTGGTCAGTGATAGTTTTACCAATGAATAATCACTGACCATATTCATTGACGTACAGTGGTATTGACCCATCCACCCACCCATACACATACATTGCTACTGACCCACGCACAGCAGTATTGACCCACCCACTCATCCATACACGTACAGTGCTACTGACCCCCAGGCACAGCAGTATTGATCTATAAAAATCTATAAAAATCTATAAGAAGCGAAAAGAGATAAGCAAATAGGTCAGACTTCCTTCCTGTAGCACACAAAAATAGCTTACTGTCAATACACAGTGCTGGTTTGCTTTCTCTCTCATTCTCATAGAAAGTTAAAAACACTGTCATTTTATCATTGGCTTTTCGCCTCTTGTAGATGTGCATTCATTGGTTTTACAGAGAAAGGATTCGTTCTTGCCTCTGTACTTACGCATGGCTCATAAATGTAAAGAGATTAAGATAAGTACGGTAATTTATTGACAGGAGTGCGTACAACACATATATTTATTAACCTCTTCATGCATGACGGCATCAACCATATACATCAAGTTTTAAAATGTCTATATTTTTTGTTTTAATTCAATTGAGACAAAAACTGCATAGTGGCATCACATGAGTTCAGGTGAGTTAGTTCGTGTTGTTTCCAATAGGTAACAGCACTGTTACCTTTTGGAAACATGTTTGCTAATGGCGATTTCATTTTACAGTACCTGCATTTTTGCTCCAGCTGTTTTTCACATTTTTTTATAGTTTCCAGCAACAATCAGGCAGCACCTACTCAGCTAAGAAAAACACTATCGTATTTCTCAACTGTTAAACCACAATGCTTTTCTCTTTTATTTGTTAGTACCACAAATAGTTTTTAAATTATATTAGTAAGTTCACCCGTCCCCAGGTGAGGCCCCTCTGGTCGGCCCTGTCCGCCTATACATAGTTCACTGAACTAATATGGCCCCTCTGAAATAACATAATGCTTTTTTGGAATTTATTAATGTAAAAAAATGTATTAAAGATGTCTTATTTCTCCAGGTGGAGTTGGGACTAAGAAGCCCGCTCTAACACTAAGGCTGGGCTGGGGACCAACGACTGAAAGATAAGAACAGGCTGCATGGAGGGACAGGATCACTCAGCCGATTACCAACCAGGCTGGACATTGCTTGGATACCATTAAAATGTGATAACGTCGGAACTCTCCGGTCAAGGCCACTGGTGAAATTTAAAATGTATACAATGAACAAAAATATGAAATGTTATGTTTCGTTAATAAGCTAATTTAATGATTTTATAATTATGTTGTAAAATAAAAATTCTTAGCACGTATATCAATTTTACTATGACAAAACGGACAAGCAAACTTAATTCAACCAAACAAATTAATGTTATTTGGCCACAATAATATTGCTTTGCCATACAATAAACACCATAAAATGGTACGCTGTACAACAATATAAAATATTATAGCAGTAATTTAATAAATCAAAACAGAAGATATTTATGGAGATGAGGTTTTTTTACAGTGTATAAAATAACGTTTTAATATTTCTCCTAGTGGCAGTTATTTTAACGATAAACAATCACATATTCTTCATCAATTTTTTCCAAACGTTCCGGCTGGTTATAATCTAGTGGAGACTCCTTCACCAGTCATTTACCTGCCGGTCACTGTATGAACGATTGATAGTATAAAGATACGAATTGTTGATCAGGAGGAAAGACTAGTGAATTTCAGAGGTGAACGTATCACTGTCCGTTTGCATTTGAGAAAAACAGTTTGAAATGGGCTATGTTTATTCGTGCCCATGCAGACCTCATCCTTATTTATTGCCTACGCCAGTTAAACATCGAATCAGTGTACAACCGACAGTCAGGCGGTTAACACAGGCTAACAAGTGCTTCTTACAATCACTCGGCTATCATGTGTTACTTTAGTATGGACGGGGTACTAGATACATTACAAGCTGTTCATTTTGACGATACCATTAGTCACATGGAGTGGCATTCTCATTTACCATATGCCTCCAACACATTGAATTATAATGATGAAATTAGAATTCCAATTCAGCAACAAGATATTTGCGTATTGCCTGCCTTAAGCTACATATATGTAGAGGGAAAACTTCTGAATGAGGTTGAAGATGCTGCCCCCGTAAATACTAAGTTCACTAACAATGCATTTGCCTTTTTGTTTGATGAAATTCGCTACGAGTTGAATACTGTGGAGATAGATCGTGTAAGAAATCTTGGAACCACAACTACGCTCAAGGGTTACGTGTCAATAAGCGATAATGAGCTGAAAAACATGGGCAATGCAGGTTGGATATCAGGCCCAAGTCAATTAGGCAAAGCTGACGAGACTTCTGTTATGGACAACAAAGGCAATTTCAATCTATGTGTTCCGCGTGCTAGACTGCTTGGATTTGCTGAGGATTACAAGAAAATAGTTGTGAACTCTCAACATGAACTGATTCTTATTCGATCTGCCAGCGAAAGAAATGCTGTTTTAATTACACCATCTAACAGTGTTACAACAGCTGAAAACATAAAGGTCAAACTGGATAAAATCAGCTGGCGTATACCATATGTCACGCTTAGTTACGTGCAATGTTTCGCCCTGCTAAAACATCTGGATCGAGGTGTGAGTGTGCCGGTTGCTTACCCCACGTGGGAGCTATATGAATATCTGGTGTTGCCAAAAACTACAAAACATTCATGGGCGGTAAAAACCTCATCACAATTAGGAAAACCTCGGTTATGTAATTGTTGCATTTCAAACGTAAGAACAATGTAAGTAAAAATAGTGCTCATTTTGATAACTGCAAAATCATGAAATTAAAACTTCATCTTAATTCAATCAGTTATCCGTATGATGATTTAAAGTTGAATTTTGGTCCAACCAATTTGCAGTGTTGTATGACATGTACGTTAGGTTTCAAGAGTCGTACTATAACGTGAGCCCACAGCAGCCTCTGTTTACGAGGAAAGAATTTGGGTAGTACGTACCAATTGTTGTAGTCAACTGTTCCAGGCAGAATGAATCAATTAAATCAGCCCCAGTGGACATACTCATCGATTTTGAAACAGACCCAGATTTTCCTGATAATACTTCAGCTTACTGTCTAATATTGCATGACAAATCTTTCTCGTACGATCTTGCTACTGGCCTTGTTCGTAAACACCTTACCCCCCACCTCCCCCCCATTCCCAACTACTGCTATAAATTGCAGCCTGTGGATGTGTTGTGCCACTGCGGTGGAGAAACTCTGCGCGTGTCAATATGGATGTCTGCAAAGCAGTGGTAGAGTTTAGTGCATTTTACAATGGCGATAGAGATGTTATTATCAAGGAGTTGTCCGTTATGGATGTGGATTCCAAATCTATGATGCACTGGGTGTTTAAGGCTCCTACGAGGATAGGTGATTGGTCATACGGCGTTGACCATTCCAAGGTACGCCGCAATAAATGGCTGTCTATGAATTATCACGGTCTGAATATGGACGAAGGTGTTACAGGATATGACACACTGGACGCCGCTTTGAACTACATGTGCTGTCACATTCAAGTTCTGTATGTTGCTACTACAGAAAAGGCGCAAGTGTTGGAACACGTTATACACTCTAGGCGAGCAATCATAAGTTTGGAACTACTTGGATGTCCCCCAAGTGGTGTTTTGCACAAATCTGACACACAGCAAAGGCAGCAGTGTCTTATTCATCAAATATATGCTCCAAGGTGTTACTGTACTTTGGAAAGTGTTATGGCGCTAGCAAAGTGGTGTAGTGACAATTTGCAGTCGATAGACCTACACAAGGCTGAGAACAGGTTAAAGACTTTTCGGGAATGGCGGTGCCACTCACCATCGCCTAAGGAATTGGCTGATCAAGGGTTTGTGCACTACGCGTTGGAAGGGGATACCACTCTTTGTGTGTATTGTGTGGTCCAACTATTTCGTTGGGAGAAGGGTGATAATTCAGCAAAGAATCATGAGTACAACTCCCCATCATGCAAGCTTATTTGATTTTTACACTTATGCAACGAGGGGACAAGAAGAGGGGTCTACAAAACAGGATAACTTGCAGTGTATGCCCAGACTTTAGGCACTCTACTACCACGTGTGAACACCAAACATCACCGCACAATTTTGAGGTTACTGATTCAGATCTACTGGAAGCCTGCCGTACATGATGGAAAGTCCACTTAAGATTAGAATCAACCTTCGTGTATCTTTTACCTCAAGGTGCAAGATTCGTCTCGTACCTCATGAAGACAGAAGCTCACCACGGATGCTGGCCAGGCTAGACAGGTTGAGGTTTCAGCACAGAATGGAAAAAATAAAACCCCAACTGGAAGCTGCACTTTATAGCAAAATTAAACATATTGAAATTTGTCCTTTGGATAGTAATGTTTACTGTAATAAATTTAATTAATAACTGGTTTTCTCTTCTTTAAGTACCCCTTTTTTTATTTTCTTAGGTAGACAAAAATGACAAGAAAAGGCTGTGTATTCAACTGTCTCAGTCGACCAACAAATAACCCAAGGCAGCGGCAAAACCTCGTATTTGTAAAAAACCCAAGGATCCTACTAAGTGAGCCAAACCATGTATAAAAAATCCCAGGAAATATACCCTACTTATTTATGTGTGTTATTTCCTCTGGTTTTATATTATGTTCTGCTAATACTATTATATCTGGATTTAATTTGTCTGCAGTGATTTCTAATCGCTCAATTCTTGATCCTAAATGCTGTTTATATTGGTGAAAGATATTAATGGAAAAATTTGTATTTTGTTCTATCTGATTGTTGGTTGTATCATGTTCACCAAGTTTAAAGAGGAAACAGATGGCTGTATCTCATGACTGCTTAGATTATTAAAATTACTTGGGGAATTGCTGTCTTCTCTTGTGTTAAATGATTCACTAAGTTTGGTTGCTTCTGCATAAGACAATTCACCAGGTATTATACAAGACGTTGAATTAGTTTGTTACCCTCCCTAGAGTTATATGCTAGGTTTGACATGTTAACTGTCTTTTTTGGGCTGTTCTTTTCTTTTTCTGAGTATTATTTACTGGACGGTCTTGATACTCAGAAAAAATGTCGTATTGTAGATTTCTAATAAATTCTTTATGTGACATTCTGTTTCTAAGTTGTCTGAAAGACCGCTCACTGTAAGTCATAATATCAACCAAAGAACCAGTGACCAGATGAAACTTCACTATATTTTTTGTGAAGAGCCTGAATCAAAATGTTCTCTTACACAGGCCATACGAGAGCAGATTAACCGTTTTATTTTCTTCTTTTTTTTAGTGGCCTTAACCCTTAAGTACCCGCGCGGGGTGTTCAAAACACCCCAGTGAGGTCAATTTTGTTTCTATTCAAAGTGGGAGTTGGCTAACCCACCCATCCTTTCAGTACCTTCAAACTACATGCTGACAGACATTCCAGACCGGTTTTCGTTAGTTTGTGTTGAGTTATTGATTCGTCACGTGCTGTCAAAGTAGTCTGGGGTGTCCCTGACACCCCGGGCGGTTACTAGTGTATTTGTTGGAGAACCAATAGGGGTGTTCTCAACACCCCACGCGGTAACTTGTGTATGTTTTCATAGTGAAAATTAACATTAGTGTTTCTTATACATGATATTAATTGTTGTTAAATAACTGTTTCAACTATTTATACGAGTTATTCTGTGTGATTTAAATAACTGTGAGCCGTAATGGATAATTTAGACAATCAAGCCGACTTAATTCGGCAGTACCTTATGGAGGAATATAGTGAGGGTAATTAGTAGTTATAATGATATTATCTCTGATTCTGACCATGACGAGGAAGATCATGTTAGTGAGTCAGATCATGATACATGCTCCATTCCTGATGACAGCGATGCCGATCCAGACTTTGTTCTTGGAAGTAATGATACCTCATTTATAGAGGACAGTGATACTGAAGAGGATATTAGTATTCAACCTCCAATCAAGAAGCAGAAGACTGGCGTCCAAGATTCAGTCAATACTAAAGATTCAGTCAATACTCAACCAAGGAACACGGTTGATGATGTTATTGAAGAAGTTGTAATGGAAGTATATGATCAGTCTCAAGAACAAATCAGACCAATCATATACTTTGTTGAAAAAGAGGTATTTTAAAATAATTTTTAAACTCAAAATTAATTGTTAAATTACATTTTTAACTATATATCCATTAGATATCCATCCTGTATTCACATTTTACTTTTTAAATAAATAAAATAGAAAAATAGTATGCGTATGTTTTGTGTCATCCAGGCAATTCTTATTTGTTACTGAATAAAAATAACTATATTCAGGATAGCGCTGTTTATGTACCAGATGAAAATATATTTCAAAACCAGATTGTAGAACAAAATTTAACTTATATTATATGATTTAAAACAAAAAACAGAAAGAAACAACATATTTATAAGTTGTTGTTGTGTAAAATGTAAAACTGATTCAATAAAAGAAAAAAAATGCAAACTTTTGCAATTTATTTTTTTAAATAGTGTAAATATTTTTATTTATCAAATTTTAACCATTCAAATGGTACACAACAAGTTAAAAGTTAATTATAAAAACTTAAATTTTTGAAAAGTGCAGTAAATAAAATTATAGGCTATATTTAGTATGGGGTGTTTGAAAATCCCACGCGGGACTTGACGTTACAAATAGCCACGCGGGTACTTAAGGGTTAATCAAGTCTTTGAAAGCTGCCTCATAATCAGGAATTTCAACTACATTATTATTATTGCTATTACTATTATTATAAAAACTATTATTATAAAATATTTAATTATGATACTATTCAAGCTGTCAAGAACACACATTGTAATTTATTGTAAAAAGGTGTATTGCCGTATAAACACATAAACAAATAAATCTAGACATCTTGAATACCTGGTTAGGATTATTTTGGTCCTCCATTTTCTCTTTCATAGAGTAAGAGAAAGTGTCCTTGTCTGTTGAGCTGTTATATATATATATATATATATATATATATATATATATATATATATATAGGCTCTTCAGATATGACCTGAACATTGAACAAACATTACCTTGGTTAATAAGACAGATCCAGAACATAAACTGATTTTAAGAAAATCACATGAAATGTATCATACTGTTAATGATAATATTTTAAATTATACAATGTTCAGGCCTATTGTATTTATTTATTTCATCATCCGTGATGCCCTTACATGCAAAACTTTGCCTAAGCAGAAAACAACATACATTTTGTGATTTAAAACAAAAAATGAAATTAACCTTTGCTTATCCTAAAGAAATTAATATATACAAAGCAAAATAGAAATTATATACACAATCAATGTATAAAGTAGTATTAAAAACATAAATAATTCAAAATAGGTAGGTCAAGTTGTCAGAGTTACAAAACTGTTCTTTTCTATTCATGGCTTAAATATTCTAAAACACTATAGTTACATTAGGTCACTAATCAGCGGGAAATGAGGTCACTACTCAGCGGGTCATGAGGTCACTACTCTGCGGGTCATGAGGTCACTAATCAACAGGTTCTGAGGTCACTACTTTATATATTTGCTACAGTAAACCCCTATCGACTCTACCCTCCATTTGATCACTTAATCCTAATGCCAGAATTAACTCCTGTTACATACTACTATCCACCCTCATATGTGTGGATGAGGGTGGATAGTACCCACCCACCCACCCATACACGCACAATGATAAAGACCCACCCGCCCACCCATACACGCACAGTGATAGTGACCCACCCGCCCACCCATACACGCACAGTGATAGGGACCCACCCGCCCACCCATACACGAACAGTGATATTGACCCACGCGCACTCCCATACACGTAAGTGGTGGTTTTGACCCACCCGCCTACCCATACACGTAAATGGTGGTTTTGACCCACCCGCCCACCCATACACGTAAGTGGTGGTATTTGAGCTATATATCCTAGCAGACAAATGCATTTCAAAAGATCTTATTCCACATATTTTTCTCGACATTAATTGACATTTTGTCAATTTTAACATATTTTTTTCTTTCTTTTCTCAGGCTGAAGATCAAATTCTGCTGAGGTATTGACCCACCCACCCATACACGTACAGTGGTACTGACCCATCCACCCACCCATACACGTACAGTAGTATTGATATGGGTGGGTGATACAGTGGTGATGACCCGCCCGTACGTACAGTGGTGATGATACTATTCAATTCATCACCACTGTACGTACGGTGGTGGTACGTACAGTGGTGATGTAAGAGAATCATACGCTCGATGTAGCTCACTGATTCTTATCAGTTGTCTTCCCTACTGTATAGCACAATGTCTCACTTTTCAAACACTAACCTAACCTAACCTAACCTAACCTAACCTAACCCATACACGTACAGTGGTACCGACCCACCCGCCCACACATATAGTACAATGGTACTGAACAGCCCGCCCACCCATACACGTACAGTGGTACCGATCCACCCGCCCACCCATATACGTACAGTAGCATTGACCCCTCCGCCCACTCATACACATACAATGGTATTGACCCACCCGCCCACACATTCACATACAATGACATTGACCCACCCTACCACCCATACATATACAATGGCATTAACCCACCCACCCACCCATACACATACAATGGCATTATACATTATACACTTTAATTATATTCTTTCGCTTATTAAAGTGACAAAATATAATAGTTCGCTTATTAACATATATATATATATATATATATATATATATATATATATATATATATATATATATAGACACAGGTACACGTACATTGGCATTGACTCACCCACCCGCCCATACACGTACAGTAGCATTGACCCACCCTCCCACCCATACACGTACAGTGGTATTGACCCACCATACAGATATATTGGCAATGACCCATCCGCCCAACCATACACATACAGTGGTATTGACCCACCCGCTCACCCATTCACACAGTAGTATTGACCCACCCGCCCACCCATACATTACTGTATGGGTACAGTAATGTATGGGTTATTATTGATACCAATACTACTGTACGTGTATGTGTAAGCAGGTGGGTCAGTACCACTGTACGTATATGGGTGGGTGGGTGGGTCAATATCACTGTACGTGTATGGGTGGGTGCGTGGGTCAATATCACTGTAAGTGTACGGGTGGGTAGGTAGGTTGTTATTGTTGTAAGTGACACAAGTGTAAATGACGACAAGCCACTCGTTTTTTTTAAAGGTTGTAGTTTGTACGTAGGATGATCGTGTAAACTCGTTATATTGGATATATAGGGAACCAATTATGTACATGTATATATATATATATATATATATATATATATATATATATATATATATATTACATATGTTTACACGGAAAACAGTGTGTTTAAGGAAAGTTATTGTTTCAAGTTACTAATTTAACTGCTAAAAAATAGAGTATTACCTTTTGTTGAAAAAAATCAATTGGCATAGTAAAAGTTGCATTAGATGGCAATATCAACTTCTCTTTATAGGGATATTAGGCCTAAACTGTTACTATTATGGTCTGTTGTCGGTAATGTTAGGTTATCTTCCACCAAATGTTTACTAAATGTGTAATATTGTATATAAGCATATTCCATATCCGTTTTTAACCATACACCAATACACAGTACGTGTATGGGTGGGCGGGCGGGTCAATACACAATACGTATATAGGTGGGCGGGTGGGTCAATACACAGTACGTGTATGGGTGGGCGGGTGGGTCAGTACCACTGTACGTGTATGGGTGGGCGGGTGGGTTAGGTTAGGTTAGGTTAGGTTAGGTACCAGTACCACTGTAGGTGTATGGGTGGGTGGGTGGGTCAATGTTACTGTAGGTGTATGAGTGGGTGGGTGGGTCAATGCTACTGTAGATGTATGGGTGGGCGGGTGGGTCAATGCCACTGTATGTGTATGGGTGGGTGGGTGGGTCAGTACCATTGTATTTTCCTAAAGCTATGTGGTGTCACACGATCATTTTTGTCATATTTAATGTTCCTAATCCTACTTATTCATTATTTCTATCGTACTAAAAGACATTTACTAAACAACGTTTTACTGTCACACCGATATGGTACTGTATGGTGGTACCACTGTATGTCTATGGGTGGGCGGGTGTGTCAGTACCACTGTAGATTATCCTAGAAATATACAGAATCATTTTTGAAAAACAGTTTGGTTTTATGAAAGGAAGGTCAACGGTGGATGCTATCTTTAGCATTGTCAATTATATTGTTACAGCCTTAGAAAAAAACAATCAAGCAGCAGATATATTCTTTGACCTTAGCGAAGCGTTTGATACTGTTCATCATGATGATACAAAAGATGAACGATGCTGGAATAAGAGGGCTAGCTTTAGACTGGTTTCTCCTACCTTCGGGGTCGTAGGCAGTGTGTGGAAATACCAGCTGTTGATGAAGCTTACGATACCACTGTACGTGAATGAGACCACTGTAGGTTTCCCAATTTCTTAGGGGCCCATCCGCGGTGAAAGACTAACGTTTTACCATTTTGACAGATTATATTTAGGATTATAAGAACACAGTATCAAATATATTAAATATAAATAACCTTATAACTAAGAATCTGTAATTTGTAATGAAATTTGTAATTTTCATTAGAAATACGTTTAATTAACAGAAATTACTACAACACCTACTTGCTTTTTCCTTAGCCAACAAATTAAGTGAAATTACCTCTTTAAGTGTATGGGTGGGTGGCGGATGGGTCATCCCCTCTGAAGGTGTATGGGTGGGTGGGTTCGTCATTACCTCTGTAGGTGTATGGTTGGGCGGGTGGGTCATTACCACTGTACGTGTATGGGTGGGCAGGTGGGTCATTACCTCTGTAAGTGTATG